>VYXC01009587.1:0-166829 GCA_013397175.1 Platysteira castanea | reverse complement strand
TCTTGAGGGATTGACAGGGCTTAAGGGCAGGGTTTGGGAGATTGGCAGGGAACCCTCTAGAAATAGAGGAGGGGTTTGGGTGATGGATAGGGGTTCGGGGGTAGGATATGACTTTATTAGGGGAGTGGGTAGGTAGGGGGGAGGAGAGGGAAAAACCATCTTATTTTCAGGGGGGAAGTGGGGATGAACCATACAATAAACTGTGGCTTTAACATAAAACAGATGAAACATGCACCCCAACACCCGGTCAGGCCGTACATCCAGGTTTTCCCCGTTCTAGGTGCAGAATCTGGCACTTAACTTTGTTAAACTTTGTATGGTTGGCGATTGCCCAGTTCTCTAATTTGTCAGTGTATCTCTGCGGGGCTTCTTTGCTTTCAAGGGAGTCAACAGCTCCTCCCAGTTCCTGGAAGTATATAGTATAGATATTCTATAAATGGTATTCCCCAGAGAGGTTTCACAAGTTCCTTGATTTTTGCAGTTTTCTGAGAAAGTCTCTGGCATTCATGCCCTGACTGTTGATTTCTCTTTGCTAAGTGACCCTGGTTACCTATGAAAAATGCAGCTGAGTCAGCCGTAGTCATGCTTAGCTCAATATTTTCCCTCTGGTTCTCTGCTCATTGGACTTTCAAGGCAATAAAGTTCTCACATGTCTGTTTGGGTGGAGAGGAGGACAGGGAAGATGGGCAGATGTCGGGGTATCCTTGATGCCCAGGTAGCTCAGGGGGTGCTGGAATGATTGCCATCATTGTCCCTTCCCTTCTGATCAGGCACAAATCCTCTGTCAACGTGTCGAATTGGCTCCAAAACCATCTTACTCACATGGACCCTGTCCTTACATGGGGTACAGACCGTAGGAGTGGAAACAGCAAGGTGTACTAGACCAGAAGAGGTGTAGGAGAGGGGGTATTTTGGCTTGGGAGCTTCCTTTTCTCAGTGGGTTTCTTTAAATCAATCTTACTGGCTTGGTTGAGTGGGTAGCTCTTTGTGCAGTCCTGCTCTAGAAGATGTCTTAAAAGAACACAGTTGCCTAAGGATTTTCAGTAAGAGATCCCGAGGCCTTTAAAGGCTCTTACTGATGGCTTACTGGGGAAAGAGGCCTTACTTGGGGAGTAGTGTTGGGAAAGGCCTGTTTAGATGAGCTCTGTCTTTGCCTCAGCATGCTGATGACCATGGTGTCGGCTCCGTTGATGGTGAGTTAGGAATAGCTCCACCCATGGGCATTTGCAGTGCCTTGGACTAAAGCCAAGGGACATTTCTGTGGTGAGTGGTCACTTTGAGGGCCTGATTTTTTTCATGGCCTTGGATAATCCCAAGATAATATGTGGGGAGACAGCAACAACACTTCAGTAATAAGAGGGTTTTGACTCTTGCAAGTGTAAAGTGCATAACTGGAACTGGTGTCTGAAGCATGTCCAGCATTTTCATAATTTTTCCCTCCCATAGCACAGACCAAAGAGCATGTTCTTCTCCCCATTGCCAGGCTGCCTGTGTCATGTCCTCCTGTGCTGCTGAGCTTTGCTGATTTTGAGTCAGGTCTGCAGGATCCCTCCAGAAAGACAGACCATGCAAACTCTAGAACAGCTGGTCAGAAAATAGGAAGAGACACCACAGACCATGTCAGTAGTCCTTGAGCTCACCTTGCTCCTTGCAAGCATGAAGATAGATTCTCCCTGTGAGTGCATGGGCTGCTACTTGCTCTGTGATGGCCCTGACAGTAAATGTCACTGTGAGAGATGGTTCTACAGGTAGGCATCAGCTTCTTTGTCTTTGGGCATTGGCTTGAACGTCCCATTCCTCTGAGAATGAGGCAACACGTTTTCCTATGCCATTCCCAGCTGGGCTATGTGCCCATTCACTCTTACATTTCCTAGGGTAGCCTTTGCCTACATAGCTCAGCTAGCTCAGGTATAACTGAATGCCATTAGGAATTTGAAGGGAAAGGAACTGGGAAGCGGCCAATCTCAAATTGCACCTGGCACTAACAAGTCGGTGGAGGTGGTACGGCCAGACACATCACTTGGGTGTGTCATGCGTGCTGGTGACCTGCTGGAGCATGTCCTTCCCATCTGGTCTCTGGTGTTCCTTTCCATGGCAACCAGGACACCCAGGTGTGGGAAGGGCCGAGTTTGCGCTGGTGTGGAGTCAGGTGTAGCTGGACTGTTGCCAGGCAATAGGAAGGTTCACAAACCTGGCTGGTCACAGGGTATCCTTCTGCCCAGCTCCACAGACTGCCCCACTGACTGTGTGCCTGTGAAAGGCTGGGGGAGCAGCACTGAACCAGGCACTCCACACACCACCTCCACTTCTGGAGGATCCAGGTGTGCCTGTGCTGCTGCTAGCAGCTTTACCAAGTGAATTCCACAAACTTCAGTGTCTTCAGTGGTTAGGTGAGAGAGATTCAAAATTAAGAAAAGAGAAAAAAAAAGAAGTCTATCTGGGAGCACTGGTTTTTAGAGCATATTCTCATTCATTTTCTGTGTTTATATTTTCTTTTTAATGATGAGGCACCACCAAAAAAGATTGCTCCAGCTGCAGTAATAAAGATCAGAAGATGTATGATGGCCAGTTCTTGAACTGGATTATTTTTCTCATTCCTTCTGGATTGTTTGTCCTTGTAGTTGCCAAAAAAAAAAAAAAAGCTGACTTAAAGCATGTAAGGAGTATCTCACCAATGAGCTAAGCATCCTTAAACATCCTGAAACTCTTTTGAGAGACTATTTGCAAGGAGAAACTAAACACAAGAAGGGATTTATCTGTTATGGAGGGCTTTTTGGTCTGGACATCAGAAGGGTCCTGGAGCTGGCCTGACAGAGACACTCAGGCTCCTTGCCCCCAGAACTGAAAGCTGGTGATAACGTAAGAAAAATCTGCTGAGAAAAAAGATCCCCTCTTCAGGGGTTCCTTTGCCAAAATTTTCATGTTATGAAACACAGCTCCATGCTGAGTGAATCATCCCCAGTTGCATCTACCACAGCTGCTCAGAAGACATAATATTGTCCAAGAGTTAACATGTTCAGCATCTCAGCATCTGGAAATGCAGACTGCAAACATGACAAGCAAACTGCCAGCCACCACTCTGAGCATTCAAGCCTTGAGTGATGCAATATGAAAGGTGGACCAAGGTCCAGAGCTTTATTTCTCAGCTTCAGAAGTAAAGGCTCACATTTTGCTCCTGTGAACAGGAATGTGACTTGTGTGACCTGGCCCCTGTGTTAGGCAACTTCATCCTTTCAGTTGTAAAATCAAAAGGAGAAGCAGTGGTGGACTTCTTGCCAGTTTTTCTGAAAGATGGAAAGGAAAACTGGGACAAAGAAAGTTACTTAAGTTCTTTGGCCACCTTAAGCTGTTGACTGGTGGATGAACAGATGTAGCTATGTGACATCAGCTGAATGCAATTAAACATACTGTTTGTCTTTGCAGATGTCCAGCAAGATTCCTGTACATACACAGCCCAATGTGTGAGAGGGACAGGGCTGCACAGTATGTTGGGACAGTCATAGTACCTAGCAGGTCATGCTGGCACTGGCCAGGAAACTGAAGTACCTCAAACAATACCAGACTCTCTCAGGAAATCTGTCCCTGCACTGTCTTTTAAATAGGTCATCATTTAAACTGCCTCAGATATGATGCAGGAAATCAAAACACTAGCCCAGGGATGGTATCACTGTTGAAACAGCACCTGACTCCTCCTGACAGCAATTACACTTGTTTGTTTTGATAGATCTTATTTCCACTCCTGTCAGCAGAAGGTCATTTCTATCTTGACCATCCCAAAGGACCAAGAGAAGCGTCAACACCTCTAAGATGGACAAAAAATCAGCTGCCTGCTCTGCTGCCAGCACAGTGTGATGTTGTAGCGTAAAGGAATATGCACCCCAGAAGGAGATGCTGAGCAGCAAAATCTGCACCCCTTTCCCCCAACACACTTAGGAGCCAAAGCAAAATATAACCTATGGTGACAGGATGTATGTTGAGGAACGCAGAGGATATATCACGAAAATTAGTGGGATGATGCATCGATTAAAATAAAAATAGTGAAATCATAGAATGATAAATGGTTTGGGACCTTAGAGATCATATAGTTTCAATCTCCCTGCTGTGGTCAGGGACACAGTTCATTCAACCCGTTTGCTCAAAGCCCCATCCAACCTGGCCTTGAGCACTTGCAAGGGTGGAGCATCCACAACTTCTTTGGGCAACCTGTTCCAGTGCCTCACCACCCTCACAGTAAAGAATTTCTTCCTAATTTCTAATCTAAACCTGCCCTCTTTCAGTTTCAAGCCTTTTCCCCTTGTCCTATCACTACATTGTCAGAAGTCCCTTTCCAGCTCTTCTGTAGCCACCTTAAGGTACTGGAAGGTGCTCTGAGTTCTCCCTGGAGCCTTCTCTTCTCCAGACCGAAATGCCCCCAACTCTCTCAGCCTGTCTTTGTGGGAGAGGTGCTCCAGCCCTCTGACCATCTTTGTGGCCCTTCTCTGGACTGCCTCCAACTGGTTCAAGTCTTCCTCATGCTCTGGAGGCCCCAGAGCTGGACAGCGCTCTCTTGGTGGGATCTCATGAGAGCAGAGTGGAGGGGGAAGATGACAATCATGAGATGCTCCCCTGCCCACTGTGACACCACTCCATCGGGCAGTCACAGCCACACATGGTCTCAAAGTGGCACTAAAAAGCTAATGTGAAGAATGGCATTTCCTTCTGCTGTCTCTCTATGACTCTAGCGTAGCTTTGGACTGAAAAATTAACTTTGTCTAGAAGTACCAGGGGTTCCCTGAATGACTGGAAATTGTGCATAGGAAGGTAGATCATTTGCTGCTGCCTAAGGGTCCCAGTCACTTAAAGACTTCATTTCCTCTTCTTATGTCTCCTTCAAGCTCACATGTTTACTGTTGCTTTAACTTTCTGTGCACATACCTATTCTTAGATTTTGCCTCCTGGAAATCTGAGGAAACATACCAAAGTA
This sequence comes from Platysteira castanea, assembly GCA_013397175.1. NCBI lineage: Eukaryota > Metazoa > Chordata > Aves > Passeriformes > Platysteira > Platysteira castanea. Next base: position 161,866 of record VYXC01009587.1, on the reverse strand, counting down.
CTTTTTCAGGGGTATGCCATCCCTTGAGGGATCTAGAGGCATTGCTAGCCACTTAACTGTCAGGAGCTTTATTTTTTAGAATAGATATGGTGGTGTTTTTTTACTATGATACTTTCACAGTGAAGAGCTCTGATCTTCAACTCTGTCAGTAGAGACATGCAAGAACAGTAAATGGAGAAATGGCAGTAAATGGGAACTTGGCATGTTATACAAGTGTTGTTAAAGCTTCATGAAAAGATCCCTGACAAGGATGGTCTTGAATCCTTTTGTAAGTAAATAATAATTTTTAAAAATCTATTAATTTATCTGCAGCTCAGATTTTGACTCATATTCCCCACTATTTTGTTAGTAAAGTGAATAAGGCAGCAGGATGTTCTCACACCTCCAAGGACATTTCACTCTCATGAAATGATGGCCCGCTTACAGAAACTCAGTATCTGTTTCTTGTTCTTTCTCCCCCTGCACTCAGAGGAGATCCCTTGTTAGCGGTGCGATCAATAAGAAGCATATCTCCAGCCACAAGTAAATCTAGTTTATTAAAACACAGGTCTGCCTGTTAATTCAATTGCCAACAAAGTTGTAGCGTGGTCAATACAAAAAAAAGTGACCTCATAAGTGAGATACATATATCCTCTAGATGCAAAATCATCTGATAACCAGATGCACTGGACAGATACAGACAGAAGCACCTTGGTGAGAACAGACTGTGGCTAAGTTTTGCATTCTCTTGCAGTATTTGAAGTGTATGGTATCTCATGAGAGGCTTCAAGCTTGTCACTCGTTGCTGCTCAGGTCTACTCCTGAGAGGTGAGAACCACAGGAAAAGAGTTTGCACCTTCCTTCCAATTATGTGCCTGCTATATCTGCATGGGTTACCATCTCAATCATATTCCCATTGCAAACCACTGCTAATATTCCCTTTTTCATCGATAGAATGGGGTCAAGGAGTTCACGTGGCATCATTAGGTCAGCTCTCAGGTATGCTGCTGCATTATTGAAATAAGGATTTGGAGCATGAACTTCAGTGAAGATTTCTGATAAAACTCTGTGCTTACATCAAAGGCAGCATCAAGTGACTGAAATAGGTTGAACATAACTCTTAGACAGCCAAGAAAAAATGTGATTTGCCAAGTACTTTTCCACCTGACCAGCAATGATTTGTTTTCTGCATATTTTAGACAGAGCTAAAAATAGCTTGCTGCAGTTATTTTTGTTTGGGAGCAATAACATTCAGCATGTGAAGTTCTTTCTCCATAAAAAGTTCAGAGCATTGAGAAGTATCTTCACAGGCAGAAACTTTCCTTTGGTTGAATTTCACAGTGAGGGAAGGCTTTCAGCATTTTTGTTAGTTTTCATATAAGACCGGCTGCTTTCTTGGAAAATATGACTAAACTTCTTGTCTGTTTTTAGTAAAAGATGAGGTAATTAAAACCAAAATCTGAATATGGTCAAAATGAGTTTGGAACCTGTTTTCACTTAGGCCTGATTTTTAGAAAACATATTTTAGAAAATATTCAGAGACTTAAGAATACAGACAGTCATTTCATGAAATTTTCCAAAGTACACATAGGAGTAGCTTCCCATTGCTTTCTAAAAAAGCTCTCCTACACCTTCTCTGTTGCCCATCTTTCTTCCTATACCGGGGTTGGTGCTTTCCTGTTACATTTGTTCGTGTTTCATGTAAGGAAATTCAAACTAACTGGAACTTAACCCTATGAAAAAGGGGATCCGTTTCCCCCTCAGAGGAGACAGAAGATGAGGGGTTGGAGATGCCTTTGGCAGCAGTTTGCTGTCAGACTGATTTACCTGTGCAGAGGAAACCACTCCCTAGCTACTTGTTTGGACCGAAATAGTTTTAAAAGTTTGTCTTTGGATCCCTGCATGGGGAAGGAACTGCTTGGCCTCAGCTTGCAGAAAAGTGCCGGTAACACTGGGCATAAAAACAGTGTTGCAACGACCTTGAAGGAATTGACACCTCATGAAGAGCTGCAGGATGCAGCCCAGTGCTCTGGGCGCCCGCATCCTGCCCTCACTGCCAGCAATCATCTTACTCACAACACTCCATGATGATGCCACTTGCTTGAAATCATTCTCTCACTTGACAACCCGTGAAATGTTAAGCAGAATACCTTTGTGGCTGGTTCAGAGTGGAAAATTTAGAAATGTTAGTGACTTCTGAGCAGCCTGAGCCAGTGCTGGGCCCTGTTTTCCTCTCTTCCTGCCTTTTGAGTCAGCCCCAGGAGAAAGCATCAGTGATGCTTTACATTTCTTTAATGTGCAACTCCTTTGCCAGTGTTTGCAAGTGGAACTGGCAGGGTACTGTGAATCTGTAGGGAATCACACTGTCTGAACCCCTGCACATGTGGGGAAATGAAGAACTGAGAGGTTCAGGCGCGGACACTGAAGTGGTCAGGTGAGCAGTTCCCCTTTCAAGTCACTTAGTATTGTGAAATGAAATAAAGTGACTCCAGTTGCAAGGTAAATTCCTTTCAATGCCTTGTCCTGGGGAGGGTGAACAACAGAGGTATTTCTAGAGACTTAAGAACCAGGGATCTACATTGAAGACAACCCAGCCACCTGAACTCTGGTTATCCTGACTCAATTTTGGTCACCCACAAAGAGCTCTCTCCCAGAGATTTTTGCTCCAGGGATGCCTGACTGTGAGCATCAGAGCTGCAGGCTGGCAAGTAGCACAGCACACAGCCTCTGGCATTGGATGGTATGAGCCCAGTCTAGATACCCCATCAGCACCACATATATATTGTTTTGGAATTCTGCACCAGCTACCTGCAGCACAAACTTCTGATTTTTGCTTTGAAATTTTCAGCAGCAAAGTAATAGAGGATGGGATCAAGGCAGCTGTTCATGGCAGCGAGGCAGAGAGCGACCACCAGCGCTTTGTGCAGGTTGGCCTGGCTGCAGCTGGGGTACATCAGGTGAACAGTGCGCAGGACGTGATAGGGCAGGAAACAGATGAGGGAGAGGATCAGAGTGATGATAATGGTTAACAGTGCCTTCTTGTGACAGATTGCCCTCTTGCTCTGCGGAGCCCTGGACTTGAGCAGCGCTCTGATGGCAAAGACATAGCAGAACACAATTGTGCAGAAGGGCAGAATGAAGCCCACGACGAGGACGAAGCTGTTCATCATGAGGAGCCTGTGCGTGCTGGAGGGGTGGAGATCGAGACATTTGAGTGGATTGCTGTAGCCAGCGACTCCCTTGTTTAAGAGAGGGCTGGCAGCTGCCAGCACGAAGATCCATATGGCCGCGCAGGTTATCCTGGCATACCTGGTGTTGGTCATTACTCCGCGTTTGAACGGGTGGACGATGGCTACGAAACGAACCACACTGAGCACGGTGAGGAAATAAATGCTGCAGTACATATTCAGGTACAAAGTGTAAGTCACGATCCTGCAGACAATATCACCAAACATCCAACGTGATCCCAAGAGGAAATACGTGGCCCGAAAGGGCAAGGTGCTCACAAACATGAGGTCTGAAATGGCCAAGTTCTGCATGTAAATGTTTACTGAGGTCCTTTGCGAAGTCTGGAAGAAAACATAAATGGAGAGGCCGTTTCCAACAGCACCCAGGGAGAAGATAAAGAGATACATGATAGGATAAATTACTTGTTTGAAGCTGTCAGTTGTACAGTTGGAGGAGCTGTTAATGAAGCTGCCATCTAGCACCACCTTGGAAATGTTCATAGTCTGAGCCGGCATCTCCATTTTTCTGCCAAAGTGAAAAGAAGTGGTGTGAGTGCTGGGTTACAGGCTGGGCAGGGAGTTTGGCTATGTGGGACTATTTCACTGAGGGCAGAAATTGCAAGATGCAGACGACAGTGGGAAGTAAGGGTTCATTAATGAGTAATTACTTGTCATGTCCCAGTAATAACACATCTCAAGTCACAAAGCCCCAAGTAAGCTCTAGCGAGTTTCAGTATTACAGCAGCCAGTTGTTGTCTCAGCCTCTAGAAGTGCTGCCTTTTAGAGGTGCTATGTGTATGTTTTAATGACGAGTCTCTGATCTTTACTGTGCAAAACAAGCCAACTTGCTGTCAGCCATTTTGTGGCACGGAGGTTTTGAGTCCCCAGTCGCCTTCCATGGAAACATCAAAACCTGATCAGAAAAGAAATCACTGCCCACTGCTAAGTCTGCATTTCAAATTAGGATGGAAAGCCAAAAGAATTGAATTTGCCTTTTAGAACCAGGGAAATTTTTCTGGTATGTTTTTGGCAGTATTTCCTGAGCAATACCAGATGTATTTTGATACATGTATAAATTAAGGACATTTTGACCTTAAACACTGTGCAAACACTGTGCTAACTATGCACTGTTGCTTTTTAAACTCCCTTCTCCTTGCACTGTATTTCTTCTTTCTTGTTAGCTTCTGGTGGCTTTCTGTCTGTTTTTGTGGGGCCTTTTCTTCATGTACCACTCTCTTAACCTCTTTAATGCTCAGCTGCTCTGCACCAGTCAGTCATCTACACACACTGCAGCTTCCAGGGCAGCCCACATTTACAGCCCTAATGAAAATGACCTCGGAGAAAATGGGCTGTGTTCACAGAGTGGCATTTTTCCTCCTGTGAGGCTGTAATTCAATCAAATCAAAACCACTCACCTCTAAAACACTCTAAATAATAATTTTTTTTCTCATTAGTGCCTATTTCTTTTCTGAACTCTTGATTTCTTATCTCAGCTGTCCTGCAGCTAGTAGTATTTTCAAAGGAAGGTGTCAGTATTGCTTCTTGTTTGACAGTGGGAGTAATTCCCTCTTTGTATCTGCCGACATATTCTAAAGATAGGGCATGGAAATTTTTAGTCTGAAAACCACAACCAAAACATGCATTTCCAGATGCATGGAAAAGAACCTTTTAATTTGCTCCAGTGAGAGTGATAATGTGCCCATGGTACATGACTGCATCCTATCTCTTATTCTGAGCCTTACTGGCTTCACAGTTTGAAACTAATTTGTTTGTACAGGTGGAGCCTCCCTGGGGGTAAATTTGGCTTTACATTTGGGTGCTCTGAACACCCAGCTACCCATTGTGGTATTCCCAGTGTGCTGTAAATGGGAATTCCCAGTGTGCTGTAAATGAGAGCTAATTTGCAAACAGAAGCCATGGCCTGGGAGCCTGAGCTATGTTCAGAGCAGCCCATGGTATCTCCAGGGTGGCGTCTCAGAGTCTCTCCGAGTCCCTTAATATAGCAACCCGATGTGCCCCAGCAGGCGCCTTTTATCCAGCCCCACTGAGATGAGAAGTGTGGGAAGCACTACCCCAGGCTGGACTCCCAGGGAGCACTTCATGGATATTGAGTCTTCACTTAGCCCTGGACTGAGTAAACACATGCTCCTAAAGGTAATCTCCTCCTCCTTTGAGATCCTCTTTCCTCACGGAGGAGAGAGAAAATATATTCTTCTTAAAAAACAAATCTTTTGCCATCAAAGGACTTTTAACTGTTCTTTGTTTTCTGTACAGAACAACTGTCTGATATACACATTTTCTGTATGGGATCAAAGATAAGCTTTTCTCCAGATTGAATATAATCCCCCCATTTTGCAGGAAAACATCACAGCCTGAGGTACAGCAAAGGGAAGAGCCCTTCTGACCATGTTTTCTTGTGGTCCAAGCATCCTTGCCTTTAGAAACCCCAAAACAGAAGGAAATACTAGGGAAGGGATCTGCTACCTGTCGAAGCATTCCCGTTGTGTGTGAAAGCTGTGAGGTAGAGACGTCAAATGAGTTTGAAGCTGTGGGCAAATTCCAAGCCCTGCTCAGCACTACAAGTGATGGCTTGTTCCCAGTGCTGTCTGATGGGAAGGATGGGACTGGGGCAACGAAAATCAGTTGATGAAAAGCCCTTGGGTCCCTGCACCCTGGGAGAGCACTGCAAGCACAGGGGCTGAGGCACTTTGCTCAGGCTCCTCACGTGAGGGCATCTAGCTAGCAGCTACCAGCAAAGCTATTCTGTCCTCTAACTGGACAAATGCTCCTCAATTCTCTTTTCAGCTAAAAACCAAGACTAAAAGTAGAATAGTGCACGTGCAATCAAGAAAATTCAGTATCCTTGAACCTGGCAAGAAAATCAGTTCTCAGACTCCTCTCCAAGTTATTCAAACACAAGTTTCAAGCTGTTATGGGATGTCTAAGGGAAAGAAGCTGGAGACCAGTCAACTGAAAGGTCTTAAAGCACCATGGTGCCTGCCCTCAGCAAAGGGCTGACCATGACCCATGCAGTTTTCATATGTAGATGCTCCTGTTAGCTGTGTTTTGACACACAGATCAAAGTAGAAAGGGAGGTGAAAGATATATTTCACATGGGACTAGCTCAACCAGCCACAGAGGATAAGGGGAGAAGTTTAGCCATCCTTGAATCCAAGAACTGTTTTTAGCCGGCTAAGGTTAGGAAATGGCTCCTAGATATACACAAAGAATGACCTATCTAAGGACAGGCAATAAACTTTGTTTTCAACAAAAGTGTCCAGATGGTCTCCTGGGTAAGGAATGAACATGATGGGTTAAGGGTGAGAGACTGGACCTATAGGACTTTTTTGGGTCCTTCAAAAGAAGGAAGATTTGCAGTAAGATCTAACAGCCCTCTGAGAAAAAAAGGAGAGAAAGGACAAGCTGAAATGGGATTCTCTCTTCTGCAGTACTGCAAGACTACTCTGACAGAAATTCTCTAAGAGGAGATTTTTTCTTTATATGAGTTTCACTGACGGAAGCTATCAAATGGAAGCAGCTGACACGTGTCCTGAGGCTCTGACAATCTCCCTGGCAGGAGAAAGAGAAGATCAGCTGAACAAGAAAAAGGGAGCCTTTTCTGAAATAACAGCTGCATACGTAGATTAGATGTAGAGTTTGGGTGGGTTTTTGTCTTTTCTTCATCTCTGTGAAATCTTAAAAAAATATTTACAGCTTGATTAGTATGGATTTTATAAATAAATATTTACCTCGCATTACAAACTGCATATGTATTATAAATTATATGTATTTATTACAAATATATATTTTGCCTTTTATCTTAGCCTGGCTTGAGTTCAGTTTAAGGTAAGATGATAACAGAAATACATTCCTTGCCTAAGGCGACTTTTATGCCCTTAACAAATGGATGGGTGTGCAAGACAGGTGGGGGGCTCATAGAGCAAAAGTAAGAGGAGATTTGTTTAATTGAAGGAAATACTAAACTAATAAAAATGCCCCAAACCTATCATATTTTAAGCCCTGGATACAGGTAGCAGTCCAGCAGCAGAGGTGCTAAATTGCCCAGGGTGTGATGTGTACGTCCACCTCACCAGGGTGTGTGTGTGGAGCACAAGGGGGACAGGGCTGGCTGTCTTGAGGCAAGAGTGGCTCAGCAGAAGTGGGGAGGAGCAGATCTGCCCGAGGAACAGACCTTCTGAGGTTTCTATGCAGATAATTTGGGGGTGTGAGAGAGGAGCTGGTGGTGGCTGTGGTCATTGTGGGTACAAGGGACGAAGGGTGTGATGTTTGGGGCTCCACTCTGAGGTAAGAGAGAAGCTCAGTCAGACCCAGCACTGCAATGCACGGACGAGGCAGTAGAGAGTAGAAATTTAGGTATATGAGGAACTGAGGGAAAAAGGCATGCAATACAGGAAGGAGAGACTACATCATACCTGATGCAGATTCAGGCTGCTGGTGCTGCAGACTGAGAGGTTTGCAGAGGAGTATTTAATTAGAAGCAACAGGGGAGCTGAGGGGCATGGGAGAGCAAAGGGCTGGACAGACAAAACTCGCGAGGGCAGTGAACTCGCATCCAGTGCACCTCTGAAAAGGCCAGGAGGGAAAAAAAGCCCAAAGGCAGTAACTAGGGAAGGCAAATCCAACTATCTGCAAATCCAAGAGACTGGCACATGCTGTCTTGAATGTCTGATGAAAACCAAATCTTTCGTGTAATTCTGCACTGATGCTCAAACTTGAAAAAGAAACAGAGGACCCATCAGGCTTGGCATGAAACCAAAACCCTGGTGCAAGGGAAACCTCAGAGACCTGCAGGAGAGAGGATAATCAATAGAAGCCTGTGTTGCCATGCTACCAGCTTTATGGTAATGATCGTGTGGGATGCTTGGGTGGAGGAGTGGCACTGTGCATGAGGGACTACATTACTTGCAACAGTGTAAAAATATTGTGGCTAAAGAGAAGCACAACAGGGTTCTTGTAGGCAGACATCACTACCCTAATAATAAAAATACAGTACTAGGAATGCACTACCGAACTCCTTATCATGATTATGACAGTTGCCAGAAAACACTAACTGAGGGTAGGAAGATGGAAGCAGGTAGCAACAGGAGGAGGTTTTTGGCTGTCTTTATAAAGATGCAATGCTGCAGCAGAATGAGATGTGATCTCCATATGCAACAACTTCCTGGTTCCTAGAATAATTAGCCCTGCAAACAAATCCTCAACACGAGATGCCATTCTACCTTAGCATTCTACCTCTACAAGACACCATTTGAACTAGGCCCTAGTTCAAGCAGGTTTTGGTGGAGGGAGTTTTATACTGTTAATCACAGTAGAGCTGGGCTCAGCAGCATTGTGGAACAGAGAAGCAGTCCCAGACGGAGGAAGCCTACATGAATTTGGAGGGTGTTTAGGAAAACAAACAGAAAATTCAACAAGCCTACATTCCAAAAGAAATAGGCTTTTTAAGAATTATTGAGCCCAATGTCTACCAGTAAAACTGTTACCAAGACTACTATAAAGAAAAGATCTCCATTTGGAAAGCAGGCTTGTCAAAATGGGGAGAATGGTAAGTCTGTATCGTGACAGATCAAATGTGGAGAGGAAACTACGAGCATTAAAGAAAAAAAAAATAGTGAAGAGCTTCTGGCAAAGGGTGTTCTGGTTGACAGTAAGTTTTGTAAACCTACTGAAAGATGAAAACCCCTTGGGAACTGGCAGGGTTGCTTGGTGGCAAAAGATCTCTAGGGGACAAGGTGATAGCAGGAAAACTCAGGAAATTTACTTCTCTCGACCAAAGATATTGGGATATTCTCATGTCTGGTGCAGTAAACAGGTCAGAGGAGCCAGCTCCACTCAACAGATGTGGGCAGGAAGTATTAAACCAACCAGATAAGTGGGAGGCCAATAAGTAATTGAGACCAGATGGCACTCATATCAGTATCCCAAAGGATCTCAACTGTGAGACTGATGGCCAAGGCACGTAACCCACCATTGTAATCAGGCGCTGTGCCAGGGGACTGATGTGTCATCAGTGCAGCTCTCATTTACAAGAAAGGCTTGATAAGGCAGCTCAAGGCCATGAGCTGGTCGTCAGTCCTGGGAGCTAGTGACCACTGGGAATGACTTCCTCCTCTGGGACATTTTGGGGGCATCTTTAATGAAGAATGAAGGCACTGAGTTTGTTGAAATGCCAGTCTGCTGAGAAAGAGTCATTATGTCTTCTGAAAAGGGAGGTCCTGTTTCACTCACCCACTGAAGGGCTGTGATGACAATGGATGAGGGGCACCCAGTGGTCATTTTATACATATATATGGATGTACATATATGGCTGAGGGAGGAGGTTTTCCCCTCTACTTCACTCTTGGGAGACCCCACCTGAGCACTGCATTCAGCTCTGAAACGCCGACATAAGAACATTGTGGGCCTGCTGGGGTGGGCCCAGAGCAGGGCCATGAAGATGATCAGAGGGCTGGAGCACATCTTCTGTGGAGCCTGGTTGAGAGAGCTGCGGCTGTTCATCCTGGAGAAGAGAAGACCCCAGGGAGACCTTATAGCAGCCTTCCAGCACCTAAAGGGGCCCTACAAGAGAGCTTGAGAGGGAATTTTCACATGGGCATGTAGTGATAGGACAAGGGAGAATGGAATCCCTGGCAGTGTTCAAGGCCAAGTTGAATGGGGCTTTAAGCAACATGATCTAACAGCAGGTGTCCTTGCCCCTGGTACGGGGTTTGGAATGAGATGATCTCTAAGATCCCTTCCCACCCGAACCATTCTAGGATTCTATGATATGCGTGCATTTAGAGAGTTGCACTTGTCAAAGCCTTCGACATAGTTCTGCAACAAAGTTTCTGAAGTACCTAAGTTGCCAGAGAGCTGCAAGGCACGTTCTTTTGTGGTCTGAAAGCTGGCTGAAGTGTAGAAAGCAAAGTGGGGCTCAATAAATCAGCAATGGAGCCCTCTAGAGTTTGGTAGTCAGACTAGACTTATTCAGTGTCTCTATCAACAGCCCGGAGATGACAGTTCTCCAGGTTGGCAGATCCTGTGCTGGAAGGGTGGCAGATGAGAATTAGTATATTTTAATATAATGTGATGTATGCTGGGGAAAAGTAATCTAAATTGTGCCTAATTATATGAACTTTAAATTGGCTGTTGCATTCAGGAAAGGGCGTTTGGCACTGACATCACTGACCATTTGCTGAAGTCAGTCGTGCATTGGCTACAGCAGCAGAAGCAACCAAAATTGTCAGCAACATGAGGGTACCACCCAGAAGGCTATGGAGAACAGAGCAGGGTGTCACCTTGTATAAAATCTCGATGCATTCCCATGGGCAGCTCTTGTCTCTTCACTGAAAACAGGGATTATGGAGTTAGAGAACGTGCGGAGAGAGGCGAGTAAAGTAGTCAGCAGACCTGGGCTACCCCTGTTCTTACAGAGGGCAGTCAGTCAAGTCATATGGTATCTCAGCAGAAAATGGGATGGGTTTCTGTGCCATGCCTGGACAGAAGGACACAGTCCTTTTGAAGATGTTTGGTGGAGGGGTGCTGCTGCTAAAGGTCTAAATATGAAACCTCCACTATTTCTGAAGGTGTAAATAAACTCTCTGTTTCCAAAATGCTGATCTGAGATCTACTCTGAAACACTGCATTCACTATTAACACGAGGAATGACAAAACAACTTCGTTTAAATAAGATGTTCTCCATATGCTAAATTAAATAGGAAAATCAGGTTGTTCCATCAAAATATACTATTTTGCTATGTAAAGTGATAAGTATATAGAACCTCTTCTATGCCAGGAAAAAAAAGATGATCTTTGCATCTATCACAGTAACCCTTTGTCTGAAGAGGACCCCAGACACCTGAGTCTGTTGTTTATTACCCAAATAGGAAGGCAATTATAACATCTCTGCTATAGTGGAGATCACTTGCATTTGTCACTGCTCTTCCAAGAAAAACAGAAGTTCTCATGTTTTTTTAAAGTTCCCACTGGCTTTCTTGCTAATATTCAGTTTGTGTTTCAGAAGCAGCATTACCAAGAATAAATGAAAAAAATTGCAATATTTAGAATTAACACTTAATTCATCAAAACATGGCATATTATTAACCTTTCTAAATGCACAATAATGAAAAAAAAAATCAAGAGTCTGACATTTAACACCTTTATTTTTAAAGTTCACCATAAGCCAAATGCATATTTTTCATCTAGTTAAAAAACAAGGCTCACTTAATCAGATCCACAGCTTCATTGTTATCTTCCATCTGGCAAACAATCCTAGTTACATAAATCTACCCCTTTTTTCTGCCAAAAAAATTTCTCAACACCAGCTTTGTCATAGAGAAGTTTGGTCAACTATCACTGCTTCTGGCAAATAATATGCTAACTGAAAATAATAAGAAAGAAAAGTAGGTTGTATTTTAATAATTGCAACCATTTTATCTACAGCAGAGAAAGTAGACAAATCTTGTCCTACCTCAGCTCATGCGCCTTCTGGTGTGTTCAGTATTTCCTTCTTCTGGTTGCTGTTGCTCACAGACTTCAGGATTTTTAGTGGAAATGAAACCCACAAAAACTTGATTCAAAAACCGAGTGCTACTAATGCAGAAGCCAAAGAAAAACCACGAGCAGGATAAAGGAAATTAAATCCTGATTTAAAAGTTCTTACATATTCTTAAAAGAGAAATGTTCTCAGCTCAAGGACTGGTGCTAGCAATCACAGGGCAATCTTTCGTTACTTACACCCACGGAAAGAGGCTCTACAGCTACATGGCATGTTGAGAGGCATTCTGAATTTCTTCCCACACTTCCCTATATGTGCTTTCATTAGTCAGAGTTGCTCAAAATATTAGAGGAGATGCCCATATAATCTTTTCATGAATCATTAAAGATGTTCTTGGAATTAGGGAGAGGATATTTGTTTTGATTACTTCCCAGAAAACACATAAATAACAGAATTTTAAACAAGCTGCTGGGATTTCGTGCATATTCTCATTCAATTCATAATTCAAGGCTGAGTCAGCAAGCTGAGGGACTAATTTTCCTCAAATTTTTATAGGAAACACCTTTATTTTTATAAGCCGTGAGCAAACGGCTGCAGTGAATGCCTTACTCCCTCTGAAGTTTCACCACTTCTTAGTTTAGCAATGCTGACTGCACAGATGGGTGTTCTGAGCCCACTGCTGTTGTGAAATAGGTTTCCATACACACCATAGGTGTAAAAGCTTGATTATTTCTCTTCTGCGCTGTCAGCACGTGCAGGTGGATCAGACACATTCCAGTGCTTTCCAGTTGCTGTGCTGTATTTCATATCGGCAGCAGGTCAGGAGTCCACACATAGCTGCTTAGCACAGCAGACGGAGAGTCTCCAAAAAAACCCAACCTTCTTGCCACCCACACTTGTAGTTATCTTCACCCCAAAGTGCTTTGGATAAAGATTATAGTCTCTCCTCTACTTACCGCTTGCACATGTAAATTTGAGAACAGCCAAAATAGTGCTTTGGGTGTGCTCCCATGTGGGGTCATGGTGGCACTGTGCAGTGGCTGCAAAGACTCGTGTCACCAGAGCTCACAAATCCCTACACCCACAACCAGCTCTGTGGGCCCTCTTGTTTAGCATGGAGCTGAAAAAGGACATAGAAAACCAGCTTGGCTAAGAACTAGTCTAACTCTTTTGGTCTCCAAGGTGAGCACAAAAAAATGGTTTTTGACACTTGCCTGCGTTTGAATTGACAGAGCAAAGTCAACTTAAAAAGCTTCATGGTAGAGATCCACACCAAGTGAATTTTCAAGGTGCAGCATGACAATGAATTAGGACCCTCTTGAAACCACTGTTTGCCAACTCTTGTGGCACCTAAGCCATGGATAAGTGTCCTCTTCCAGCTGTGATTGTGCTGGCTGCTTTGGTTACTGTCCCAGCTGCTTTCCTGTCTGCCAAGGTCTGCCTGCAGAGTGGCTCACAGGTTCTCCCTAACCCCACCCAGCTGTTGAGGCAGGTACCGGAGACACCTGACACAGGAGGTATCTTCTCACCCAGCTCACATGGACTAAAGCAGGGTGGAAATGATGCTGTGAGCAGCTCTGTGGACAGAGTCATTTGGGAAAGAGCCATGACGTGCATCAGGGACTGCAGCCGCTTCAGCCAGTGAGGCCACTGCCAAAACCAGCTCCGGCCTCAGTCTTCACTTGGGCAATGCCCCAGTAACTCAGACTGCATCTTATCTGCAACTGGCAGAGACTAATTTAGGCACTGCAGTAGCAGTCTGATGACATCGCCATCACAAGGCACGTGGCGATAATCACTTTGGGACTGACAGGCTACCTTTTCTCAGATGCAGGATCAGAGACTGAAACATGCAGAAAAGTGAAGACATTGATCACATTTTATTTTCCTGAGATATTTTGAGAATATCTTTTTCACCATGTGGTATGAATATCTTCATTGCCTGGGTAATTTCCACATTCACCTTCTTAAACGCCCTGCTTTCTGGAGAGTACTGCTTCCTCCCTTTTATAAAGTAATTCTATGTTTTGCTTTTAGCCTGGCTTTGAATAAATGAGGTTGGCTGCCAACTCACCCTGCACCTGATGAGCTAGATCCGGAGTGACTGCTTGGAATTTTTTAGAAACATTCTCTGTATGACTCAGCTTCCGAGGGGAGTTTATTACATTTCTTACTAATAAAAACTTCAGTAATTCTGGAGAAGACATCCCAGAATATCATGAAGAATCAAAGACTTTCATCACAAGATGCTGCGTGCATATCACATATTCAACAGCAGTTAACAGCCTAGACTATTTCTGAAGTTTTAGTCCCTAAAATGCATAGATGTTTGAGGACACAGCGGAGTGCAAATGACCCCTCTGAGCTGCAGCTAGTCTCCATCCTGCCTCTGTTTCTGTTCCCTTTTGCATTTCTGGCTCCACACCAGCCCAGTTTCAAGACACAAATGCAGGGGGGCGTTGCTCGTACTATAAAACCACATGCCTTCCCACCCTGCCCAGGGGTACTGCCCACAGAGGAGGGCTCCAAATGTGTGAAGAAGTCAGATTTTGGGTCTGAAATAAGTACTCCAGGCTAAGTAGAAGCAAAAATTAGACTCTTCTTCACCTTTTCCAAGTTTACTGTAGGCTAGTTCAAGAGTCCTTTTGGGCTGAGCAGTACTTGCTAGGGGTGCCGGTCAAGGGGTCTGTGTACCACTCTCCCTGTATAGGACATCTTGGACATCCCAAATATACATCATGCCGTCGTGTGCTCCACAGGCCAGGCCTCTCACTCCAGCAGTACTGTGCCACCCTAAAGTCTGGTGAAGTGCTGCCTCGGGATGGTCCACCCCTACCCCCTTTTCTGGTGCATCCCTCCAGCACTGCAGTCTCGCTGGGCAGTTTCCTCTGCTTCACACCTCAGCAGAGGGGCCGAGAGCACCCGAAACCCACATGGGTCTTGCTGCATGCACACAGCCCAACAGAATCCTGCGAGTTCATTAGCTCACAGAGCATGGACACTCTTGCACATCAGCTCCAGAGTCTCGGCTTCCCACAGACACAAGGACTGTGCATGGGAGACATGAAAATCCCCAGCACCAGGAGAGCTGGGGTGAGATACCAGGTCTCCCAGGCAACCCAGGTGAAGGAGCCTGCATATTTTTCCAGTTGCTCAGTCAGCGTTTTGCTGTCTGGAGGAACAAACTCCTAGTGGCAAAGTTTCACTTTTCTTCATGCCAAAAGATTTTTGGTAAAAATGGATCTGTCAAACAAACAGAAGGAATTACCTCCATTGAAGATTTTAGCACTGCATGATTTCAACACGGCAGCTTAGCCTACTAACACATATCTATTTCCAGAGACCAAAATTACAAGCCTACATTCATTTTCTGTTCAATCCAGAAAAAAAACAGCATCCAATGTTAGTAGCTCATCTGCAGTCAGCCATAAGGCTGGATGGATGGGAAGATGAAAGTGACAGCTGCATGAAGAAGACGGAAGAAGCCAGGGCAATTTTAAAAGGAATTATACAAGAAGGAAAAGCACAGACTGTTTTCAAGCTGTTTCTTTTGCAACATCAGTAATGACATCTTTTTTAATTGCCTGTGGTCCTTTCTTATTTGCAGTTCCTCATTAAAATACTGTTGAGAGTGGAGGAGCGTTAATATATAGCTGGAATGGAAAAAGACATCTAATGCTGACTTTAAGTAAAATAAACTGTTCTTTTTTAACTATGAAGCACTAAAACTGGTAATGTTTTTGCCATCTTCTTCAAAGGTGGCTGTGGGCCTTGGGAAAAATTGATTGTCTCCAAAAGCTGTGGAGATGATGGCAGCTGGGAGCATTAATGTTCTTCCCAGAGAATAATCAATCCTATCCTTGATTCTGAAAAGACTGAACTGGAGCAGGACAAAACACCAAACACCTTCTAAGGTCTTCATCTAAAACCCATTGAAGTCACTTGAAAGAATAGTGTCTTTTTGGACCAAAACCTAAATAAGACAGACTCAGAAACCATGACTGGAAAAAAACCAACTCTTTTTCTCTTTTTCCTTTAGCTAGCTAAAAGCATTTCAGATCTAACATGTCCAAGCTTGTCAGCATGTCAGGTATATTCTGTCTTCTCCATGTAATGTATCTTTCAAAACCTTTCTACAGCCATTTCTCTACCTACCAATCACCATGGTGCCAAAGTTGCTTTCTGCTTGTGTTATTATTTCTGGTTTGTGTGTTAGACATTACAGGATTGCACGCTGGCGGGATAATGAAAGTGCAGAATTTGAAGGATTTAGCAATGAATCTAGTTACCTCTGTCTTAAGATTTGGTCTCCCAAAGACTTGTTAATTATATTTGGCACATGTATGCATGCATGCACACAGTGCTGTGTTTTGGCCTGTGTTTACCACATATTAAATGTTCCGTGAAATCTGAGAATTCTGCTGAACTCTCCTTCTGTACAAATATAGAAACTCAAAGCAAAACAAGCTTCCTTTTTTCTCTCTTTAATGACCCTTTCACGATATCCCCGACCCATGTGCTGGATAAAATCCAATGACAACTGATGCCTTGACATGGCCACCTAAAAACAGAGACTAGACAAGAATAAGAGAATAAAAGTAGGTATTTATTTGAAGGACCTTCAATGGTCCACCCTCGGCAGTCAAAAGGCTACACCCAAGATGGACCCTGGGTCACAGGTTCTTCACACTTTTATAAGTTTAGTCCACTTGCATATCAGGGTTAATTCTCCAACTGTAACCTCAGTTAATGATGTAATTACCCCAAGTTTTCCCCCCCCTCACGGCTTTAGTTTGCACATTTTGGGGCCTGGTGTCCTTGAAGAGCAAACCTAGAGAGGTTTGTTATGTCTAACCAGCATGAGAGAACAGTAGCTAACAGGCCACGCTAAACTTCAGAGTTACACATTAAGAAGTAGGCAATTTGAAAAATATAAAAGTTGAAACCTCTGGCACCACAACATTCAAACATCACAATGCCCAGATGTAGGTGCTCTGCTTCTCATATCAAGCAGCCAAACACCAGTGTAAGATACGACCTGCAAGTCCTTCCACATAACCCACTACCACCGAGTCCACTTTCGTGTCAATGTACTCACCAGTGATAGTTAGCAAAAACTTTACGAGAGACCACAGTGTGCCTCCCTGCACAATGTGGGACATAAGTCCCCTGCTCTTGTCATCTGAGGCTGATGGGTTCCACATGCCAGAGGCCCCTCTCCCTGGAGCATGTGGGAAGTTTTCTCTCTAGGCACTGGCTGCTGCCGACACAAAAAGTGAGTTTAAATTTTTGTCCTTGGTCTGGATTTTAATGATGTTTCTTCAGATAAAACTCAGATTGGATTAGATCTCAGTAGACACATTTTCTATTCTACTGACTTTGGGAAATGGTTTATTGTGTGCTGTTTGATGTTTTTTATGCTGTATTTTATAATGGCATATAAAATTATCTATAGATGTGATTTTGAAAGAGATCATAACATGACCTTTTGTCCCATTGTTTTTGCTTGGAATTTCAGGAGAATATCCATGTGTCTGTGATGGGCCATAAATACATTGAAAAAAAAAGGTCCATTTATAAATGAAATTCCTAGCCTTGAAAATTGTTAGGATGACATATTTCTTTTGTAATTAGTTTGCAACTACTGTCCCCCCAGATAAAAGTGAGAATTCATTTAAGCTCCTCTTTGTCACAGGCTACATGTTTTTGTGACATGATTTCATGAAATCCTCTTGACAGTCATATACTGAAAACAAAACTATCTAAGCGAGGCTGGCTCTGGTGGTGACACAAGTGGGAGAGGGAAGGGTAACTTCTGAGGTGGCAGGATCCTCCACCATTACAGGACGGGGATTGTTCTGTGCTAGGGGAAATCCATCACCCACACATCCCAACCTGCTGCTCTCTGGGAACTTGCCGTGCTGAGCTGATTAATGCAATCATTTCCCTTTACTTTAGACATTTAAATCATGGTGGACAACAAGCTGCCCACGAGCCAGAAGTGTGCTGGAGGCCAAGAAGGCCTACGGAATCCTGGGATGCATTGGGAAGAGCATTGCCAGCAGGTCAAGGGAGGTGATCCTGCCCCTCAGCCCTGCTGAGGCTGCATCTGGAGTGCTGTGTCCAGTTCTGGGCTCAAGAGAGACAGGGAGCTCCTGGAGCAGGTCTAGCACAGGGCGACAAAGATGATTAAGGGCCTGGAGCATCTCTCCCATGAGGAAAGGCTCAGGGAGCTGGGCCTGTTTAGCCTTGAGAAGAGGCAGCTGAGAGGGGACCTCATCAATGTATATATGTGTCTGAAGGGATGATGCCAAGAAGATGGAGCCAGCAATGGGATAAGAGGCAACAGGCAGAAACTGATACACAGGAAGTTCCACCTGAACATGAGGAAGAACTTCTTTACTTTGCAAGCATTGACCATGCATTGGAAGAGTGATTGTGGAGTCTCCTTTATCGAAGATAATCAAGAACTATCTGGATGCAATCCTGTGTAGTGTGCTCTAGGACAGCCCTGCTTGAGCAGGGAGGTTGGACCAGATGTCCCACTGTGGACCCTTCCAACCTGACCCATTCTGTGTTTCTGTGAACTCTGGGTTTCTTTGCAGAAGACAAGAGAAGCCCAGGGTGAGCTCTCCTGATTCATGTGCTCAGGCACCAAGCCCAGGGGCACTTCAGTGTCACTGAAATTGTCTGGATAGATTAAACCCTCCAACACTATCTTATAAGAGCTAGTGAGATAGGCATTACTTTATTTGGGCCAGGATGTGCAGCAAATTATTCCAGCCACATGCACCCCTTTCAAGACTTTTCACTTATTTATTTATATATTTATATACTTTTAGCCAACAAAGACATTAACGCTCATTGGTTCTAAGTTTCATAATTTTCTTTATTAATTAGTATTCTATCCTCTATTGATTATTGATCTCTCACTCCTCATGGTGATGAGTCAACATTGTTTTCATCCCTCTTATCATCTTTTTTTCGGACAGGGAATCTCCAACTCTCCAGGCTGTAATGTCCTCTGTATCTTCTGGGTAATCCAACATGTCCTTGAAGGGCCATAAATTTAAGATCCCAGATATCCAATCTTCAACTCCCTCAGGCTTTGTTTCTTGAGGATCACCAGGGTAAGTTTAGCAAACTTCAGATTTTGGCGATTCAATGATCAAAGTAACAATAAGAATCTGTGAAAAAGAAACTAATGGGCTGACTACAAGTGGGCACTGCCTGTGAACGATTTAAACAACTAATTTAAAATTAGTTAGATCATTTCCAATATCAACACCACTCTTTGTGGTTGGTTGTCATCAGCTGACGTTGTTCACCAGCTCAAGCAGTGTCTGGGACCAGTCTGAGCAGCTCTGAGCAGCCTGACATGGGCTGGCTGAACAACTGGGTGATAGTCAGTCCATCTTGCATAGGATTTTACAGCGATGATTAAACTACCTCATGTTTTGCTTTCAGAGTCCTCAGTGCAATGTGGAGAAGCTGGGCAGAGGCTGACTGGTCTTTTGCTAGAAGAAGAAATAAAGAGATTAATTTGGTTTTGTTTGGCAGAGATGTTTCTTCCACTTTGTTGCTGTTGCTACAAGACCAAATCTGTAATTCTCTGGAAATACAGAGCATGCCACCAGAGAAGAATTAGCACAATGGTTTTAGTTTTATGCAACTTTCTCAACACCCAGCGACTGATCATTTAGAAGAGAATAAACAAAATGAAGTAAGCTGCTTGTTCAGCATGTTCCAACACCCGTCCATCTGCTTCCTTTTGTACTCACAGTCCCTCAGCCACAACTTTTCTTATCAGCCACTTTCAAAAATATGACTCATTTTTCACATAATAGACTGGGTGGAAAGTAGAGAAGTTTTGATATGCAATAAAGCTTTCTCTTGCCCAGGATCTCCTGCATTAGCTCATATTTTATTTCTCATTAAAGAGAATGACACAATGAAAATGTAGTCTTTCTAGCCCTAGTTAGCTGCAGCAGGACTCGCTGTCTGTGTCACAATTAGCTCATCCTGGCTCTTCACAGGTACATGAGGCTTTAGTATAGCTAATTCTAGGACAAGGAGGAGCCACAAGGGGACTAAGTGTTGGTACAACTTGTACACAGTCTCCTCCTCTCTACTCAGGCTTCTTGTTAGCTCAGCTAACACACTCTCGTGGCTGCAAAGCAGAAGCCAGTCTAAAGTGGAGACATTGGCCAGAACATCTGCCCACACAGCTCCCTCAGGTTTTGAATCTGTGTTGCAACACCATAAAAGCCATATCCCTGGGCAGATGAAATGTTTCCACAGGAAAGGTCTGTGTAGTCTGCCCTGCTGGTGACATCTTCAGTTACCATCCCTTTTCCATGATGTCATGCTGTACTCTGCTGGCAACAAGGCTGATCCTGGATTCCCAGGTGAAAGCTGCGTTTGCCTAGAACATTTATCCTCACTCTTGCTTTCCACATGCTAGACTGGTTTTAACAGCATCTTGCCTGGCTGAGAGACAAGAAGCCAAACACACAGCCGGCTGTCAGTAGATTTCCAGTTCAGATGAAATCTCATGGCTTTTGTCACACAGATCTAGTGCTTTCTCCCAGTGAGACCCTCATGTGCATCAGACAACCACTGCTGCCCCAGGAATCTCTCACGAGCTCAATCGATTTCCCCAGGATCAGAACATCACTTACCAAGCAGAAAGGGGAGGTATCCAGTAAACCCAGAGGTCCCCTCCTAAATCTGCTGGGACCTCTGACCCACTCGTGGGATGTATGTGGCACCCTGTTGGGCTAAGGAAAGTTCTTATCAGTGTAAATTATGTCTCTGACTGACAAACTGATGTTTTGCATTTCTCAGTGCTGAGCAATATAATTTTTCTTTTTTGCCCCAATCAGTTGTACTCATGCACAGGACAAGAGTGGGACTGAGGCCCATCACATCTGCTTGAGATGCTCAAACTTTGCTGGGTTATTTTGTGACACTAAAGTTACTACAGAAAGTCAAAGGCTTATGTAAAGAGGAAACAAGATGAAGTTAATATGCTTTAAAATCAAGGCAGAAACTTACCTTTTGTATCTGATAATGACTTGCTAGAACTACATGATGCAGACTCTAAAAAACATCACTGAGGAGAGCTCCAAAGAACAAGACCTTTAATATGTCTTCCGCACTTCATTTGCTCCATTCTACATTTTAATTTCCTTAGTATCTCCTCAGTGCATTCAGTAGAATAGTAAGTGTAATTCCTATAAGCTAGCTAAATTACTTCTAGCAAATTTGTATAAGCACTTATATTGTATTAGCATCATTACATTATAATTTAAACCTTTCATTTTACCACTAATCAAAGACAATTTTTGCAAATAAACCAAATCTTCTAATTTGCCTGCAGTATCATGTCATACTTTCTTTTTTAATAATTAAGCATGGTCACTATAGCCTCTGTAGGTAATAGAGTAGTTTCTGCATATCAGAAACATTGCCTTTTGTCAAGCAAAATTGCCAGGTCTAATATTCTCTGCTTGCATCTCTGCAAAGCAGCATTATGTACAATATCCACCAGATATAACACTGGAAAATTCTGCTTCCCTTTGACAGGCAATACTGAAAACATCTGCTGGTGTAAGCAAATTGGCTGAGGAAACTGCATGCTCCCACTTTAGGGATGTTTTCTGTTCATTTTTCATCTCTCCAGTGCATAGATCCATCACTTGTATTGCTGACACATATTAGAATGGGAATGGTAAGACTAAAGTGCTGGAATTATCCAAAAGATGAAAGTACAATTTCGCTATGTCAAGAGTTTGCAAAAAGGCAATAGAGGCTCTTTTCTATTTGAAATGGCAAACTGTAGTAAACCTAACACAATCTTAAATATTTTAAAATGAAATCTTCCTATGCTTCAGCACAACTAATCTTAGCCACAGCTAGGATTCACATTTATAAAGATACCATCCAAAATATGTTTTCCTCTTTCTTGAGATACAATATACAATATCTGCAGGCCATAGCCATAGAAACATAAATATATTGCTTCCCTTTATGGAACTATGCAATGAAAGGAAAAAAGAAATCAGGCTAGTGATGAAGAGCTGGTCCATATGTATTAAGTCACCGCTGGGTGACCATCAGGCCATGCTTGTTCAACAGCAAGAGTAGAGACTGTAGCTAGAAAGCTGAAAGTGACTGCCTTTGATAGTGCACAAGAGTAGCCTTATTTAAACCATGCAGAATGATAAGCTATACATAAGAATTAGCCTTCTATCTCAGCCATTTGTGTGTGCCCGGGAAAAAGCTCTTTCTGGTGTCATTAGAGATGAAAATAAAATTAGAGATTAGAGATGAAAATAAAAGAGATGATATATACAACATACTGCTGGCAGCTGACTGTTAAAAAAAAAAAAAGAAAAAGAAGGCTTTATCCGGAAAACCAGGGTTTGGAAGATCAAACCTATGGGTGTACACACACATTCTTCACAGCATTGCAAGAGAAAGTCAGATGTCAAGAAAGGCGACATAAAATTAGTCAAGAGGCTCACTTTACCTGGTACCCTGACGGTGACAGGGACAAATCAAGGATGCCTGTAGAGCACTTCAATAAAAAACAAGCATGTAGTGATGTTTCCCTAGAATAGTCTTTCAGCTGTCTACAATTCTTGCTTAAAGATTTGCTGCAGGAGAACAGTCTAGAGATTTAATAACCCTTGATGAGTTTTCCTCCAACGAATGTCAGCCTTTGGCAATCCAACATCTTGCACAGAAGAATTCCCCTGAATAAGTACATACCATGGAAAATGAGTGCTGCAGAATTAGATCACGTACACCAGACATATATATGTACATTAGAATTACCTGCATGAAATCACATTCTTTCATCTTTATTGAACCTGCTGCCTGTCACCTTTCTTTGAGACTCCTTACTTCTTCCACTGGAAAAGAACAGGAAAAAATTGTTCCTTCCTACATATGAAGAAAACATTGGCTGGTTCAGAATGAGGATATAGCTAGAGCAGCATCCAGTCTTCCGTGTGTGTGACAGAGAAATACAGGAACAAGGCAAAGTTACATTCTACTTTCCCTTAGTATTCTCCCACCTTGCAATTACTTTTAGCATGGACCATTTTGTTTGCTTATTCTGAATTATTTTTGGGCCCCTTGAGCCGGTACAGAAAATCGTGGTGCATTGCAAAGAAAGCATGCATCTGTCTGGCACTAACATAGGTGAAAGGTTTGCTTTCATTTCCAAACTTGATGTCAGTACAGTCAATTCATAATCACCCCTTCCAGGCTGTAGACCTTTGACACTAATCCATGTCATGTCTGACAGGCTGGAGGGTCCCAGCCCTCACGTTTATTCCATGTATAGAAGCCAGCTTGCTCACCTTGGTCATTTTTAACTGTAAATCTTTCTGGAGTTAATAACCACTGAGCAGGGGTGCTCGATGCTGCACAGAATGTTAAAAACTCTGGATTTACCCAGTGATGTAGTAACTTGGGGTTTTTGTCTGCCCCTGAATTCTGATGTCTTCATACAATGAACTTCTGTGTTTGAGAGGCAGCCGTGAGCTCAGAGCTTCCCATTTTAGGGACAAAAGTAAGACTGCCAAACATGGAAGATTCTGATGTGCATCACTTTGCATCTGTCTTTACTAAATTTCATGTGTCATTTAATTGCTCAATTATTCATACTCACATGGTGCTTTTGCGGTTCTTCAAAGTCAATCCTCACCTCTGCTATTTTGCAGAATAGCAAAGTATTCTGCATATCATCTTCAAATTTTTTCTCCTCATTTTTACCTTCTTTTCTAGATTATTTTATTACGTGGAACAGTTAAGTCCCAGCAAAGACTTCTGGAACACATCACTAGCAACCCCCTTTTTGCCCTAAAAAATTACAATTTTCTTCTACACTTCCTGCTGATTATCAACACAAGGACCTTCCCTTCTATGCACTAGCTGCTCAATTGCTTGAAAGGCTTACATTTAAATTCTTCAGTATTCCTTAGATATCATCAGATATGCTGAATCCAGACCTCCTTTATTCTCACAACTTTTCATTCAGAGGAACTCAATATACTTTTTGTGACACAATTTACCACTCTAAAATTTCTTCCTCACTAGAATAAAGTTCTTCCTCACACTGTCTGGTTTATACATCTATCCGCTAATTCTCTATGTTTTTTTAAGAGCATTACTAGTAATTTGGCCAGTACACATGCCAAGTTTCCAAATTAGTAGCTTAATTTTTCACATTAACTCTCTTTCATTCCTTTGCTACTAAGACAGCTCTAAGTGCCCTGTTTTACATTACAGTGAGAAAGCAGCATTTTCTGCCTGGAGCTTCTTGGGTGCACTTTGGATAAAAACCATCAAGTAATGGGGACTCATTAATGTGAACACTGTCTGCTTGTTCCAAGACACTTTCAGTTAAAATTGAGACATGTCCACTGATACATTCTCTGCAACAAGGGCTATCCACTCTTCTTGGATAGAAGACTCTAAGACTCTTCTTTAGTGGATAGATCCAAAAAGTATGAATACTTTTTTTCCCTGTCTGTAGCTTTTTCTTCCCTGCATGTTTCACGTTCCAATCATTGAGCTACTGAAACAAATCCCTGACAGGCTTTCTGCTCCTGACATGGTTTTAGAATTTATTAATTGATTTTAGTAAATAATTCTCTGGATTATTTGAATTTGGAAGAGGGGAGTGTTTAGGAGGAAGTTTTTTAGCCTGCCTTGCTACACTTTTGCGCTTAATTACAGCAAACAGATCTTCCCATTACCCTATTTGGGCACAACTTCAGCTGCTCAAAGGAAGTCTTCCTGTCTGCAACAGGATTCCTTTCAATGGTGTCTATGTACGCTGCCTTCCTTCTGTGCTTTCTTAAATCTTTTTTGATTAGCAGAAAGCATTTGCTTTTTCCCCTCCACTATGGTACTCTTACCTGGTAGTAAAGTCATGTGCAGACATTCAATGCCCTTGTAAAAACTTTCTTAAGAAGCACCCTCTCTTTTATATAGCTCCCCTTTGTAAAATTTAGCAGCTGTAAGGCGGCTGTTGCTTCTTTGAGCATTCTTGTTTCTTTTGATCCTGAAAATGCTGTAAATTCATGTACATGAGGGTCATGACTACCAAAGGGCTCTTCCACAGTAAGTCACTATATGCTAATATTGTTCCTTCATGAAGTCCCATGAATTTACTCCAGCTGAGACAGAGTGATTGGACTAGATCATATCCAGAGGTGCCTGCAAATGTTCTGTGATATTATTAAGTAATATTATCTAATAACAATAATAATAGAAAATAACGTAATATAGTGTTGTGATTTAACCATGATGTTGTTGGCTGAGATAAGAACAGTATAATAACTGAAGTAAACTTAAATATAATACTACCACTTATAGCAATTGTAATGAAAAGGGAGATAAGAAAAAATGAGAAATTAATAAAATGATACATAATACGTTTACTTGCCACCCATTGACCAATGCCCAGCCAGTCCCTGTGCAGCCATCGGTCCCTACTGGCTATCTCCTCCCAGCTGGAATTACATCTCTGCCTCTTCTTAGCCTTGCACAATGTGCCAGGAGCCTTTCGGACAGCACAGCCAGGGATATCCTGATACTCAGCGCCCTGCTGAACATAGGTCACAAGTACCAACACCTCTCCAGTATTTCCTAGAAGCTGGTTCAGATGTACTTTGAGGTTCACTTGGCAAGCAAACCACTGTTATGAGTTATTTATATGGGTTATGATCAAACTGGTCACTGCTACAGCTTTTCCTCCCTTCCGCTGGTATCTCTCCCTTCAGAGGGTTAACCTTGTGCAAGCAGCTTAATTCTGATCTATAAGACTTGGGGGAGGGAAGAGAGTGATGGCAGGTACTTCATTCTGATTAGTAAGGGAAATACAGCAATATCAGGGCACCCCTGGGAAAATATTCATCTTCTTATGGTTTCCACCATAATGTAGAAATATTTCAGTATTAAGTTACTCCTGAAAGAGTTATTTAGGGACTTAATAAAGGACTTAATTCCTCAAATGAAAGACCAGGTGATTAATTTTAACCTGAAAAGTATACGTCTGACGCAGGAGAACCTGTTTTTATAGAAGCTTGTAGGCCAGCTAGTAGGCCACACTTGGGCCATACTAGAAATGAAATGCCTTCCTAAATGATATCAAAACTCCATGGCAAAAAAGGGAAGGTTTTAAGGCCAAAGATATAACTGAAATGCTGCAAGGGGGTTTCTTGAAGCACAGGAAGAGCTAAAAGGAATCATGGGGAAAAGGTGGATTTTTTTTTCATTTTAATAGCACAAGATAACCAACTCAGACATGTTTAGTACTTTTCAGACCGTGACTGGAAGGGCTCAGAAGGTGGGCAGAGATCTCCCCCAGTGGCATCACTAATCAATACAGACAGGCTGAAGAGCAAATCATACAGATCAACACTAAGACCTGAACTGACAGAGACAAGGAACTGTCTTGTAGGAATTGTGGTTTGTTCATAGCAATGATGCCTGCTTTTACTTGGAAAAGTATTAATAAAATGCAGACAGCAATAGAATGAGGTGGATTGTTGCTAATACAGCTGTGAAAGAGTACTGAGGTTGCTTATTTCTCTCCCAGGAACTGGGCTGGTAAAGCTGGGTTTGGTGGAACCTTGAATACTATCATTCAAAATAGTGTGGGGAGAGAATGAGGCCTCTGGTGCCCAGGTTAATTCATAAGAAGCATGAGTCAGGTCCTTTGAAGGTTGTCTTAGGTTTGAGCATCCAGTTGCCGCATGGGTAAAATTCAGCCCCCCAGGACGACAAGACTCAAGGTATGTAAACTGCTGACGGTGACCTCTTAAATCAAGAAACAAAGGAAAGAATAGTTTTGTTAACAGATTTCATCCAGTTGTAGGGAGGATATCAAAGAAAGCCTTCAACAGATAGACAGGACTGGGTACATCAGGCGAATAGAGTGAGCAAACAAATATCCTCAGCTTCTGAGGCAGGGGAAGACGGTCAACAGGGTGATCAGTGTACCGTGTGTCCACTGAAAGCTGTCCCTGGGATCTCCTCAAACAGAGGTGAGGAGGTTCTGGCAGCAGTTACCAATGACTGTGTATTTAAGACTTGAGATTAACAGTAAACACTAGTAGCATTTGCAGTAGAAAAAATGCTAACCTTAGATGTTATTTCTGGAAAACCCCCCATTGGGAAATCTCAGAAATGGGTATTTCTAGGAAGAGCAAGAGTCTATAAAAGAGCTATTTTAAGACATGCAGGCTACAATTAGAAGAATGAAATGATACATGCCCAGAGATAGTCTCAGATGTCAGAAATGTTCCCAGATGGTCTGCAGGGCTAAATGGTTAAAACAATCTGCTACTGGGAGTGCCAGCCTCGGGTCTTCCAATTTCCATGTATGTTTTGGAAATTACCAGGGTCATTTCAAAAACAGAGGGTCATAAAGACTGAAGCGATCAAAGTTTTGCAATGTGCATGTGGGTCGCTCAGCTCAGTGTGAAAGGATGGTTCAGCACACTTATTAGTATAGCCAGAACCATGGGAATTGCGACAGGTCTGGGAAGTGAGCTGAAAAATAGGAATGACTAAAACTTATCAGAGCAGACTCATCTTCTCTGGTAATTCAAAGATTCAGAACAAGAGCTGAGGCACAATCTGGTTGAGAAACAGCAGATTTCTGAGTAAATAAAAAATGAGTTTATAAGTTTATAAGACATATCTGAATTGAGGGAGAGGCTCCTTGGCTGCAAAAACAATTTAGGACGGCTCCCAAAGCAGGGAAAAGACATTGAAAAATATACTAATAATTGCCTGCCATGCAAGGGCACCAACACCAATTGCAATGAACTGAGCATTCCTACTTTTAATATAAATATCTTGTCTATGGAGTAGATTACAAGGAGATTTTACAAAACCACTGCCACTTGGCAGGCGTGCATACTGATTCAGCAGTTATGGGACTTGAAACATTTCCCATTAAAGGCAAAAGAGAGAAAAACCTAACTGGAGATGTCCAGGAGACTTTGCCAAAGGAGTTGCTTTTTTGGGAGACATTACTAAATTGCATCTCAAATCCATGATGGATGAATTAGCCAGTGAACCCCTATTTCCCTTTCTCTCAGTGCAACAAACATGCAGAGAACACTGTCAGGGCTACAAACTTTTTTGATTTGACTACAGCAGAGAAAAACAACAATATCGGAATACTGATAGACAGTTCCAGTTAATATGAAAGGTGCCTGTTGGTTCTTTGTTTCTGGTGACGCACAAACACTTTTCTATTGCTTGAAGTCTGGTTGAAGAATTATTTGCCCGAGCCAAGGTAACCTATGGAGCTGGGGTGAGCAAAACATTGCAGAAGTACGAGCAAAACGTGCACAAAGGAAAATGATAACTAGTCTTACAACCCACCCATCTGTGGCCCTTCTGCCCAAAAGACCAGGTATTCTGTTAATGTAACCTTCATTTTGACTCCAGAGCAAGTCTTGAACTGACACTTTGATGTCTCAGCTTTGTGACTGTACCTCTGACAGGTGATGCAGTGATATTTCACTGAGCAGGGTATGTGCACAAACCCAAGTTTACTACGTGCAGATGGCTTTCTTATATAAACTGCTGTAAAACTCCCAAAATAATCTGAAGGACAGCCTGAGTTATTTTACAGTGCATCTGACTGAGGAGCTGGACCACCTATGCTAAACTAAATCTTTGTCTACTGAAATTCACTTGGATAGATTTTTGTTTTAACACTGGTTGTTCTTGGCAACTTACTAACAAAAGCAACAAGAAGCTTTCAGAAAATGACTTTGATCTAAGCAGTCAGCAAACTAAAGCTACAGATATCTAGTGCATGCATGGAGGAATAGGAAAGGGTCTTTTTCTAAGGCAAAATTACTTACCTATGCAGTAAGAAAGGTTCTTTGAAGTGAATCAATATGCATTCATTGCTGATACACATTAAAATCATGGCTTCATCAGTGAGAAAATCATGAGAGTGAATAAAAGGCAACGTTATTAATTTTGAAATAAGTTTGGACTGTTGTCTCACTATGATTGTATGACAGAATAAAGTAATGCTCAAGGCATGTTGTAGATCTTGCCTTTCCAGCCTACCTGTGGAAGGAACTTCTACTAAGCAGCTGTCTTCATAAAAACATAGAAAATAAGTCTGGAAAATACCAAGGAACAGCTAAAATATATCTATTTAGGGAAATACCTAAAAGAGATTTCACTTAGAGTGCTTCATTACCACACTCTGGTACATTGGTAGCTGCACTGCCTACCTGAAGTGTCCAGGAAGACGAAGACTGCAAAATACGGAAGTATTAGTTAAGGCACAGAGACTCTGATTCTCAAATGCAGTATTTTCTTTTCAACTGTATGTGTTTCTTGTTACTAGCTATGGGTACAATGTATGGCACCTAAAATAATCCCTCCGGGACCCTTCTATTGCAAGTAATGGTTGTACTGTGCCCAGCACGTCAGCTCCCAAGCCAAGGCTTGAGGACAATGTCACAAGGTGCACCAAGTTCATTTTGTGCTTTCTCTTTCCTTGCCAGGTGCTAATGAGGAGTGATGGGCTTTGCTGTGTTTACTCTGGGTGAGAGATGACATGCCAAGAATGATCTGAGAGGTGACAAATCCCTGACTGTCAGAAGGGGCAGAATCTTCAAGGATCCCAGAGGTGCTGCAGCCCCTGCACTGAATCGCCCAGCAGAGCTGGAGTGCTTCAAAGAAACTAGACTATGGCAGTTAAATTTTAAAGGGCCAAAATGTGGATGGTGGCCTCCTCAATACAGTGCTCCTTGCATTTCAAGTCTCCAGTTCAATAATATCTCTGTTCAATAGTATCTCTGTGTAGACAGAGGACAAAAAACCTGAAAAACAAGCCTAAGCAAAGAACTGAAAGCAGAGTTGTGGTTTCAGAAGACACATTTTAATATATCTTCAGTTTTATGAACCACCAAAACAAGCATATGCAGACACTGCATTAAGAAGTACTTCAACACCCTCTACAGGAACCAGAAATGAAAAAGAAAATAATTTATACCTGTAGTTAATTATGACAAAATTTAACAAAAAGACTAAAATGATTTTAGATTATTCATCTAATCTTGGAACTCTAATTTTCCTGACCAGGTCAGTAAGTGTCTTATCTCCTAGAAGCTATTACAAGTCTTGTTTATGTCTCAGAAAAGATGTTGGCTTGAAGGATACAAACCTTCCTCACATTGTCATTTGTCACTTTCCTCTTTCTCGGTTTTAGGAAGGGATTGTTACCATCATGCACTTTCTGAAGAACTTCATAATGTTAATGTTTGAAAGTAAATTTAGTCCAAGCTGCCCATGCTATATCTAGAAGCCAAATGTGCTCTTGGCCAGCATCTACTAACAACATTGTTGATAGTTTCTGTGTAAAATTCTAAGCCCTAACTTATTTTGGAAGTGCTAGGAAGGATTTAATCCATTCCTATTAGTCCCTATTGTGCCTCAGCATATGAAAACATTGTTTTCACCAAGGTGGCTTCCTCCTGTCACTGAACAAGGGAGAACAAGAGCAGGTGGCCGTGAGATAACACAGACAAACAGACAAACCACCAGACACTGAGGGCTTCTTCCGGCATGGGGTAAAGGCCTGAAGGCCTTCTTCCACAGAAGGAGCTTACAAGCCTCAGACAAAAGCAGCACAACTCAGGAGCACCCGTGGACATGACAGACCACATGCCTAGGCCATGGGAGAGGGGGAACAACTGTCCTTGGGGATTTATACTTGGGTGTGATGTAGGAGTGGTGTGGGATTTGGGAGCCCTAATGCAACAAGTCAGGATGCAAGGCACACAGTCAAGCAATACACATTTCATTTCCACTTCCCCTGCCACGCTTAAAACATTTGTTCTCCTTCCTTACTCACAGACACTGAGGGCAAAGCCGGGGCTCTCATAGGCAGTCTCCTGAGAAAGCCCCGCAGCAGCCACACAAGCCTGGGTCTGCAGTCTGGTACACTGAGTGCCCAAGGGGAGCCTACCCAGGGCACCTCAGCAGGAGACAGGCAGCGTCAAGAGAACCTTTGATGGCCACAGCTCCACATACCTCACTGGATCCCTAGTCCGTGGCACAGCGAGGCTCCCCAAAGAAAGATGCACGCTTCTCTGTGTGCCCAAGCGGAATTTGTGGGAGAAGTCAGACACATGCATGCTCAGCCCACATTCCAGAGAAAATCACCAAGGCAAAATCAGGGTTTCAATTCTGTTGTTTGAGTTTTCTATCTCCATCTGTTCTTTAAATCTGCCCATGTGCTGCAACGCTCTGTGCCCTAAAGGCCTGTCTATCTCTGCTGTCTCTGTCAAAATGTTGGGAAGGTGATGACACACGTTCAAGCCAGGACAGGCTGTGGCTGAAAACAGCAGCTACTCAAGCATAAAATCTCATCAGGCACATACCTGCTGGGAGGTAAATTTGAGTCCCCTGGCAGTGGGGCAGCACTGAGGCAGGAGATGCCATTGAGGGGTGATGCAAGGTCTGAGCAAGGCCAGATATTCCAGGTGGGTCCTATTGGGAAAGTCTGTCCTTCACAGCAGAAGAGAGGAGCTCAGCTATTCTGGTGCGTGACAGCACTTGGACAGCAGTGCTGGAGTTATGCAGGATTTGGTCTGGGGTACTGCTGACAGGGTGGTACCAGTGTAAATACAGGCAGAATGCCAGCATATGCAGCCAGAGTGCCCACAAGCTTAAATACCTCATATAAATTTGGATGATTTGTTAGCCACAAGCCTCTTGCCCCTTCTTGTACCTGACTTTACTAGCTTCTCCTAACAGATTTGATGTAATTCAAGACATGGGATGGCAAAGCCTCTATTAGCCAGAGCTGTTCGCAGCGAAGCTTCAGTTCATCTTTGAAAAGGTCAGATTTCTCACTTGTGTGTTTGGAAAAAGGAGCAATTGTGTTATAGAAATACTAAAGATACCTAAAAACTGACTTGGAATTGCTTCTCAAAGAGGTGTCAATCTGCTTGCTAAGTGAAATGGTCTGAATAGGGAGAATTGGTGTGAATAGGGAGAGCAGAATTTCAAGCATGCTGGTTCTTGAAGTCTCTTAATGGATGCCTATTTGTCATAAAATTTTGCCATTTGCTATTTGATTAAGGGGTTTTTAACTTTTCCAGTAATCTGCTGAATTATGTGTGATCTGTGGGTGTGAGCATTCTTTGATCTCCATTTATATCTACAGAGTTAGCAAAGTCCCTGCCAGTTCCTGTTAAAGAGGAGAGCAAGTGCTTACATGAAGAGAGGTTCATATGACATTTGGCAATCATCTGGATTAAAGCAGTGCTTTTTTTTTACTGAAGTGGCTTTAGGATTAAAATTCCTCAATGAAGCCTTTTTCAGTCTGAACTCAAAACTTGCTTTTATATACACTTGTATTCTCTCTCTCTCTTTAATGTATGCTGAAAGCAAGACCAGGGAGTCTTGTTCTTTCATGCGGTTGAAGCATGTATCCTATTTTTAGGGACACCACAGTGTCACTGCAAGATGGCAGAGGGCTGCTGTCTTTGTGCTTATGTTGCACAAAAATGGAGAGGTGCACATGCAATTCTCTTTGCAGGGTCTGCAGCTGGCGGCTGACATCCACTTTAATGCTGAATGTTTGTTTTTGGAAGAAACAAAACAACACCGCAGGAGAGACAAGGGAGAAAATGAAAACTGTCTGAGTGACCACTCAGACCAGGGAGAGCAGTAATGGACACCCAGATGAACATCCTCCTCTGGTTGCCCCTTAGGTGAAAGCATTGCATGTAAATTACTGGATAATATTCACTGAGTATTTAAATTATTTCTATCTACTTTACTACAAACTATGTTTTGGTTTTCTCTGATTCAAACCAAAAGTCTACAAAATGAGAGATAAGGACAAAGGGGAAATAAGGTGGCAGACATGCCAGTGGTAATTGTCTCCTGTGAAAATACATTATAGCCATATCTGGGTTTGCAGGTACAAAAACAATGAAAAGAGCAAGAAAAACAACAAAAGCATGAGCCCAACAAGGGAAAGGCCCCACTTCAGAAGCTCTGAAATCTGCTACCACAGCAGCTGTGGGGAGAGGTTGCAGAGCTGGGAGTAAAATGCGAGCTGCAGGGCTGCAAATAGCAGGCGCTCAGCACCACCAAGGCAGTGGTGTTGAGGTATTGAAGGTGCAGAGCAACACCCATCCCAGAAGCTGGGCAGAAAAGCATCATGGCCAGGCGCAGTCACCTGCTACAGCAAGGCCACCTCTTCCCTGTGCCACCCAGGCAGCTGCTGGGTGCTGAAACAAATCTCAGCTTCAAAGCAGTGAGTCACAGACAGATGTTTTCAGTTCAAGATTGCCAATGGGGAATGAAATCCTGAAGGAAATCAAAATGATAAAAAACTGTGATTAACCTTCAGGTATGCTGCAAAATCCTCCTTCTTCTTTCAACATTCCTACTAGAAAAGCCAGAAAATCCCAGTTCCACTGAGGGCATTTGGGGTTTTGGATGACACATACTGTAGAAAACCTTGTGACAGGTATGGATTTTGACTAGCAGAGCAATATAATAAAAAAAAATCTGCTAGGTGGGGTGGATAGACAAAAAAATATTGGTCCAGACTGTAGAAAGCAACATAACCTTTATAACAAAAAACATTACTTTAAGGAATAGCTCTTTTTACCTAACAGCTCCTTTTCTTGAGTCTTTGTGTGATTCATCTGAAAGTAAAAGCATCAGCTTTTCTTGAAACAACTGAGTGTGGAAAATCACATTTCTTTGTAACCAGAGACATGCCTTCTGCAGGAACAACCAATTTACATTAGGTGGTAAAGCATTTAAAACTACAGTGACACAGAGAAGACAAACTGAACTGTCCCAGCTACATGTGAAGGGATACCACAACCCCCCTGATTTCTGCCTTACACACGAACTGCAATGCCTCAGCACACACAGGCTTCATTCTGCTCTTAGAGAGTATCTGTTCCTATGGAGCCGCTCTCCTGTGGGCCCAGGAGCATGGAAAAACTGGACCAATATCATTAATCTTCTTTCCTACATCACGTTAACCGGCCTGTTTCATTTAACAATAATAAGGCATAAAACAGGTGTAAAAGATATACTAAAAACATGAACACCTGTAGAAAATATTCCATACCATAAAGTCAAGACTGTGTGAAAAATAATAGCCACTGGCAAAAATTAGCAGAACAGGATGCAAACCTGGGTCTTGGCAAATACTTATTTTAGCCCTTTACATAAGCAATCATTAAAATAAAAACATAAAAATAAGATACATGGGGAGAAAGGAGCCGTTTCAGTAATGAGACACTGGCGCCATCTAGAAGAGGAATAAAACACACACCAAAAAAAAAGGGAAGTGGAGCATAAAAAGCAGCTCAGCCTGGTTCACAGAGTGTAAAAGGCGTTTTGCGTCCACAGTATTTTTATGAATTACAAGGACACATTTCAGTGAAAAGTGTTCTCAGCTTTTCCAACCCTCAGTGATTCTAAAAATATTTAAAAGTGTCTTAATCCTGTTTTTACACATATTTTTCATATGACTTAGACCCTAGATGTTTCTGCCCCATAAAGCAGGAATTTTCAGGGGAGAGTTAGGCAGCTCCTGCTCCCACTTTTCCTGTCACTGGGAGGGCCACAGCAAGGCTGACAGAAGCACTATGAATTGCAGTGGTCTGTGTGAGTGTGGCTTGCTGCTGGGGAGGCTTAGGGAGGAGTGAGGGGAGGAATGATGGCTTTTTTCTTTCTTTGCCACAGCAGACAATTTAGGACAGGTGAGGAACCATTTCCAGATGGGAGAGCGAAGGTGGGAAACAGAATTGCTTTTGGTGGCTGTTGAAAAGTAACTTTTCATGCTGTCCTTATTGCGGTCTGGCATTCACAAACATTTTGGACATTATTGAACCTCGTGACACAACAGTCACCACTCAGATATGTGATGGATAGGTGGAGTCTCTCCCCTCTTTTCATGAGGGAGATGCTGCATGACATTACTGCAACAAGGAGATACAGCAGATGCAGCTTGTCTTGTCTGCTAATGGAGCAATACAGGAGAAAGACCACACCAGATGAGCCATAGCACAGCTCAAACTAGCCTGACTACCAGGAGCCAGAGGATCAGGTACCCAAGATATACCATTAGCTGGGAATTCCCATCTGCAACTGACATGTCTTGAAAGCATCTACCTCAGCTGTGTTTTTACACACACATCTCTAATTTTGCAATCCTCTCTTCTTCTTCAGGTGTTGTTGTGCTAAAGACAGAAGAACTGACTGCTCTTCTTAGCTTCACTTTCAATAAAGAAACTGTTCTGTCCTTTCACTTATAAAGGACAAATTCAAGGCCTTTAGCAGATGCCCTCTTTCAGGTTTAAATTTCATCTGACATCCACATGGGTTCAAATGACTTTCGGTTTGATTCTGTTTCTTTTGTGTGCTTCAGTCAACAAATTTCAGAACTATGGTAGAAAG
This sequence comes from Platysteira castanea, assembly GCA_013397175.1. Classification (NCBI taxonomy): domain Eukaryota; kingdom Metazoa; phylum Chordata; class Aves; order Passeriformes; genus Platysteira; species Platysteira castanea. The sequence goes on along the minus strand of VYXC01009587.1, from coordinate 126,658 downwards.
TCTCTAGCATGTTCCCACAAGACTAGAAAGGCCATAATTTCTGAGTTCAAAACCTGCCTGCACATCCATGTTGCTCAGAGAATATGTTCAATCCATAAATTAGCTAAAAAGGGGGGAAAGAAAACATAAAAGTATTATAATCTGTGGTTCCAGTATAAAATATTTAGGCAAGATGGTACTAAACAAGGAGAGTTTTAAATGCCTTTTTGCCAGAAGGTTTATGTGTGATTTATGTGCCTCGTGCATTCATTCACTCAGCAAAACCCAGGGCAGAAGCCTTTAACGAGGGTCATGTTACGGGGTCACGCAGGTTCACAGAGTTAGCTACCAGAAACACCAGGGACAGTTTTACCAGCAACGTGGGAGTAGCTGAGTGAAAGTATGCGAGCATGATGCATCTACTTCGGTGGCTGCCAAATTACCAGCTGGACGAGGCTGTGGTTTTGAGCTGCATGCTGCTGACCATGTCAGCTGCTCACTGCTGCAGTGCAGACAGGGCAGCTCGAGAGGCCAAGGTGGCTGACACCCTTCTTGAGGTGTTGTAAGGGAAGTATCAACCATCTGTCTTTGAAACAGCAGCTCTCACGAGAGACGTGTAAGGTCGCTGAGAGCTTTCAAGATCCTACTATAGCCATAATGATAGAGGTATAAAATAACTGATGATTGCCCTGTAGGGAACAGACACAAAATATCCAGAAAACCAGATGATTTGGGCCTTAAAAGGCAATGGCTGAAGAATGCTTTTGGAATGCCCCCCAAAGTCATTGCCTCTACACCTGCTCTTTCTCTTCTGGCCTGAGAAGCAGCTTCTGAGCATGAAAAACATAATAAGCTAATGTAAAGTTATTCTTTGTGATTTTATTTTAATATATTGTAACAATTATTAACTCTACCTCCTCATTTCTGTTTAACTAAGCTTCTAACTTCAGCGTTACACTCTTGCAATGAGTTATCCAAGTCATTCCTAGCTAAAGTAAGTGTTTTGTTGGCACTATGTCCAAACTCAGTCTAATCAGATGGAATTCTCTGTGTTTAATTCCAAGAGAAGTGAGATTAAATTAAAATACAAAAGTGGAGTCCAGACTTTCTGGTCTCTGAATTTTCAAAACATACTGACTTGGCTCAAGGTGTTGATATTGAAAACCAGAAATGCAGGAAAGGTGGCAGTCATGTTTGATTCTACCTCTGAACTTCGAAGGCTGGCACAGTCTTTTCCCCTGCAGTAAGCATAAAGTAATAGCAGTCATGACATGACACAAAGTCCATAGGGCCAATATTTTAATGAGGTCAGGCTTTTCTTTGGATGAGAAACCTACAAGCAGAGCCAAAATGTGACAAGAAAAACTACTGCAAGTGGAAAATAATTTATCTGAACCAGAGTCTCAACTCAGTGCTGGAGCTGACTTATGCACTGCTGGATATTCTATATTTCAGACGTAGCTTCAAACAGGAGCCAAGACGGTTACTTAATGCCAAGACAACTTTTTAAAGAAGATTCCTGTAAAGAGCTATTCCTGGCAGACTCTTCCACTGTACTGAGGTAGCTGAGGAAGTTTCCTGATGTGGCTCAGGGGAATAAAAGCCCAGACTGAGGTACCTGGAGAAGTGAAGGGGGCCAAGAGGAAGGCAGACCTGGAGCAGGAAGACCTGAACTAACAGAAACTGTAAGACAACTGATGAATGAGGTAAGGGAAGGAGAAGGAAGCCATGCAGTTCAGCCGATGGAAAGATGCTGTGGAGAAGGAAACTCTTTCCAGGAGTTTCAGCACTTTCAGGAGACAGCATCCTGAAAGGTGCTGGGCAGATCATCTACTCCAGACCACTCAGAGTGGCTCACAATGTGCATTTTTCTGGACTTGCCCTGAATCCTGTGAGGTGATTTGGACATCAGGTATTGACACAGAGCTACAGCCAAAGGCAATGAGAGCTCCCTCTTAAGTTACATATCATGCACAGTACACAGAAGCCAAAATTACCAGGGCTGTTTTATTGTTACTCAGAATATCAGCTCTCAACAGACAAATGGGAGTTGTGTTATCACCTCATTTTAGACAACCTTGAAAAAAAGTTATAATTTGGAAAGCATTGAGATACTGAAGCAATATGTATCATGGCAAATCACATAGGGAAATTAACCACTGTTTGGAGAAAAGGAACAGAACAATTTCTGTAAACAAGGCTTATGGAACAGTCTTTTTTCACCTAAATAAATACTCATTTAAAGTGCATGATACAAGCACTTATTCACCTTAGACTTCCTCCTCCAGAAAGGTGAGAAAGAAATGCTTCGAGAACGTAACTCAAAATCTACACTGAACTGAAAAACTCTGGGGAAGCACTAATGTCTCTCCACTGACTCCAGAGGGAGCTTTGGACAACTGCCCTCTAATTCCAGTGCCAGTAAACCAGGCCAAAGGCTGAAGGGTAAAGCAGGACAAAACAAACTGCTGAGGAGCAGCTCTTGAACAATCAGCACTCTTCCTCTTTGTGCAGATCAAGGCAGAAATTCTTTGGAGGAAAAGTAATGGCTAAAGTCCATATTATAACATGTCTGTACAAAGGGGAAAAATTAAGATTGCCTGTTCTTTTTTTTTTTTTTTTTTTCCCTGGCATTTCTTAACTTTTTAGAGGTTGGATCCAAAGCACTCATGCTCTTTTAGCACAGCTTGGTGTGCCCGATGTGCAGATAGCTCTCATGTATTCAGGCTGTCTCTGTTGCTAGCTCTAAATATGTCAGTCTCAACTTACTGGCCAAAATGGTAACCAAAGACCAGTCATAATACTTGGCCTTTTTTCTTTTTGTTATCTTTCAATTTTCAGTTTTCAGTTGGATACAGGATTTCTTTAAACTTTCAAAACTGCTCTGTGAATGCGTGAGCTAGGTTTTAGATCATACACTCTCTTATTTTAAACAGAATATACCAAGGTATATTATAATACACAGTATATTTAGGAGTAGCATTAGGTAATAAAAACATAGCTGAGCGAAAGGTTTTTTTTAGAGGAAATAACAATATCCCAGTGATGACTGGATTCTGATCTTCCTTTAGTTTTTGTGAGAGGAAGAAATGTGGTTTTCACAGACCCCTGTTCTGTACCTGTGTTAAAGGCAACTGAGATACTCCCTTTGTGAGGCTGAAAAAGAGGTTAGAAACAAGTCCCCTGATTCAAGTACAGCTGTTTCCAGAGAGAATGTAGAGTTCATTCCTAAAAAGAGGTGTTGAGCAGCTTCAAAGGGAGCTTTCCCAGGAGCCACAGAAAATTTCAGCCTGCAGCAGCACCACCAGCAAAATGCCTTTGGCCAGAAATGCTGCTGAGGTGCCTCTTCTCATCTTCCCCTTTTCCTGCAGCTCTGGGTGGAAAAGCCACATCACAGCATACATGGAACATACACAATTGTATATGGAAACATTATTTATAGAGTATAATTACTTAAATATCACTGTCTTTGCATTGAATTGCATACAGTATCATTCTTCTTGTAGTTCTCCCTACTAAGGGAATTAGCTGCTGCAATGATTTACACACTTGAGTATGAATATTTGAGTTAAACCTTCGGTTACTAATGTTACATTAGGAAAACAGCCATGTTATAGCAAGCTATTTTGGTGAAGTTCCACTGGAATAAAAGATATTTTAGGAAAGATGGTTTTGTTTCCATTTCCAACATCTCCCACAAGATATAAGCAAACAGAGTGACAAGTTACAGCTATTGACAGCACCCAGAGACTGGTACAGCAAACAGTGCTGTGCTTCACAAAGCAAACACAGCTGCATGGTGTCATGCAGTCTACCTGTCCTGCCCTTTCTTGTCCTCTTCCAGGAACATGACGGGAATTATCAAATTACAGACAATCTAGAATAAAATCTAGAACCAATTATAGACTTGAAGCTTTAGTAAAATTAAGGCTGACCTCTTCCTTTATTTATTTTCTGAATCTACATCCATCCATGGTCTGTCCAGAATTTTTCTCTAATTACTGGGTAATTTGTGGTTAGGAGTCAAACTTCAAAACCATTCTGCTTCAACTCAGTAATTTCTCCCTCTGCAGTATCTCTAAGTGCTGGCACTGGTCTCTTGTTTTCAGTTATTTCAGACTGAATATCTTATCACATCCGTGATCTGATTCAATTCATACAGCACTGGTTAGGGTCACAGGAAATGTTCAATGTGCCTTTTAATTCTGAGTGGCAATTCCAATCTAAACACTGTCTTACTGTAAATTCCAAGCAAGACGGAAGACACTACTATAGTACAATGAAAAAGTAAAATTTGCTTGTAAGGTGGCACTGTTTCTGAAATAGAATTCCTATTAGTGCCAAATTGTACACAAGTTAAAATCTGTGTAGTTTTACTTATCTCACATGCTTTCTTTACAGTAAAAGGAAGCGAGCAGGCATGTCTAAGGCAGTGCATCTGACCTGGTTCTGACATATGAAAAGGAATCAGGCCCCAACACCACTGTCCCTCTCTAGTGACTCACAGCCAGCTCAGACACAGGCATTGACACTGTTCAGAAGGATCCTACATGAAAGGTCTAGCTTAACAAGTCAGTATATCAAGAGCTTAGACCTACACAAAAGTAAGAGCTTGATTGTGCTTATAAAACCTGCTGAGAGCAAAGGTAGAGTGCGGGTGCAGCGCCCAAGGAACAGGAACTGGTTGCTGTCACCAGAACTGCTCCTGACTGCAGGGACATGATGAGCTCTCTCTTTTCTCCTATGTGCCACAGTTGCTCAGATCCCATGAGTTGTGCCTTTCCATCCCTCCCTGCCTGTTCAGAAACACAGGTGCTGGGCCTAGCATCTTGGGCATAAATGCCAATGTCTGTAATTATTTTTCACTGGCACGTGGCCTGTGAGACCAGACATGATGAAATACCGTGTACTTTGCTATGAACAAATGCATATATATCATGTGATTCTCCCTAAGAGAGAACAGGCTTACAACAAAATTGAAAACAACAACTTCCTGATTCTTTGGTTCACTTCCAACACATTTAAAATTAGTCTGCAGATTGTCTTAATTTGCAGTAATCAGCCAATGTTAGCTTGCAGGAGTGGGACATAATTCTGCCACTCCTTGAAATAAAACTGCCACCACAAAGAGGAGTTGAATTAGGAAGTTTTCTCCATAATCTTCCCTCTATTTTACACAGGCTAATCCACACTAACTCTTTCTCCAAATTTTGCCTTAGACTTTCTTTTCCAATCCAGATCTAAATTTTGAGGTCAGAAACTCATTAATCACACTGTCTCCCTTGGTTCACTGCAAGTCTGGGTGTCCATCAGTCCAAACATAATGATCTGCCTTACAATTTGTTATTCAAAACATAAAATTCTGTGATGGTTGAAGTAACTACAATCTATGAAACTACCAGAAAAAAATAGCCTATCTCCATTTTTGGGGAAAAAAGCCAAGTTTTTAAGTTTAAAAATACTGTAAATACTCCTAGAAAAGAACAATAGGAAAAGGGTATTTAGGCTTCAAAATCCAGCAGCACTTTACTGGAATATTGTATTGATGCCACCAACCCTAGTCACCATCCCTGGAAGTATTTAAAAGATGTGTAGGTGTGGCACATAGGGACATGGTTTAGTGAGGGACTTTGCAGTGCTGTGTTAATGGCTGAATTCAATGTTCTCAGATGTCTTTTCCAACCTAAATCATTCTATGATTCTTTGATTCTATGCTACTCAGCAAATTACCCAGTCTACCCCCATACCAGATTATAAATTTTTAAGAAATAAGTTTCAGGTTCTATATGGGATAAGGAGTTAAAAACATATTAATTTTGAATATTATTTTTATCTTTCAATTACCCTAAGAGGTAGCGAAGTGGGAAATTCAAAATATCTAATTTTCACAGCCGAAATGGGGTAAAGACTGTTCTGTGGTAGAGGGTTAGAAAGTTTACAGGGTTAACGGCTTTACCCAGTTAGTACAAAATCATGAATGCTAGATGCACTGTGACCCCCTCCTTACAAAGTACTAAGTCCCTCTTACAATGAGATCCCAGTTTGAGTTAGAGCCCAGGCCCCAGAGTGGAGGTGCCAGTCTGCCCGTTTTAGGGGCGGTGGGTAGCTCACCCCATGCTTTGCCAAGGAGCAGGTCCCGTGACCAGGCTCACATGGATCTTTCCACAATCAAGACATCCGGGCAGGGGGATAGGTGATAGGAGTTCCAGGATTGAGTTTCACCATCCAGTATGTGAACTTCCAGAGAGGTTTTTTTCTTCAGACAGCAACAGGTTCCTGCACAGGGCAGTCCAAGCCCGGGACTTCTTCCTATCACATGCAAATAATGAAACAGAAACAAATGCATTTGTGCAAAAGGAGTTTTCATTTCAGATAACTGGCTTTTTGTGTTGACAGTCACTTTGGTGAAAAGTTCTTGGCCATGTCTAATCTACACAGAAAACTTAATTGAATGTTCTTTGCTTTTGGTTTGTGTCTCATTCTGTCTCTTGCACATGCACTTGTAGAACATCAAGCTCAGAGGCCACAATCCCATTTGAGGCTTCTACAAGTGAGTAGATGTAACTTTAATTGTGGTGTATCCAGAGTGTATGTCATTATCTGGCACAGAAATAGCAGCCCTGCTTCTGAGTTCAAGGAGTTCAGAAAAATAACTTTGAGATCACAGATCACTTTTCCTGGAATTTTACATACTTTTCTTAAAAACACCCTGAAAAGCTTATTTTGAGGCGGTGAACCAAGGTCAAATGGACTCTGTTTTCAGTCTGTTTGCATATTTGCACAAGTTCAGAAAGCTCTTATCAGTTAATTCAAACAGGCAAAGTAAAGAAAAACATACTAGGAGGCAAAAAAAGGCAAAGAATCATGCTTCACGAATGCTTCATGAAGCATGCTTCATAAATGACACAAGTAATAGGTAAATCAGACTTCTTGATTTGGGTCTCCTCCTTTTATGTGCACTTAAGTACTCATCCTAGAGTAACCCAAATTCCCCCTGAGTCCACTTGGAGTCCTCCAAGGACCACAAAAGTAATCGCATTCTGGGCCAAAGCAGTGTCATGACCTATGTCCACTTGTTTGTCCATCAGCAGAGCCCTTTGTCCTGCTCTTTCCTCTTCCTAGTTCTCAGTCTTCACAGACCTGGTAGGAATGTAATTATTCTGGAAACATCTCTCTCTCTGTTTCATTTGGTTGAAACAGGACAAGAAATGCAAAAGTCATATGCTGAGGGGATGAAAGGGGGAGAGGTCAACAAATGAAGTGATCATATGGACCTTACTTTTTTAGAAAAGCTGGTTTAAAACTCCAGGAAAAAAATTAGACAGTGAGGAACACCCACAAAATAGGAAGAGAGAGAAATAGTACTAGGATTATTATTAGCATGACCAAAAAAACCAGAGCTAGTCAGGGACAAGAATAGATATCAATAATTAGACCTTCAGGTTTAAGAATTTTCAGAAAGCAATTTGCATTTTAAGTAACCTGGTACATATTGAAACTAATAATATCCAATGTCTTTCTTATTTTATGTCAATGTTCTAAAGAGATGTCAAGATTTTTTTTAAAATTATGTTGTTTAATATCTTAATTGCAATTTAAATGCCCAGAGAAGTTATCAATTTAAAATTAAACCTGTGGGTTCAAAGATTATGTTCAGCTTTTTCTGATCAAGTGAGAGAACAAATATTTTTAATCCTTTGTGCAGATCAGAGTAAAAATGTGTGAGTGAAAGTTATTTGTCCTCATGAAAATCAACTGAAAGCATCAGACATCATTTGTAGCTCAGTACAGTGTTGCACATGCCACCAAATAGACAACCTCAAGTTCTACATACCAAAAAATTTCCCAAAATCTCTCTACATTTCATCAGGTTATCATGCTGTTGCCTTGTAAACAGCCATGTTCCCTTGAAGCCTAGTAGCCAGTGATGGATTCCCAGTCAAGCAAGGACTTCTGCGCCACTCACCAAATTCCAACTATATCAGCAGAGAGAAAGAGCCATTGCCAGGATTTAATTCACCTTGTCCTACAGGAGATGCCTAAAATAAAGTAAATCATCCCTCAGAATGGGGATTGTTCTTCACTGATTAGAAAGGATCCATGGGTGATTGTACAGGCCTACCATGTGGATATCTAAAGGTAGGAAGGATGCTCCTCCTCATGATGTTTGCTTGTGTGGAGACTGGATCTGGCATCACTGAGGAATACAAACATTGCTCTCAGCTCCTATCACTGTGAACTCCGGCCCCTGCTTAAGAGATCCTGGCATTTCACAGCATGAAGGAAGCAATACTTTAGGTTGGTGTACAAGGGAAGTCATCTACACTTCTGCGAGGCCTCTTGCTTTTGGAGAATTGAGCCAGATTCCTCTTGATAGCCCACATTATAGAAAGACTCACTTTTAGCCTGGCATTCTTCACATATATTTGCTTCTACCCATATTTATTTGCTTATGTATTTTTTGCCTGTGTCTGAAACAATTTTACATAGAGTAGACAGCAAAGCATGCATATGCTGGGAAGATTAATGTATGATTTTAACAGCATTTTTCGGTTCATATTTCAAATCTTAATTACCTTGCTTCATAGAACTCCATCCTATCAAGATTCCCACTGCTCAAGCAGAGCAATGAACAAACTGAAGCTTCAAATATAATTTAAAACTTCCTTAATTTAGGCTATGATACTGAAGTCAAGCTGCATCCCTAATTTAGAACTTACAAAGGCAAACCAAGATTAGTTTGGTTTTTTGCTTTACTGTAACTGATTTTTCTTGGTTAAATTTCAGGTTTGATTAGCCATTTGGATTGAAAGAAACAGATATAAGAAGTTAAAGTTTTCTAGAAGACTGGGTAGAGGATAGAAGAGAACCGACTTAGACAGTATTGTAACCATAGCCCTTCCTTAGAAAGAAATTCCACTAAGGGGGAATAAAAGCTAAAGAAAGAGATTCTGAAGAATAATTCCCTATATATGAAGCCCCTACAGAGGACAAAAATGCACTAAGGAAGTACTTTTGGCAAACTGGAGCTGGGAGAAACTTCTCTTGAAATTTTGAATAGTTCCATCCCAGGATGCTGTATATGAAGCTTGCCCCCAGTGAATAAATATCTATTTTGACCACACCCTATTTAGCCCTATTTAGCCTATTTTGCTTCTTTTTCTGTCCACTGAACCGTGCTAATCTGTACCCTTATCCCCGCTGCAAGTTCTGTCACTTGTCAGGCAATATGCTTAGAAGTCTCCAGCCTTGCTTCAGTCCCCTGGCAGCAAGTCAACCAGTCAGCTGGCAAAGCTGGATAATTACTGCTTAGCCCTAAAGAGCTTAAAGTTTGTTTGCATGGACCTGTGTCCTGGCAACACCAAAGCACTGAACCAGAGGGCAAATTTTCCTTCCCTGAAGCAATTTCTGTAAGGGAAGGGACACAGGGGACTTTTAAACAGACACAAAATGGTGGTTACCAGGAAGGACTACCACAGACTGAGATATGTAGACAATCTTCTGTGGTTGATTTGCTCTCATTATAATGTATAAGAGACCACTGGCCTTCATTTTTCCTTCATTCCTTTATGCTTTTATAGAAAACTGCACACGGTTCCAATGGCCTAAAGGGTTTTTTGGGAATTGCCTTTGCAGAAGACTTGAAAAGTAGGCTGTGTTAGAGACAAGACAACCAGAGACATTCTCTTTGTTTATTCAGTGCAATTAGCTCATGACAACTTCTGGCTTCTGAGTTTCTACTGATTGTCATTGTTGTTTTTCATGGCTGAAGCAGCTTGACTGGCTCCATCCAGAAGAAATAACATGGGTCAGGATGATAAGGAACGTAATTAAGTAAGACTGAGCCACATTCAGCACTGTTCCTCTTCTGAGCTGGCTGCTTCACGGTGTCTGTGTACAGTGTGTAGGGTGCTACACTGGACCATCACCAGCAGCTGCAGAATGGCCACCCTTCATGTCACAGTTGTGTATGAAGTAAGGTGATCCTACGACCACAGCATGGAAGACATGAAGGACTTCCTTGCTCACTAAATCATCTTGAAAATGTTGGCAATCAGGTTATACAATCCTGTTCATGGTCTGAAAGCAAAGCATTAAAAAAATCTTCAGTATTCGACCCAAGTACCCTCATGCTTCAGTTGTGCTGCTTGTTCCCAAAAAACTCCAGTAGCACTCATGCAATTGCATTTGTATTGCAACCTGGTAAGCACTGGGATGATTCAAAGCTGTGTTAAACATGATGGGTGGAGGGCGAGAAGTAGCAAGACACTCTGGAGTCCAGTGTGAGCATCATTAAAATGACGTAGTGAGGGGAGCTACATTCTACCTCATTATTCAGCACTGGTCTGCTAAAGAAAACTTGAACTACCTTGGGGCCGGATTTGCTGCTTGCTCACAAAAAACCTGTGGAAGTCTTCTGAGGCAGCCTAAACTGTATGTCCAGAGAATAACATACCCCTTTGTCATGGAGTTCTCAAGGTGTTTGTCAGCCCTATGGACCAACCCTGCTGTGCCTGACCTCTCCAAACCATCCTGGATCCTATGGCTGAGTGACAAACCACTCCATGGTCTTTCCTGGAGGAACACAGGGCCCCGCTTTCAGCCAGGGTAGATGTGATGTATAAGCAGCCTTAAATTTGAATGAGACAAGTGTAGATGTTCAGGGAGAGGTTTAAGGAATGCTTTAAGCTTTGGGTTTGCACTAGAAACTTAAAGAGATCCTTAAGTGGGTTTTTTAAGATTTTGAGAGTCTGTGGTTTGGTGTGCACCCCTGAGCCTTGAGCATTAGGTACCAGAAATATGTTGTGCCTAAGCCTCTTAATCCAAATTTATTCTTCAAATATGTTCTACCTATGTCCCCTAAAATGTTAGAGAGGCCACAACTCTGAGGTGATCAGAACTTATTTTCTGGCAACAAATGGCACTCAGCATCTCACAGATCTGATTAATGACTTAGAGATGCTTTTTACTTGGAATTTTTATGTGGTTGTAATACTTAATATGTGATATTCCAGTGCAAACTTCTCTTACAGCAACAATACCAATCACAGCTTGCAGTGGTACTGTGTTTCTCCATTAACAGCACATTCCTTTTTTCTAATTCAGGAAGGGGCTTTTTTTGGAAAGATGTGTGAGGGGCAGTTTTCGCATTTTTATAGATAAGCAATTCCAAAACAAACAAAAAAAATCTTTTGAAGATGTGCTAAAGGCACGTCTATTCTCTACTTACTGATGTGCTCCCTTAAATCTGTCTATCAAAATAGATGGCATCTTAATATTTTTTGGTTTACTTAGCAAATCCTTCAATGCTGATGTAATCTTGTTTCATTCTCTTGGCTAGTTAAACTATTGTGGCAGAAACATAAAACTGTAGTGCTTCCATTAATGATGCATGGGAAGGAGTGACAAGCACTTAACTTGTCTGACGAGAACCTCAGAGGACTTAAGCACTGAAGCTGGGACCTGGATGGAATGTCAGTTCCTGATTCCACATTGTTATGAAACCTGCCAAAAAACCATTGCCCAGCCTCAGACATGAGTCCTGGGGAAGTGAGCCCAGCTGGATACTGGCCCTATTGAAAGGCCTGGGTTCCCATTTGTTTTTGCATCCTGACCAGCACTCACAGGGACAAGAAAAGACTGGGCACAGTATGCCAGGCACAGTTCCAGATGGTCATTTCAGGGATTCTTTGGGTTTGCTTGGTCCCTCTTATCTAAAAAAGGAAGTAGCACTGGACATGAAAGATGAATGAAATCTGGCTCCCTGGCACCAGGAAAGAGGTCTCCAGCCTGTACTGCCCTACACTGCCCACAGTCAGACCTCCTCTCAGGCACAATCACAGAGCTCAGCTCTGGAATCTGCACTGGCCCAGATGCCAGTTGAGAGAAAGCCATGGGATGCACACGCGTACAGATCTGGAAATGAGATTTGGACTCAGGTTGGGAAATACAGTTGAGTCCTTGAGAAACTAAGCCTTTGTGCACTTTGAGAAGTTATTCAAGTTCAAAAACTGTTCTTCTCCTTGCCTGGGGAAAGAGAAGGCTTGTCAGGGAGGAAACTGGTCTCATTAGAGAGTTTCTCTAGCTGAATACACAAAGCCCCAGCATCTCCTGGCCCGTGGTCATTGTCCAAGGGAACCTTTCTCCTCATCTTCTTTCTGTGTGCTACAAGGATGGTGCCCAGAAGAGCCTGGTGGCAGTGGCTAGAGCAAGCAGCTGAAGTGGGGCACAGCTCCACTGCTCATCCCCTTTCCTCCAAATGAGATCTTTACACTTCTTTTACACTTGATCCTGCTGCAGCTCATCCACCCAGACCATGGGACTTGATGGGAAAGAGCAAACCAAGATGTGATCCAGCTGCATCCTGATGTTCCTGGACGGAACTGTTCCTATCTGATGGGGTTGAGTAACTTCAGGGCTAACATAAAGTATGATGTTGTACCCAGTTACCTGGCAGCTGGAGTCCTACCATCTGGTTGCACATGCTGGCCTTTATACATAGAGTCTTAAAATTTAATTTAGTTTTGCTTGTTCGTTTGTTTTTTTAATCTGGCCCCATTAAATTATTTGATGGGCTGTGAGCTAAAAGGTTGTTCTGTCATTAAAGTCCTCCTTCACATAAATAGAATACCTTCAGTGATGGTAAACCTGATTTACAGGTAAGAAAGGTGTGGGCATGGAGCAGTGACACAAGTCTGCCCCTTGAAAATGGAGTCAGTGGAATGCATATCTAAGAGGTGAACTTCTGAAAGTGATACATGCAGGAGTTTTTAAGGATTTCAGCACTAAGCTGATCAGATCCACTATCCAAATGCTAGCCTTTTTTACAAATTGATACGTAAAACCAACATCTACATAAAAAAGCACTGCACCAAATGTTGATAACTCTTCTCTGAAGTTGGAAAACAAAGGAAAGACTGAACAGGCTGTACTTAAGGCATTGAACTCTTCCCTGGGAGGCCTTGTTACATTCCTGGCTGCATCTGAAACCCTTTGTGATTTTGATCAATACATTTTGTAGTCTAGTCTCTGTACTGGATTTGAAAAGGAAGAGAGCGGAAATAGTTCACAGCGAGGATGTTTAACATTGTAGGATCATAGTGTTTTAGATAACAAGAAATACCGATCCACCAATGCAAGGTAAGTTACTTAATTTAGGGTGATTAGACTTCTTCCAGAGGATCCCAATTCAGACACATTTCTTGAATAGCCAGGACCAGCTGGGACCCTTCTGTCTTTATCTCAAAACAATGAAAGAGAGAACACCACTAACCACAGGTAAAGTTGTGGTGAACACAAAACCATGTGATGTCCAGTACTGAAAGAAGTGGAATTGACCATCATTTGTATTCCTTGAACATGGGCTTAGGAGAGTTGTGCGCCCCAACCTTAACCCCAAGACTTATTTTTACCATACAGCAGTGCTTGTGCATGATGCCCAGACCCAGAGGAAGTAGCAAAGAGAAGTGACATCTGAAATGGTAATTCTGTTCTGGTGCTTAATTACAGGTCTGGGCTAGGCACTCTACTGAAGAATGCAATTTATATATCAAAAGTGCTTCCTGGACTTCTGCATCTATTGTTTTTAACAACTGGGATTTGTATTATAGTAGGGTGGTCAGAGCCCTGCTTTGGCCATTTAATGACCAGGCCAGAGGCAAGATTCACTTGAAGCAATTTTACCCCATCTGTGAGATTTTCAAGAAGACTACAATAAAGGAGAGGGGAAAGGTAGTGGGTTGAGGAAAAGGAAGGGAAGGAATACTGCTGAACATGTAGTGTATAAATGTGCAGTAGTAATAAAAGAGAAAAACCATAGCCCTTAAAGACAAACAAGTTAAGTGGAAGAAAAGAAAATGTAATTCACTTCCCATGCAAATCAAGAATTTGAGATTAACTATTCTGTTCCATTGCTAAACTGTAAAGCACAATTTGTATCTATAACTCCAATAAATGAATTTTACTTAGAGTAAAGGTTTTTGACATCAGAATTAGGACAAAATTATCATTTTGGAAAGGCTTCTTTATTGTTCCAACTTCTCTCACAAAAGCAAAAGCTCCCCTGAATGGCAGAGTTCCATCACGTTTTTTAGAACCATCTTCATTTTTCCATTGGAAGAGAAACTGACAGGGTGACTGATGAATTGTCACAAACCATGACTTGCACTTAGAGAAACATATGAAAAAGCTGTAAAGCGCAGTGTGAGCTATTTCCTAGGCTACAAAAAAGAACATTGAAACCCTGTGGTGATCCAAAGACTCCTGTCACTGGGAAAGATTAAGGGTTTCAGGAACATTTCAAATGGAGCCGAGAGCTCAAATTGTCTGTGTCCAGGTTATAGCTCCAGTTTTTTCCCCTGAGCAACTTGTTTATTTTCCTTTCCCCATGTATTTCGAGAACTAATGGTTACACATCACTTTGGGGAAAACAAAACACAATCACTTCTTCAAGTAGACCCAGACCTGCTGCTTGATTCATCTTCATTTCAAATTCTCAGTTTCTTTTTTGATGTTGCCGTTTAATAAACATGACCATCCATTTCCCTTATGTGTGGCGCTGTGTAAATCATCTTTACAGCTGCTGTATCACATATTAGTGTAGCATTTTAAGTGTATCAAGACCTATATATGGAGCACATACTCTATAATGAGCATATGGTATAATACTACAATTCTGCTAACGGCAATAAAATACATTTATACAGAATATATAGTATGCTTTCTTTTTAAAGCTATTTATTTCTCTATGCTTTAGTGTAGTAGTATATAAGACACCTTCAATGTTAGATTCAATGCGGGTTTGGGCATGCCTGGCTGCCAAGCTGGTCTTACATGGAATTTCTTAGACTAGTCCAAAATCTTCTGTCCCTCTGACCTTAACAGAGAATAATCCTTACATCAACAAACAACAACAATGTTCCCATTAAAAACAAAACACAAAAAAATACTCCAATCCCAGAAAGCATTGAACATTTCCTCACAGGAAGTAAAAAGTGCATATCAGTGTTATCTCAAAAGCTAGACACATAATTAAACATCCTCTACATAAGGACACAGAATGGGACCATAAAGGGTCAGGCCTTCTGACAAAATCTGTTCCCTGGCAGTGAGTTAGAAAAGAACAGGGTAAGTAAATATGAAACTTCCTTTAAATATTATCCTAGGCTTTGAACATTCACAGCTCAGAGATTTCTCAGCAGGAGACTCTTGTGAGCAATCTCAATCGATTGCTCTCCCTTGACTTGTTCATGCAAAGTTTTAGCACTTCCAGAATCTTAAAATGGAAAGCTCTAAAAGTTGAATTGTAGGAGGAAAACTATTTTTTTTTAACTGTTAGGATTAATGCTATAAATTGAAAAGGAAAAAAAAAAAAGTCTTCTTCTGACAATTAATTTTATAAGTTCATATTTTGATAGCAATCATAAATAATATAATATTGCTCCTGACTTCTGATAAAATGGGATGCTTCTATCATTTGTAACATTCTTTTCAATGCATATCCAAAAAGCAATTGCTTGATTTTATTTAGCTTTTCAACAGCCCATAGAGTGACTTGCAAATTACTTCCAATAAAAAAAAATGCAGACTGTTTTTAAATTGTTTGCACCAAGTAATATAAATCCCACAAAACCTGAGATATAAGTCATTAGCTCTTATAAGATTACTGTATATGTTCCTTGCCAGAAAGATATCTGGGAGCAATGCTAAAGCATTTGCTTAAAATCAGCAATTACCTTGTCTTTCAATAACACAGTTACAAAATTAAAGGCAATTTGGTGAAAAAATGTTACACCTGATCAAATACATGCTGCCATAAATTTTACATTTTTAGTATAGGAAACTGCTCTATTCATGAGGGTCAAAGGAAATGGCTACTAAGATGTCTGCTCCATAAAAAGCAGATGATGATAATGGATATGATACACTATCCAAAAATAGCATTCACTTTGCCTTACTAATTATTTATTGCTAGAGTCCAGTAATAGAAAATCAATCCACTTTAGCCTTATCTTTACTGGATCCAGTGCAGCCAATTTTGTTTCCTTTTGGAATTCTAAATCAAGGTTGTGAGTTCATTTTCCTGTTCCACAAACACTTCATACTTTTACACTCATCCTCAGTGAGTGACACGTATGATTACATCAATGTCACCTTCTTCCAGATGCCTGAATAGATTGTGCAGTCAGCACTGGGTTGCATGACTGGGATCAACTATTTGTAAGAGTACTTTATTCACTCTCTTCCAGTCTAATTAAAAGCAAACAAACAAACCCCCAAAAGATACCACCTTTCAGATTCTGTTTCCTTGGATATTTTTCCAAGAATACATTCAGGATGTGCATGCAAAATATACCTATCCACAACACACCAATATCTTTTTTTCCCTTTTCTTTCAAATTCAGCCCTATGCATGCAGGTTTTTCCCAAAGCCTTGACCTCCAGATTCCTCTTTCCTCAGGCTTTTCTAACAGAAATAAAGCTTAAGGCAAAGTGTTATTTAGACTCCCTAAACTCATCATGCCTGACCACTTGACCTCTGATCACCCAGGCTGCTGGTTAGCAGACTTCCTGGCAGACTTGGCCTGAGCCAACTAGGGCAGCTCAAGGGTAGTGCACATCTAACACCATTTCCAGTGGGCTCTGTGGATAACCCTGCTCCAAGCCTGCTCTTTACAGACTCCCTCAGTGCTATCTCACCAGGTGTTGCACCCTCCAATACTGCACGCTTTCATTAAAGTGACGTAATTTAATTTTTTTTTTAAACTGTGGGACAGTTTAACAAAAGGTAATAAACAGCCACTTTCAAATACAATGAGCTGGATAAAAAACCCCACAGACATAAGCAAGCTATTTTTGAAGGCCACAGGATGACAAACAGCACAAGGGAGCTCCAGGGCCATTTCAGATGTAGTGTTGATTGGCCAACTTGATCTTAAAGGGAATACAGCCCTCAGTAACATGGACGTGAGCTAGACTATGCCTCCAGGCAGGGAGAGAGGCCATGTCCTGGCCATCTGCTGTTTAGTAGAGGCATAGCTAAATATGCTTACAATCTTCATATGACTGAGAACCAGAGTATGCATGTGATACTCTTACCACTTATAAAGTAAGTAGGTAGCTACAAAAATGGCAAAAGTGGTTCTGCTGACTGAAAAGATATTTTGACAAAGTACAGTTCTTGAATGAAGTCTCTTTTTAGTATTAGTTTGCAAGGACAATGCTTCAAAGCAGCTTAGAAAGTGACAAATTTCTTCTGGTATTCTTCAGGTCAATTCAAGTCCAAGTCTGTATTAAACAACAAGATCCTCCATGAAGTCCCACCTTCTCATCTAAAGTTACTTTGGAAGCTTACTGAAATCACTGAGCTCACAGCAGACAATGCTCTATTTGGAATATTGAGGAACCTCCACCCTTCTGGGAATTCCCAGTTCCCAGAATGCTGCATGCGTATTGCTCCTTCATTTATTGCTCCAGACAAAGTTGAAATGAAGGGAAATGGACAATATAAAATCTTGCATGACATTATAATTAAATGTGTGACTTGTCAAAACCTTTGTTTAACAGGATGAGCTCACTTAGCCAGATCCCATATGTGTGTTAATTATAGCAAGAAAGCAAACAAAATGTCAGTAGTTAAAACAAATCCTACCAACAGGAAATGGTTATCAAACTGTGATAAAATGTTTATCAGGAAATGTTTTTACACTATCCAAAACATTTCCTGTCTGTAAAATTTTTTGTGGGAAAAAGAAAATCTGTGGTGCTAGAAATAGCATCTTTGCAAGGAGTTAAATGACAGTGCTTATAGAAAATGGCAGTAGTCACAGATCTAGCTTCTCTCCTGTTTTCTTCTGTGTAACTCTAAAAAAAAGGTTTCTCAGAAGTTACATGGACATCATTTAGGTTTTGTGGTGGTCAAACTGCGGCAATTTTGTACTTCACGGATTAAAAAATAATTTAAAGGAAATTTTTCATAGGTAGTATCTAAGCAATGTAATCATGGAGGTAGTGGAACCTTGATCTTTTGCTCACTGAAACTGATATTGAAACCTTATTTCTGTTAAAATATCTAGAAAAGATCAAAAGAGATTAATTAGGCTGAAAAACAGTACTATTGAAGGCATCAGAAAATGATACTCAAGGGGAAGAGGAGCCAGAGATTATCTGTTGAAATGCCTACTCAAAAATCATGAAGAATATTTCCATAATCATGCCCTTTCAAAACTAGGAAAATTCTTTTTGCATATATAAAGGGTAGTATCACAAAATCACAACAGAGATGGCATTTGAATATAAGCAAATACTTGTCAGGATCAACCTATAAGACATTCTTGAATATAGAAGAAAAATAGATGATTCTTCCTAGACTTGTTCTATCAGCTATGTGATGTCTAACTTGTAGTCTGTTATTCCATTCTTAAAATATTCCATCCCCCCCAAAAAAGAACAGTGAACTTTAAAGGCCTTTTAAAGGGAATTCAGCCACTAAAACTGCTTGAGTATTTTTAATAATTAGGTTATTGTGAAATAATCTTTTTATTAATCAACATTTATATAAAAGATATTTTGCTTCGATTAAAAACTGCTATTTGTTCCTATTTTAACTACAGGTTCTATACCTCTTACTGCAATGTTTTTTCATTTCCTGTACGTGGAAACTACAATGGAACTAATTTCGTGTACAATGAGAACTAATGATAGAATCCTAAAAATGGAAAGGACTTCAACTGGTTATCTGATCAATTTTCATGACCTGAACTAGGATCAAGAAAAGTTACTTTATTTTTGGTCTACAATTTCAAATCATGGAAACGACAACCTCACTGGGCAATCTATTCCCAACTTCCTTATTACCATTGTGAGAGTAGTTTTCCCTATTGCCAAAGCTGAATCTCCTTTACTTCAATTTTGTTCTTGATCATGCAGTGATTGAAAATTCTCCTTGCTCTTTGCAGTAGCATTTTCTCACAACCTGGCAATGTTCCTTTTCTGTCTTAAGATACTATTTTTGGACACCTCAGTATGAGGTTTACCTGTTTACAGTGATGTGATGCTACTGTATAAGCTAAAATTAGACTGCCTTGCAGTGCACCATCAGTCCTTCCTGGCTTCATGTCAAGCAAAAACAGAATGAGCATCATCCTAGTCATTAACTGAAATATTGGAAGGACCTACAAACTGCTTGTAAGATGAGACAGGCACATATTAGAATCATACAATCATAGAATAGTTTTGAGATGGAAGGGACCTTTAAAGGTCATCTAGTCCAACCCCCCTGCAATGAGCATTCCTTTCCATTCCAGTTCCTTTCCATTCATTGCTGCTGAGTTCTAAATTTGGCATTACATTTAGGAAAGAAGAAAAACAACCCAGGGACAGTTCAAATGAAAGGAAGAGAATGAGACAGGAGTTCAACAAATGGCATGTAAGAAAAAGCAGAAATTACTGGATCAGGTTTTCACTTGAAGGCATAAAAAATGGAGGCCACTTTCCACTTTTGCTGTCAGAAATTTGTGCATAATTTCTGATTTGAACTCCTGTGGCTTTAATTTCTCTCCACTTCTTCTTATAATCGCTTTTTTTCTTTCCATTAAATTAAAATGCCACTCAGTACCTAATATTTTCTCATTGTAAGGAAGCTATAAACCGCAATTAACTTTAAACTGTTTTCAATAAGCTAAACAAATAAACTCTTTATCTGTGTCTTACTTTCAAACCATTGATCATCTTCATGCAGCCTGCCCCATTTTCAATGTCCCCATCAAAATGTATAGCAGCATTATATGCAGCACCCTAATAGCTGGTCTAAAAAATTACTAATTACTGGATGCAAATTACCTTTTAATTACTGCTGATTCCTGTCTTGGCACATTCATGAATGAAATTAGCCTTTTTCACTTCTACATCCTCTGGCATTCAGCTGTTGTTCACTGAACTCAATCCTTTAGCTAAATATTCCAGAATGCACTTTCTCTGCTCACAGATCTACACCTATCGCTTCTAGATTTAAGGGCTTCACCATATCAAACTGCATTTTTGTATCAGAGGATCAAATACACCACCTGTTCCACTGCTTCTAAGTGCAACCTTCAGCCTGATGCAGTACACAGCACTTCCGTGAGTCAAATCGAGCATAACTTCTAGAAAAATACCCGATATTGTTTTAAAATATGCACTGAAGAATCAATACACAGCTCACATCCCAAGACAATGCTTGTTTGAGGGGACAACTACTCTCTGCTTTACTGCCAGTCTGAAAATAAATAGCTTCAGCTTCCACTGGGTTTTGCTACCACTGTCTGCTTGGCTGAAATCATCAGGTATACTATTATACACCCATCTGGGATCCAGGGAGGCCAGGCTGGACGGGGCTCGGAGCCACTCGGTCTAGTGGAAGACAGCCCTGCCCATGCTGGGGGGGTTGAGAACAGGATGATCTTTTAGGTTCCTTCCAAGCCAAACCATTCTGTGATTCTTTAATTCTGTGCATAGGGGAGCACATTAGGGAAGAGCCCTGGTAGTCGGCCCAGCGCTGCAGGCACTTCATGGTGAAGAACGTGATGCAAGGCACGTGTAGCCCATGGATTGAAACTGTCATACAACATAGCAAGTATGGAGAACATACACATATGGAATCTCTGCTCCTTTGGTAACTCTAAGGACAGGATTTTTGCAACTTCAGGTACTTACACAAACCTCATTTTCGACAGACAAGAGTTTGCATACAAGTACATCAATCTTTAAAATGTCAAAACATCCTTATGAAGCTGTCTTTCCCCCAAGAAAAACTGAGACCTTCCCTAGGTGATAAAGGAATTTCATTTTTGATAGGAAGTCGGTTCCTTAGCCCCAGAGCAAACTTCCTCCTTCTGAACAAGGTTTCCACAGCAATAATGTAAAAATATTGGATATGGCAGCAAGGGTCTCTTAGTAGGAGATTAGTATAGTAGGAATATTAGAATAGTAGGATACTGTCACACTCCGGGTAAGAGACACAACCAAGCAAAACAGGTCAGCTGCTGCTTTTAGGAAAACTTCCCAGTCTATCCTCTTTGGGGCTTAATATTAAACTGAGGTCATAGGAGAAATAGAATACTTAATATCTTCTCACTTCCTTTGGGAAAAAAATAAATGATTTCACATTGGAACGGCATAGCAATATTTGACATTCCCCCATCAGTCTTTGACCATGTGTCTCCCAGTGTGCGGTTGACATGTGTATTTTGGCCCAGGCAACAGCCTGGAACGGGCTGCCCAGGGAGCTGGTGGAATCACCGTCTCTGGAAGTGTTTAAGGGAAGCCTGGATGTGGCACTCGGTGCCCTGGTCTAGTTGACGTGGTGGTGTTGGGTCACAAGTTGGGCTCAGGACCTCAGAGGTCTTTTCCAAGCTAATGGATTCCGCGACCCTGGGGCGGTGTCTCCCCCGAGGCCGTGCTGGCTCTGGGCATGACTCTTCCCAGAGCAGCCATGTCATCGCAAGGGCCAGGCCCTGGGAGTGCTGCTGCCTCTCCCGCAGCTCTCCCCGGCAGCCAGCACTGCCCCTCGGCCGCGGGGCCCTGACCCCGCCGGGCTCGGGGGACAGCGCCCGCCGCTCTCCAGGATCCTGCTGCAGTGGGTGGATCCCTGGGAGGCGCCAGCCGCTTCCCTCCCCTTCCCCTCTGCCTCCCCGGCTCGGCGGTGAGGAGGCGCCTGAGCGCGGCAGCATCTTCCCTTGGCTCCCTGGAGCGGGGGGAGGAGCCGGGGCCGCCGCCGCCTGCGGGGAAGGAAGGTAAGCTGCGGAGCGTGGGGGTGGGAAGGGGAGGGAAGGGGGCTGGCTCACCCCCTTCCCTGTGCTTCCCTGCCCTGGGCGGCCGGCGGTGAGGAGCGGGGCTGGGGCAGGGCGCGGCCGCCCGTGCTGCGTGTGCTGGGCCGGGCTGGGGCTGCCTTCCCCGGGGCCTCGTTTCTCAGGCTCTCTGTCTGTAAATGGCCGGTGACGGGGACGGCGGTGTGTCTGTCTGTGTGCATGTGTCTGTCTGTGTGTGCTCCACTTCCGTCAGGAGTCTCGCCTGGGTGGTGGCGGTGCGCGCTGCCCGCAGGTGCGCAGAGGTGTGATGGTGGTGGCGGCACTACGGACCAGCTGAGCTGGGCGGCCGGTTATGGTTTTAAGGAAAAGAAGGGATACTTTGGAAACCAAGCACCGTTTACGTATTGTGTGGGAGATGAGAGGATTTCGTGGCGTTCCCTTGTGCAGGTGAAATTCTAATACCAGGCACAGTCAGCAAAGAGGTTTTATTCGGGTTACGAATGGGGTAAGATCTGTAGGAAGTGATGCTTGTGCACCATCAGAGACCATTTGGGCCGATGAGCCGATGTGCCTTCCAGTACATGAAGGGATACAGGAAAGATGGGGCAAGACGATTTACAAGAGAAGGTAGTGACAAAACAAGGGGGAACGGGTTCCAATTAAAAGGGAGTACATTTAGATTAGATGTTAGGAAAAAAATCTTCACTGTGATTGGTAAGGTACTGGAACAGGTTACCCAGAGAAGATGTGGATGCCCTGTTCCTGGGTGTGGTCAAGGCCAGGCTGGATGGAGCTCTGAGCAACCTGGTCTAGTGGAAGGTGTCCCTGCCCCTGGCAGGGGTTGGAACTAAATGATCTTTATGGTCCCTTCCAACCCAAATCATTCTTTGATTCCATGTTGGAGAATGGGAAAGCAAACACAGGGTAAAGGAAACGTTTAGAAGTAATCATCCTACTCAGTGTTGATAGAAGAGATAATACTGTCCAGATACAGGAAATAAATGTGACAGACTTATGGCAGGATGTGAATGATGTGATGGACCATAAAGTAGCAGGAAGAGACTGTGGGGATGAAGAAAAAGAGTCAAGCATATCATTGCTTTGAGACAAGAAAATTATAAGAGGTTTTGACAGTGTCTGCTGTAGACCACGGGAGTCGGATTTGTATAAGAATATTGCTTACTGAGAGATACTGTCAGGAATTATATCACAGATGGATTTCTTTCTTAGACTATAGAGTCACAGAATGGTTTGGGTTCGAAGGGACCTTAAAGATCATCTGGTTCCAATCCCCCTGCCATGGGCAGGAATGCCATTCACTAGACCAGGCTGCCCCTGGCCCCATCCGGTGGCTTTGAACACTGCCAGGGATGAGGCATCCACAGCTTTTCTTGGCAAACTGTTTGTGCCCTCACCGCCGTCTGAGTAAAGAATTTCTTCCTAGGATCTAATCTGATTCTGTCCTCTTGTAGTTTAAAGCCATTCCCCCTTGTCCTATCAATATCTGCCTGTGTAAGAGGTTACTCTTCCTCTTTTTTATAAGTCCCTTTTAAGTACTACAAGGCCACAGTGAGGTCTCCCTGGAGCCTCTTCTTCTCCAGGCTGAGCAGGTAGATACAGATGATGGCATCATTTAGCCATACAGTGATCCAGATGATCTTACATACAGCTGCTGTAAGCTTGCCAAATAAGCACTGCCTGATTGCCTTAGACTTGCTTTCAGGTAAGCAGTGTGAAAATTCTGGGAAAAGGTGGTTTTTTAGTCAGCTTGTGATCTTGGATCACATTTTTAATTAGATTAAGTAAATAGAAATAAAATAGGTGACTAAACAGGTTTGAAATTCTTAGTTTTAGAAGGGCAAACTTGGAAAAATCAAGAGGATTAGTTAGCGGTGTTGGTTGTACAAGAGTGCTGGGGGCCCTAGGAGTAAAGAAGGTAGAAAGCTGTTTTATGCCAAAGGTAGAATCCATTTGGATTTTATATTAAAAAAAAAAAATTAAAGTCTGTTGAAAACAACTTCTAACTGTCAAAAAGGATTTTAGAAATAAAGACTAGGAAAAGGATAGTTAAGCAAAGTGGAAATGAAGAGGTAAAGTGCCAATTCTACACTAAGAATCGGCAAAAATAATTCTGGGTTGGTTGTAGATGATTGTTTTTTTAAGCTTCTTTAATCACGTAAGTGAAAACAATAATAAGACCATTGAGTGACAAAGTTGAGGTAAAATGGCCTTGGCATCATGATGCATATCATCTGTTGCAGTTTGGAGGAGGATACTACAGTGGGTAGACTTAATGTTAGATGCTCAAACTTTTACCTTGAAAGAATAACATTTTGTCTCTTAATTATTTTTTAAGCGTTGAGAAACCTTTGTGTGTTATGTCTGATCCACTGCTCTTGCCACTTAATGTTCAGCAGTTCCACTTTCAGAAGACTGGAACAGTACATTTGGGTATTTAACAGTCCTTTACTGGTAGAGGAAGTGGGATAACTTTTCTTTCACATACATGTTCTATTTACTATTTTCTCTCTCTTCTATAACATGCAGTATCCTTGTATGCAGACAGGATTAAGAGTTTTAATGATCAGAATTCTTAGCTCCAGGTATACAATACCTGTAATGTGTGTATGTGTGTGTGTGTATATAATTTACATTATTTTTAGATACGCATTTATATATGTGTATGTTTACTAGGTAAATTCTGACTTTGTCAGGCTCCCACTCGCAGGTATGGTGCCGCCTGACATCTGAAGCTGGTACATGTTTTATCCTGAACAACTGACCTGTTGGTGCTTCTTAAGTTCTTAAAGATTTAATAGTTCCTGTACTACAGTTCCTTAACTTTATAAAAAAAAATTAGCTGTTTCTTTTGCATATTTATTGCATTATTTTGAATTGTTTTGTTGGGTTGCATAGTCAGTGTTTTTAAGAAACTTCTTTTTTTCTTTAACGGAATCTTTGGAATTATTTTGTTTCCCTAAAGCTGGTTCCATGACCTCTCATGTTGGAAGGTCAAAATGAAGACAAGTTTTCAATTCTACCAAATCAGTTGTATGGTAAATGAAGTTCTATGTAGAATATAAAATAGGCAAGAACCAACAATTACATCAGTTGTGTTTTATTGTGTTTGTGTATCTGTATGGATTACAGGAACTGAAGTGTATTTAGAGTTTGGCTAACAGTTCAGCAAAGAGAAAAAACTTTTCAAGTTAATTTTCTGAAAATCTTGGATTAGCCACATCAAAATTGTCAACAGATGTTTTTCTTCAGCATCTCAGGTTAGATACAGGGTACATTAGCTTACATTAGGTTAGATTTCGATGCAGGAATGACGTCTTGTTTCCAAGAGACTGTCTGACAAAATGTTTGATTATTTTAACACATCTCAAGGTCTGGAGATAATGCTCATTATATCTTTTTCCTTTTACTGGAGAAGTAAACCACTAATTATGTGAAAATTACTCCAGCATCTTCCTATAATACTTCTCAGCACTGAAAGTAGTTCTTGCATTGTTTCCCCCTGATCTGAAACACTTGTTTGCCTTCAACAGGTATTTTTGCATGTGTAGAAAGAAGTATAAATACTTTTAAGTGAAAATGTGTTTTGATTGACATTTTCTTAGCAGACTTTTTTAGCTGCTGACTTTGACATTTCAATAAGTCTACCGGAAGGTTAATTTTTTTATAAACATTACTGTATTCTTGTCTTTGTATTTCCATCTTTCATTTGTTTGTTATATAGCTTCTCTTTCTCAGTCGTTGCCAGCCACTTTCTTCAAATCTTCTCTTTTTTTAAGTCAAGTAGATGGATAACCAAAGCTGTGGAGTTATTTTTTCCGATTGACTGTAGGGTTTGTAGAATGAGAAAAGAATTTGGGATTATTTTTTTATTTCTGCTTTAAATATTTTCCTTCTGATGGGTGATGATGGTGGGTGACTTTTTGCAGTTACTTCCACTCTTGTTGCTGACTGGTCAGCAATCCACCTTTCTACATCAATGATGGTGATAGACATTTCTAAAGGGGAAAAAGTAACTGGAATAGGAATAAGAAAAATGAAGAAACTTAATATGAGCACTTGTCTTACCATCACTTAGGATATGCATTCTGCATGTGAACCTCTGGAAACGTCAGTGGGGTCATGCTGGAGGTCCATCCCTGGAGCCAACAGGTGGAACTGGATATCTTGCCAAAAGAGAGGTGGTGTCTGACAAGATGCTTTTTGACTGAAGCTTTGCCTCTGGAGGTGGAGCCAATAAAGAGTTTCTTGGATCTAGCCTCTAAACCGTGTGTTGATTGGCTTCTGTAATGAGTAGGCACGCAGTGGAACTTGTGTCAGGAGCGAAGAATTCACAGTCCGGTGTCATGAAGCAAGAAGGGAAGGAGAGAAGATTGTACTTCAGTTGGAGTTAGAAGTTTTTCAAACAACCACTCGCTGTTTCTCAAGGTCTGCAATTTCTTGATAAGGGAAAATGCCACATCAGTGGTAGAATGAATGACAAGCTGAGTTCTGTCAATTTATTGTCAGCACTGGGTGTAGTACTGACATTTCACTGTGCATGAAGATGGAAGATATTTTTGAAAATAGTCCTCCTAGAAAGGAATGTGACCTGTTCAGTAGGAGTACGTGCTGGCAATATTGCTGATCTGATCTCTCCTGCAAAATTGGTTGGACAAGTTAGCATCATGTCATGGCTGCTCTGGTAGGAAACTGCTGAGAAATCAGGAATATCAAAGAAGCTTAGATTCCCTTTCTAAAAGTCTCATCAAGTCCCTTTTCTCTGTGACTTTTTCTTCCTAATCTTTCCTAAGCCTGTGGTTAGAGTCCTTGGGGAAGAAGCTGCAGACAGACCTTTGATTCAGCAGATGAGATTCATAAATGCTCAAGTTAAGTGGGAGGAAGTACTAAGTGGAGTTGTGAAAAATTTTGTTTGCTTGCCAAGTTCCTAGAGAGAGAATCTACAAGAATGTTCACATTCAGATGAGTCAGTGAACCTGTTTGAATGTTTAGGGTTAAATGGTCTTGGCCTGCTAATAGAGCTTGGCTATTAGAATTAGTATTTATGCTCCTTAACTCAATCTTATCTGAACTGCAGAAACGGGTGTGCCTTACCCAAAGACCTGTCGTGGCTGGACCAAAACAAGGGTCAGAACTCTCAGTTTCCAAAACCAAAACTCAGACTGCCAGAATATGCTGTCCAGATTTTTAATTGTACCTGGATTCTAGATAAGAGATTTGTGGAAGTTCAATATAATTATTTTTGTATCAAAAGGCTGTGCACATCCTCAAGAAATGGATGTTTACAATAATGTTTTTCCCCTTAGAGCTGCACTGGAGAATTTTTCTGGGGAAACCCAGCTAGTGAAAATTATAAAAAATTTTCACGCATGAGAAATATTTCTTGCTTACCTTTTTACTTTCTAAAGTAAGTATTTCATTTTTTCAAAATGTAGTGGCTAGCTAGTTTAAAGGAAGGGGTTTTAGCAGTTATGCACATATTATAAGATTTAGTAGACAAACAAACCCAGTAATTTGTCTGAAATGACTAGGATATGTTTTTCTCCTGTACCTGATTTACTCAAATATACAGGTTTTTGTCTTTTCATTTTTTTGGTGAAAATACTGTTTTTTCTTTGCTTGACTGCATTCACAGTGGTTATTTTTCTGGAAGAAAATTCTTGCAAGTAGGCAAATATGAATCATTGCTATTATTTTAAAGGCATATGGATGAGAATGGTTCTTAAACAGGCTTAATTTTTTTTCTGTCTACTTTTGGGATCCCCAGGTGGGTATATACACTCTTAAATCAATTACAGGTTTTTAGAAAGAACAGCTTTGCAGATACAGATATGTGGCACTCAATATGTACTTTTATTAGAAGACATGAATTCGAATAAAAAAATAAACTGGCATAATTTGAGTCACCCCATGTACTCCTTTGGGGTTGCTCAGAAATAAGGCGTCTTTGTTTACAGAGCAAAGTGAAAATGGAGTTTCACGGTAATTTTCTTGTAGTTATAGATAAGATAAAACATGTTCTAGCTTTTGAGTTGTGAGGGCACATAACTGATCTTTGTTCTTGAAAAGTCAAGGCAAAATTGTGGGGAATCTGAAAAGCAATGAAGTGGAGCACCCTTTATTAGTTAACTGAGGTGGTTAGATCCTCATGTATCTTTATACTAACGAATCAACTGCTTTGAAAGTCAAACTATGCTTTTATCTGAACAGATGCAATTGAAGTGAAGTACTAGGACCTGAAGAATCATGAGTATCGGTTTTGTATCAAGTGGCTTGAGGAAGGAAGTAGGGAATTCTACATTTGTTTAACCTAGAAAATTCAGTTAGTAATTATTCCCTTGGAGTCTGAGTGTGGGCTAAGGATGGTCAAGAAGTGGGTAACGTATGTCAGCATTGCTAGGGAGTGCTGGAAATTGATGCTGCAAAATATTGGATAGCCTCGATAATCAGTTTCACAGTAGTACTACTGGCATACTTGAAATTAAATGTTTCAGAACTGCAGTTCAGTAGTACAGGCAAAGGCCTTGACTAGGGGAATTGTTTCTACTTTAAATAGAGATAATGTGCACGAAATCAACTGGTTGCATTCTTGATGTTTGGACAAGTATGTTGAAGAAAATAAGAAATTGCTTAACCCCAATAGCTCAGCACCTTTCCATGAAGGTGTAAAGCTTGGTAAAAAATGGCTTATTCAGGGCTCTGCTCAGCTGCACAGGCAGAACTGTCTGGTGCCATTTAGTTCTTAGCTGCTGCTCCAGCTTGGTGTGGATGTGTGGATATCCCATGGATCCTGTATCATATCCGCCAGCGCCGTTCGGTGTCAGGGATCCCCAAGGTCATCTCAAATAGCAGTAGGTGCTGATGTGTGGGTGACTGAGTCAGCCCTTCAGTCTTTTCTAGTTGAAGGGGAATATGACTTAGCTTCCAGTTATTTCAGTTTGGTTGTGTGTTTGAGCCTTAAGCTCAAAGTCAATGTGGACTTCCACACGAGCTGAATTCTTCATTTAATGTCTCAAAACAGGTGTATAAAATACACTGTGTGCATGTAGATTTGTGGGTTTTGTTGAAGCTTAAGCTTAACAGTTGTGCATATTCAGTATGGTCGAGCTGCAGCAGTTGTTCAGGTTTTTATTTGTTTCGGGAAAATAATTTTTGTTAGTTTATTCAGTAAATTACATTGTATTTGTTGAGTCATTAAAATTTATAATACCTAAGTCATACTGATTTCATGTATTTTATGTCATGGCGTGAAATCTTACATAAGAGATGTGTTTAGTAGTAAGGTAGTTTTATGCAGCTGCATTTGATACTTGTTTTAGTGTGATATTACTGTGAAAATTATCTCAGTAAAATGGTAACTTGTTTGTTGGATGTTATTCTACCTGTAGTCAGAATTTTACAGACACGTTATTTTATGTAAGAAGGAAACAGATTTTTAGCCATGTCTGAACCAATGTACTTCAAAGAAAATGTTGTGTACAACTTTCATAATTGTTCAGCCAAGGAGGCTTGTACAGCTTCAGAGCTGCTTCTTATTTTTGTAGTTTTACTGAAAACAGAGTTGCATGGCTTTATGTTAGGAAATAATTTTAGGATAGTAGAGTTGTGCATATTTGTGAAGAAACATCTGGTCTGAAAATCTGTTTCTATTGATAATGTATGTCATAGAAATTATACAGGTAATTTACAGGACTGACAATATTTTCTGAAGCAGAATGAGTTTTTTAGCAAGTCTCAGTAAACCTGAAAAGACACAAATATTTTTCTAACATTGGTTTCAGAATGGAACTGGAATAAGAGCATTTGAAAGCTTAAGCCAGAAATTAAATTCTCTGAGGTGTGCTTTTTCTTTGCTGCAAGAAGTGTCTTAGAGCATTATGTCAGCAACGTTTTCAATTTATTTTTACTGCAATAAAAAGACATTGAAGTATGGTGCTCATAAAACATCTTTCTTTCCAATCACAATCTGATTAATTTTCCTACTTGGTTTTAGAAAATGTTTTGTCCAAGAATTAATATTTTAGGTAAGAATACAGAAGAGCAGAGTCTGCTTAACTGATCATTGTAGAGTTGTATATAAAAGCAAAACTGATTGAGCTTTGTGTTTCTTGTTTTCTCACCCCACAGAAGAAGATAGTTCTGGCTTAATATTAAGTGTGCATAGTTTCAGAAGGTATTGCTGCAGCAATATGATATGATGATTTTAATCACAGTTCTCTCTCCGCAGGGGGACACAAATACAAATCCATATGGAGGATGAACCTCCTCCTCAAGGAGTCAATGCCAAGGTCAGTGTCAATTTGTACTGAGAATTTTGTACTGTTCTGCTCAGAAGATTCCATGTAGTAGTAGCTTAGTACATGCAAGTGGTTTTCAAGGTAGACAGAAAACAAAAGCTATAGGTGGAGGAAGTTATACTAGCAGAAGGAATCTTGCTTAAGTCATCCACAAAATATTAGAAGAACAATATATTCATAGAACATCTCAGATTCATGTCTAAGTCTGTATTTTGTGACTTCGTGCAATATAATGAGGGAACTGATCACTTATGGGACATAAATATTGGTAGGCTAAGAGTTCAAGCTGGTTTTCATATTTTTGAAATAAAATATAATGTAGAAATGTGTGAGGGACAAAGTCTTGAAAGCTGAAAGAATATCTCTTACTGAGTTGAATGTAACTAATAATTCCAGAGACAGAATTTAGATTAGGGATATTTTTTGTCTGATAAAGTTTTGGTTCTTTCTTTTTTTTTTTTTTTTTTTTTTTTTTTTTTTTTTTTTTTTTTTTTTTTAAGAGATCAGCATCATAAGTATTTCCTTGAGTGCTTTTTATAAGAGTAGTTGGGGATTTTTTCTTTCAGTGTATTATTTTAGTGTTAAGAAATGCTACAGTTTGGTGGTTTTTTTTAACGTGTTAATTATGAGGGCAGGACATGAGTGCTTTGTAGAATGAGATTACAGAAAAAACAACTCTTCTATTTAAGATGAATGGGTTCTGACCCCCTGAGCACTTGGAATTTAGAGCCCACATTGTAAAGAAACCAATATGTTATTCCAATAAAAGAATCTGTAAAATTTAAGGACATCCTGACTGTCTTTTTGAATCTCAGACTTCTTCAGTCTTGAGCAGAAGTGGGATGCAGGTTTGTTGATGCAGTTGGAAGAGTAGTCTGTGATGCTTTCAGTATTTATTATCATATCTTGAGAGGGCCTAAAATTCTCTGTAGAGGGAATGGTAACCTCTTGACAAAAAAAAAAAAATTACTCTGCAAACAACATATGAGCGGAGACTGATTCCATATGGATTCTGGTCCTTCGTCCCTTGTGACCCTGCTATGTGTCACAGAGAACAGCGTTTGCTAGGATTAGCTTGGACCTAGTTGCTCGCTGACTTATTTCATAACATAATGTCTGTTTGTCCAGCTGCCTGCTGCCAAGCTGATTGTGTCAGCAGAATCTTACTTCCCTTTCACTTGCAAATTTGGCTGAAGTTGATCAGTTATTTGCTGTGAGGAGATGGGGAAAGAACTGGTGTGATCAAAGCCACAACTTTTTTTCCTGTGAAGATGGCCAATCCTTCTTCCCCCTCCTCAGAAGTGTATAATAAAGAAATGTGTGATTAGCTGCTATTTTGTCTAAAGAATTTAATTTAGGATTAATTTAGGGTTTCACTTTTGAGTTTCTAATGTTATGTATATTTCTGTGTATATTTTTTCATAGTAAGTGATATTAATTGAAAAAGCAGTATTCTTATGGCTGATATAACATGCTTCTGACTCCAAACTGGAATTTATTTACATCTTTGTATAAGTTGGAGGTAAAAAAAATACATACATGAAAACGAATATGCATATTTGTCAAAGATAAGTGTATTCTTGGGCAGACTTCTTTTATGGTTTCTTATTTTAACAGCAATTTTAGCACCAGGGGTAAATACACAGATTTCAAATTTTGAATATACACTTTACACTTTATATTGGCTGTTTATATATGTTGTATGAATATAGTCTAAATATGACCTCACCGTTTAACTTCTTTCGTGGTACATTTCTCCATGAATATAGATCCTTTCTTTCTAGATCATGATATATTTTGTTTGTTTATTTAATGTCTTCCTTTCAGGTACTGTAGAATTAAAATACTGGTTTGTGGCTGAAAAAGGAGATGGTGGTGAATATATAATTTTTTACTGTGCAAAGGCATACATTTCTCTCTGTGCAGGTATTTGATAGCATTTTTTATAATACCAGGCCTTGGAAGCAACACTTTTGTCAGCCCTGAAGATGCTGGATGTTGGGAAATGGCCGATTTTTTCTCTCTGTTCCCCAGAAGAGCTCAAGTTAATTCGTCAAGCCTGTGTCTTTGGCAGTGCTGGTAATGAAGTGTTGTATGCAACTGAAAATGATGAGGTAATTGTCCAAGAGTGTGTATGAACATGACATGTTTAATCAGTTATGTATCAAGTTATTCTGAAGGCCAGTAGTATAATAGTACACCTAGAGAAAGTTGCATGCAAAAATATCTGATTGTTTCATTTGCTACTGAAGCACTTTCAATTTAAATTAAAGGCTTCCTACCACAATCAGAGGATAAAGAGAAGATGGAGTTAGACATTTGTTGCAAGTGCATAGTGACAGGATGAGAAGTGGACACAAACTGCAAGATGGGAAGTTCTGATTCAATACTAGGAAAAAATTGCCATAAGAGGGGTTAAATCCCGAAGGAGTTGTGAGATTTGTTTTCCTTGGAGATGTTCAAGAATCTTTTGGTCATGGCCTTGAGTCAACTATCTGTTTAGATCTTTGTTGAGCACGAGGGTAGACTAGTTGACCTTTGGAGGAAGTTCTCCATTGCAACCTAAATTATGAGTCTATGATTCTTTTATAACAGGTTTTTGTGCTTGGCATGAACTGCAGTGGCTGTTTGGGAACAGGGGACATGCAGAGCACTATAGAACCAAGGAGGTTAGATTCCCTGTGTGGCAAAAAGATAGCCTGCCTCAGTTATGGAAGTGGCCCTCACGTTGTTCTTGCTACAGAAGGTAAAGTATGATCTGAATACTGCTTTTTCAGAGAGTCCACTTAAATTCATGCAGCAGATGTGAAAGGTCTGGGCTGGTAACATAAGAGAAAGAGTTGAGATAAGTATTCTGGACTGTTAAGTCCAACGTATTTTCATTGGCAAATATGACATGTCAGCTAGCTTTTTATTGTTGGAAGGTTTTCAAGCCCTACTTTGATCTTGTTACTACTTTTGGAAAGGTTTTTTCTTTCACTTTTCAGTTAGGTTTGAAACTCCTGATTGCTCTCGAAATGCATTAGTGGCTACATTATGCCCCTATGTTCTTGTGCCAGCAATGTCCTTCAGCTAAAACTCATCTTTTCCCTCCAGTACCTACTTTTGGATGTGCTTTAAATGTCCATTATGTTACCTCCCAGCCTTTCTGCTTCCTGCACTGACACTCTATTATCTGCATCACGGTGGTGGCTATTATGTTCATAATTAAGTACATTACTCTTGAAGACAAATTATTAATATTGTGTTCCCAGTGAGGTTCTGTTAGAGCCAAATTGATGCTATTCACACTTGTCTCTCTCCAATAATGAGAGAAAATGTTTTTCAGTATTCTAGATTATGACTAAAAGTAGGTGAGGGGAATTACACTGTAAATGTGTTCCACCATTTTCTTCAGTCTTCATGGCAGACCATTCTGCATGCTTTTTTATGTTTGCATCTGTATTCCTCTGAGCTTTGTTGCTGGCAGATCTCACTGACTCACTCATACTCCTTTCCCTGATGATGAAGTGCTGCCAAAGAGCAGGTCCAGAATGCATCCTTGATAATTTTTACTCATAACTCTGTTTGCATTAATAGCTTTTCTTCAGCATAGCCTTTTTTAGCTTGCCTTTTAGAGGGCTGTTACATGTTACACAATTCTTGTGTTAATTATTGTCATTTCCACTTTGCTGTAAGTTTCTGTGCCATATGTTTGTTTCACATGTTTACTGAAATTTGTATTCACATGTTGGTGAACTGAAGAAAAGGTTGTTTGTTGATAGGATAAAGTAATGAGATTTAACCAGTTATTATAGAAAAGTATTGGTTTAGTGTAGCATATTTTGCCTTTGTAGTTCTGAGGGAACCCTTCTTTGGGAATATGCATATTGTAAGGGGATGGAAGCTTATTATTTGAATTTTCTGAAGTGGGAAACAGTGCCAGGGCATAGACAAAAATTCTGATTGATTGTCAGTAACAAAGAAGTTGAAATGGGGACTCTGACTATCATTTCATCCTTTTCTGTATAGCACCATCCCTTTTCTTGCAGCAATATGTTTTCCTTTACAATGATTATGGTGATACTATCCTTTTGGATTTGTGGTCAATACTGTGAGAAGGTAGCATTGTTACATTCATGGGCTGAAGAGCCCCAAAGGACATATATATATGTATATTTATACACTTAAATATGCATATTGTTATTGAATTTGACTTTTTAGTTTGTAATTTTGTGTTGTGTACTCACTGGAAAAATAGAGATTTTTCAACCAGCTCTTTACATTTCTCTTGTAGAAGGAGAAGTGTATACGTGGGGTCATAATGCTTATAGTCAGCTGGGCAATGGTACAACGAATCATGGTTTCGTTCCCTGTCAAGTCTCTACTAACTTGGTGAACAAGAAAGTCATTGAAGTTGCCTGTGGCTCTCACCATTCTATGGTGTTAACATCTGACGGAGAGGTGTGTATAGTGGGAACAAATATCTGCTTTCTCTTAATGAAACTCACATATGTGGGAAACAGGAAAACACTCTGCACCTTTAGCATTAGACCTTGCTTGCAATCCTCACAGTGCTGATGTAGCATAAATGTACCAAAAAAATTGAAACTTGTCAGGGTGTAACTGCTTTGAAGTGTGTGCAGAACACTGATTTTGTGCCACATCTGCTTGTAAAAACAAATTCTACAGCCAGTTCCTTCCTATGCTATACTCTAAATGCTTAATAGCATTAAAGCTGATGTTTATGTGAATCATATTCACTGTGATGAATTCTACCTGCCAAAGTAAAAAGTTTCCTGGAATTTGCCTTGAGGTGCCATTTGTGCCACTTAGCTATTCTGCTTTGGGTTCTGGAAAAGTAGCAATGGATTCTTCCAGCATTAACTGCAGCCATCATCTTTCCTCTTACCTTTGAGTGGAGGAACATAAAAGAATGGATTATATGAATACTTAGATTGGCATATTTTTGTTAGAAACAATTCAGTTGTAAACTTATGTGTCTTCCTAGGTCTGTGAAACAATACATCCACTTGCACATAAAAAAATGAAATTTTTTTTGCATGCAGCTTTTTTCTTTCTTGAATATGTACTTTGAACTCTGTATTATAAAGCCATCCTTGATGACCATTCTTTTGCAACAGGTATACACATGGGGTTATAATAACTCAGGTCAGGTTGGATCTGGTTCAACAGCAAATCAACCAATTCCTCGAAGAGTTACCAGCTGCCTACAAAATAAAATAGTAGTTAATATAGCTTGTGGACAGATGTGTTCTATGGCCGTGGTGGAAAATGGAGAGGTAAGAAATTTTAAATGAATATTTGAACTGAATTTAATTTCATGTAATAACTTGGCATGTAGATC
Source organism: Platysteira castanea (assembly GCA_013397175.1). NCBI lineage: Eukaryota > Metazoa > Chordata > Aves > Passeriformes > Platysteira > Platysteira castanea. Next base: position 91,232 of record VYXC01009587.1, on the reverse strand, counting down.
ATTTCAAACCTGGTAGTAATGAGCTGTTATTCCGAAAGGAAGTTTACCTTTCCAGACTCCCTCAGGTCTAGCTGCTTATACTGCTCATAAAAACCTTTGTTATACCACTGCTGTCTTTAGCATTCCTAGCCAAATAAATTATTGCCTATTCTAGAGTCCCAAGTACTGTGCGTGAGAATAATCAGTGAATGTGAGAATAATCACTGAATGATATTTTAATTTTCAGTGCTCATATACACACATCTTAAGAGAAAACAAAGAAAATAAAAGTACTTTGCATGTATTTGTTGTACTGACGTACCTCTTGAATTTCTCTCATACGTTTTTATCCTCTTTGCAAAGACACAAGGAGGTTGTAGAGTTCTTGATTTTGTTCATATAAGCTGGTGGCATTGGGCAGCATACATATTTGCTAGCTCCATTTCTCCAAACACTTGAGTTTAGAACTAAATAGCTATTGACTGTTTGCAGTAGAAAATACATTGCTGGAATTATCAGAGCTCAGTATTTTCCCTTTTTCTTATGTTTGGCATGAAGCTGCCTATTCCAACTGTTGCACATATCTTCCAGTTTATGCTTGTTCCAGTGTGTTTTCTGTTAGAAGATTTTGGAATGAGTAATTAGCTCTTTTAAAAAGGGAGGTATTATGCTGGATTTGCTGTGTGCTGGCAAGCAGCCATATGAATCACTGATTTTCTGTTCTTCATGTTAAAATACTGTAGTCCTACATAATCTAACTCTTAAAGAGCATGAATGTGGAAGTTTAGAATTCTAGATGAGCATGTAACTGGCATTTTAAAGAGAAACGTGTGTGTATGTATGTGTTTATATAGGTAGGTATGTGTGTGAGTATGTCCGTATCTGCATATAAAGTACTAAAATGTGGGGCAAGAAAGATTGAAGAAAATTACTATTATTCAAACGTTGAAGTAGTTGTATTGCTTTCAAAAGAAGTGAATAGTGGCAACCAGTTAAAAGTCCCTGTCTCTGTTTTAAGGTCTATGTCTGGGGCTACAATGGGAATGGCCAGCTGGGTCTGGGCAGCAGCGGCAACCAGCCCACACCGTGCCGGATCGCAGCCCTGCAGGGCATTCGTGTGCAGCGGGTACGTGTGTGCTGCTCCGCCTCAAACCCTCTAGGAACCTCTGCAAGTGTCCTCTAGGCAGCAAATGCTGCCTTTGAAGGAGATAGCCCTTTGTTTAAAGTGACGTCAGAATAAAAAAGTGTCCTAAAATGGACCTCTGCCAACAGGGGAGAGACTCTGACCCTGTGGAGATCAGTGGGAATTTTGCCATTGACTTCAGTGAGGTCAGGATTTTACTTCAAGAGGACTTGACCATTAGAAATGTTTGTTTTGGTTTTCTTCTTCCCTGTGAAAATTAATTTAAAAAAATATTCCTGTTATTTTAGTAAATACCAGTCTTTCTAGGATGTTCCATTCTTCATTAACCCCTGCCTTCTTTTCTGGAAAAATGCTACAGTTTAGCATTTTGTCTGTCTTGCAGACTGAATTTCACTTTTAGAACTGCACTCCAGCCATGCTGACTTACTGGTGTTTGGAGTCTGAACAAATTCCCTCCCACTGCATTTGGCTAACATTTGGTATGATTTCCATGGTTAGTCTTGACCTTTGGAGGTTATTGCACTTTACCAAATAGTGGGCCTGCCACCAGTGTAACTAGAAAACTGATAACGTCTTTTGGCTAATGAGAAATATTCAAGTTGACCGCAGGGCTGATACTGGAAGTCCTTAATTGATTTATGCAAAATAGAGGATTTTGTCAGGAAAATGATACAATCTGTTAGAAAACATTGGTTTTGTAACCCAGTGAAAATTTTTAAGAGTGTTTTGAAATTTGGATCCTATTTGTTGCATTTACTCAGGGAAGCTATGGATTTTTAAAGTCTTTTAAAAGAAACTCATTTAATTACATAATTTTACATTCAGCACCTAGGATGTAGACAGTAGCTTTGCTGGTAGGAACTGCTGTTGGATAGTAACATAATAAAGTGAGTATTATGTTCCCCTGTATTTTTTCTTCTATTTAGAGAGTGCTCCAGCAAGTTTGGTGTAGATTCTATTTCCATCCACTTAATTTACTTGATATCAATTAATACTGTGTTGTAGATCTCCAGTCAGTAAATAATTTAAAGGTTTATGTCATTTAAATTATATCACATGCTTCATGGATGTCAGTGGAGTATATGTAGTTACGGTATATCTGCTTTGCAGGTCATAGAAAGATAAGTGAGCTAGTTTTGAACCATGTAAATTGGTTTTTGATAGCCATCTATCTCTACTAAGTTACATTAACTCCTGCAGAGCAAGACTGTTGCCGGTAGTGTTGCCACTGTGTATCTGTCTGTATGCGGGGCATGTGCTGCATATGTAAAGTGGATTTTTGAACTATCTGATGTGAGGTACCTGAGGAGGCAGCTCAGCCGGACCAAGGGGGTTTCCCACAAGAGGTTATGAGTTGACACAGTTGTATACTGCTATCAAAATGGAGAGTTTTGTCTCTTTCCTCTCCTTCCTGGCTGATTGCTCTTGTTGCTTACCTTGTGTGGTCCTCAGACCCTACTGTGAGAGTTTTCTTCCAGTGATGTAAGTTTAGAGAATCACAGATTGGCCTGGGTTGGAAGGGACCCTAAAAATCATCCAGTTCCATCCCCTGCCATGGGCAGGGGCACCTTCCACTAGACTGGGTTGCTCAGGGCCCCAGCCAGCCTGGCCTTGAACACTGCCAGGGATGAGGAGTTATGTCAGCAGAGAGTCCTCTGAGCACTGGAGCTGGCACAGGGAGGGGGCAGTTTTGTGTGGCTGTCAGTCAGGGATGAGAGGAGCAGACAGGGAGACCCCACCTGTTTTTCCACTGGTAAGCTATTCATATTGGAGTCGTTGCCCATGGAGCAAGGTCAATGCAAGACAGACAATCTTCACTTTTCTGCATATTGTTCATATTTGTCAGAAAGCTTTCCTTCTTTCTCAGTTTCCAGCTATTCTTTTCGCTCTGCTGTTGAGATTATCTGTCAGGGTTTCTTATTGGTATATTTTTTCCTCAAAGTCACCTCCTCTACTTTCTTTCCATTTTCAATCAACTTATCTGTATTTGTAATTTTTACACTGGTATAGAATCAATGGCATTAATGTATAGCGTAAGATGCATCTATCTGTATTAACTTAGTATTACATAAAAATGAGATTTTCTTCTTTTTGTTATTCCTTATAGGTTGCCTGTGGCTATGCACATACATTAGTGCTAACAGATGAAGGTCAGATATATGCCTGGGGAGCCAATTCATACGGCCAGTTAGGTACTGGGAATAAAAGTAACCAGTCTTACCCTACAACAGTTATTGTGGATAAGGACAGGTAATACTTACAGTCTTGCAATCAGACATTGGTTGACATGCTCTCAGAAGAACTACATAAAATTATGGTATTTTTAATCTATTTTTTTCTGAGAGAAGGAGCCCATAATTTTTTGCAATGGTTCATCTGCTGAACATGAACAGAATTTTCACTGGAAGTGCTTGAATATGCCCCATAACTATCCCTATGAAAGGAAAACTGGTATTCTGAACCTGAATATGCTGTTTTCTGCTTTGGCTCACACTGTACTTTACAGGCCTTAATTGCAGTTCCCCTTCAATGGTGTAGTTTTGTTGTTTGAAGTCAACAATAAAAGCTTTATTGTCTGTGAATATAAATCATATTTTAATATGCTATTTTTGACAAGAAGTGTACTCAGAAAAAGTGAAGGGTGGACATCTGCATTTTGTGTTATTTCTGCAATTAAATCTGACTCATAACCCAGGAGAGAGAGAAAGGGAGGAGTTCTTTCTTGGTATTGTTGCCTAAAAATTAAGCTTAGATTTTTGCAAGTTTAATATTTTCCTCTAGGTCCTTGAGGGGTAGTGGGGCAGTTACTTCTATTGCTATTGTAAAGCCATATGTGTATATGATCAGAAATCTTGATTTTGGCCTCCTGTTGTGAATAAGAAGGAAAGTGAGATGTCCCTCTTAACCCTGTGTCTGAGTACATCATTGTGAGAAAGTGGCATCGCTGCTCTGGTGATGAGACATGGCCTGATCTTGAACATTGCTATTTCTTTGTGTGTATTTGTGTTTTTGCTTAAAATGTTACTGATTTTTTTTTCCAGGCACTTTGGCCGCAGTTAAAATGTCAAAATAATTTAATACAAGTTTTAGTGTTGCATGCTGCCTTTCTCTTTTGTTGGTCAGAATATGAATTCTTGGTGTCAGTGAAAATCTTGCCTCACTAAAGCCTGCAAGATTTGTGCATACAGCTTTAAACAAGTTGTTTCCCTGCCATTATCCCCAGGCAGCTGGAAAACAAGTAAACAAGCAGTAGTTCAGACTGCAAAACAGTGGATTGTGTAATGCTGTACACAGTGGGAGTTTTGAAGTCCTAAATCAACCTTAGAATTAGAGACATAGCCTAGCTAGGAGACACTTAGAAGCAACTTTAGGTGCTGTTTGGTTCTAATTTTTAATTTTCAAAATGAAAGTCCTTTACACGTAAGTAATAATAATTATATGAGAAAGAAGTGTGTTTAACTTTTTGGTTTGTAACTGTTACCAATAAGCAAACAGAAAAAAGGCTTTCATTAACTTTCAATTATAAGCCAAAAGGCAATTTTTTTTTAATGCCTCCTCATTTCCTTCTTCATCTTCTCCAACTATTTGTTCTCTACAGCTTAATATAGCCACTCACCTCGCTGCACAGCACCACCAAGGACATTTAGAGACTTGAAACTTTTCATAGCTTTGCTTGAGATGGCTGAGGGTTCAGCAGAACATGTGCCACAGCAGATACAGGGCTCTGCTGCCACAGTGGCTGCTTGCTCCCAAGATGCTTTTCCACAGGGAAACTTTGAGTGCATGCTGTTTGAAGAAACACTGCCAGCCCTTTTAATTTTGCTCTGTATGACCAGAAAGCATGCTTGCCTACATGCATGCTTACAAGTGTATCTTGCACCAGAGGAAGACAGGTGGCCGTGAGGTTATTCACTGCATTTTGCTCTAAATGGGAGTGACTTGCTTTTTTTTCTTTTGTTTGTTGTAAATTCAGAGTTATAGAGATCGCAGCCTGCCACTCTGCGCACACGTCGGCTGCCAAGACGCAGAGTGGCCAGGTGTACATGTGGGGCCAGTGCCGGGGGCAGTCCGTGACCTTCCCCCACCTCACCCACTTTGCCTGCACTGACGATGTGTTCGCCTGCTTCGCCACCCCCGCCGTCATGTGGCGCCTGCTCTCCGTAGGTGAGCTGAAGTTCTTCTTGTTCCGACATCTTCTAAATAGAATCATTACTTCATAAGACAATTGTGTGTGTTTGAAGCCTGAACTTGGTTTCTCACAAAAATTTACACTGGGAAGTGTAGTCATAATGACATGTTACATATGTGTAAGGGAACTGTAAAAAATTGCTAAAGCCTGATGGCAGTACTAAGTAATTGTCCGTTTTATTGATGTGGCTTATTTCTGTGGGGAAATGCCTTAGGTTTGGGGACGGGTATTTTTGTGTAACCTCTGTATGTGACTGTCCAGTGGCTCTGGGTGGAAAAGCTGAGTTTTAATTTGGAGATTTGAGGAAGCTGGGAACATTTGGGAACTCTGAAGCTTTCTTTGATGCCCTTAAGTAGACTACTAAGATTTGAGGCACCCAAATTCCTGTGTTCGGAATTGGCCACAAGCACTCAGTCTCATCACAAGTGATGATGACCTGGTCTTCTGAAGAGACAAGTTGCTGGATCTCAGATGTTTGATTTACATTAAGATCTGCCTTGCTGGCCTTGACTAGAAAGAGTTTAGAGTGCAGCATTGGCTACCAGAGAGCTCATTCTTCAGCTATAATTTAATCCCATAATGGTTTCTAATAAAGTTGCTGGAGTGTTGTTGGGTTTTTTGTTTGGTTTGTTGTGGGTTTTGTTTGGTTGATTATTGTTGTTGTTGTTCTTGGGGGCTTTGTGTGTTTGGTTTTTTGTGGGGTTTTTTTGGGTTTTTTGACCATGACTTCTTCGTCCCTTTGGAAATACCGCTACAACACTGTAGCAATGTTGTACCAAAGCATAACTTGAAGCCTTACAGGAGGAAAAGGTTACTTTACTTTTAAACAAAACAAGTTTCAGATACACTTTAAAAGCCACATTTTCATATGTGCCAAGTGGTCTGTCCAGCATCCCGGCACTATTCAGGGTGTATGTGCAGGGTTCCTTGTGATGACACAGGATAAAGGATGCTGGCTATCAGGCCCTTACCATGTCTCCTGGGTTGTTTTCAGTTACGTGACTATGCTGGTTTCAGATGTGCCTTTTTGCACACTCCAGGAGCTGAGAGTGACTGACTTCATCCTGTCCCACCTTGGCAAGTTGTCAGGACTGACTCACTGTTGTTTGTCATCTGATGTATGCGTGGTGAGAATCCTTAGGCAGCTATGTCCTGGGGTCTTACATCTGCTGACCTCGGTGCCATGGACATCTGCCATGCTTACAGCCCTTCTCTGTCAGTTTTATTCTGGTGCTTCCACACCCAGGCATTCCCATTCTGTCCATATTTGAGGCAGTTCTGACATTTCTAATACAATTCTTAACACTGGCTGCTAAGGAGTTTTCTTGGCTTTGTGCCTTGTCAGCGTGAACTGCCTCTTCATTTCCTTCCTCTGGTTCCCCCTTCACTGCTATATAAAAGCATGTGGTTTCCCTCTAAAAGTTTCAAAGCTGAACCCCACTATATTCGGTTTTCCTCTCATGGCTGTAGAAGTCATCTGGAGATGTATCATGGTGGACATCTGGGTTGCCAGTTAACTTTGAAGAAGAGTTTCAGCTTTGCATTAGTTGCTAAAATGCTTACTTGTTTGGATAGCAGAGGTCTGAATAAATAAACCACATATTGTACAAAATAAGAACTAATGATGTGTTTTACAGTATCACTGTTTCAGAAATATCTCTTTTTTCTTACCACTATACTGGATTTCTCTCTCCCATCCATTTTACCTGTACCGACCCAAACTGGGTATACCTGACATTCTCTAAATAAAATGCAAAATGATTGTGCTAAATGAAGTGTAACAGTATCAAAACATGTGTCTGTAGGTTAAGGTTTTCCTAGAGCTTGTGGAGAAGGTCTTTCCATTTCCAGCAGAATACTATTCTAATTTCTAGCTCGGGAGGTTACAGGAGCTAACATTTCTGTAATTTTCTGTAGAGAACGACTAATTACTGACCTGCAAGCTCTGTATAAACCCATAATGTGTATTTATATGGTAAGAAGACAAAATGTTGTGACAGTTAAGAATGAGATTTGGGGGTGGAGGGGTTGTTGATTTTTTTAGTAGTATTAAAGAAGATAGTTCTCTGAGGCTATGTGATGGAGATTTGTATCAGTTCAGGAGGTAAAATTTTGTATGCAGATAATGGATGACTTTTCAAAGCTGTCTGGTAACTTTATAATGCAAATGTTATGTATACAGTGGGATATACAGATGAACAACACAAACAGGAATATGCAGACATTGACCCACTGTGCTTCTAACACCATTAAGTCTAGGGAAAGCTATCCTTCTAGAATAGACTTGTAAGTGTTAGTATTTACTTTTAGGGATTATTGCACTGGGCAGTTTCACTGCAACCAATAAGTTGTTTCTCTAATAGATTTATTTTTGCTGTAATATAATGTCTCCTCATGGGAGCATTTCAGAAAATTTTATTATGATTTTTTTATTGATCTTTTGATGATCTTATAATAACTAACAGTTTTAATTTGAAATAATTTCCTCAGTAACGGTTGATAGCATTTTCTATCAGATACAGCAGTAAACTTCTGAGACGTTTAACTTTTTTTTCCCTGGCCTTATATAGATGAGCTAGAGGAGTGGAATTTACAGGTTTTTTAATAGAGATATTTTCTTGGAGCAGGAAACTAGAAAGGACTGAAGAAAGCTGTCCTTTCTTTGCTTTTCTGGCTCATACAGAACACATAGGCTGCTGGGGGGTTTTACTAGCCTTAAGGAGATCTATTTATTAAGAGTGTTAATTGCTGACAGATACCCAGAATGTTGTAGTGGGAGATACTTGTATTGCTTGCTACTTTACAGTAAGTTCCCTATTTATTCTAGAACCTGATGACCATCTAACAGTAGCCCAGTCACTAAAGAAGGAATTTGACAACCCTGAAACTGCAGACCTGAAGTTCCTAGTGGATGGAAAATACATTCATGTTCATAAGGTTCTTCTCAAAATTAGGTAAGGAACAAACTGTATAGATTGTGTGAAATAAACTGTGTAGCGTAGTCCACTGTGCTGAGTCATCACTGCAGAAAATTCTTGACTTATTCTCACAAATTCCCTTTTCCATGAGTCGGGGATTCATCTGCTTTTCTTCACTGTCACTCTCTGTCACTGCTTGTAATTATCAAACCTGTTGCTCTACTACCTGTCATTCTATCAGTTCCCTCCATCTGACATCTATCCTCCTTTGTGCTACCTAAATGGCCTTGACCTTGATTTACAATAACCTTTTTCTGCTGAGGAAAAGGCTCATTTACTTCTGCTGTCTTCTCAGTAGTTAGAATCAGTTTTTTACTTCTTTATATGCTTGGCTTCCTCTACCAGAATGATTTGAGGGGCTTCTGTTTATTCTTGGTTTTCTTTCCTTCCACAGGATCCTTCAGTTGTTTCAGCAACTTCTGTATGTGCTATCCAGATTATGTTTTTTTCCCCTTTTTTGACAGATTTCTTGTTCTACTTGTTTTAAACCTTCTTATCAGTGAGTTTGAGTTTTAAGATGGCTTCTCATTCTGTTTTTACAACTTTTTGCAAGTTAAGACCACTTTACAGTGAGATTTGACATATGCAGATCTCTAGAATGATCTCATAAACATGCAGAGAGATTAATTTGTTACTGCTGATGTGGTTTCTACAGGGATATTCTAGAGACACTGCTTTAGATCTCTTCTGCCTTGCCAACTGCTTCTGCTTCGTCCTCCTCATTGTTACTTTGCTATTTTGTTTCTCAAAATGCTTGGCTATCTCTCTCAGTTTATCACCACTCTCATCTTCCTGCTTTTCCTACTGAGTCCTAGTAGTAATTTCTTGTATATTACTGTGTAAAACTAGAATTTCTTGTTAATTCTTGCCTATCCTCATTTTGTTGGGGTTTTTTTCTGCTCTCTTCTTACTACTCCAATTACCTGTATTACTTTTGTCTTCCCTTTACTGGTTTTATTGCTTGTTCATTACACTCGTGCCTATTGTCCACCCTCTTTGTTTGGAATGCCATGTGTTCTCCATCAGATATCACATCAAATCTTGTTGTGTATGCCCAAAATGTTCCTAAGGTTCTTTTTCCTGATAATCAGACTATGTGTAGCTTTCTGTTACTTCTTTTTTCTCGCTCTCTTCTCAGATTATGTGGCATTCTGTGAAGGAAATGTGTCTAATTCTAAAATGGATTTAAATATATGGTGTTACCAAAACACTATGAAGGAATAATAAAGCATCAGGCACAGTCTGGAAAATTAATATTTTGTTTGAGTGTCATGATGCAACTGGATCAGGGTATTTAAAATGGTATTTTGCAATGTTCAGCCTCTTCCAGAGCTGAACTGTCGTGAAAGCAGTGCTGGTACAAGTTCCTTTTCATTATCCAGTCATTTCTTTACTGCTTACAAAGACTTCTTTCCATCTTATTCTATTCCTGTTGTTGAACTGGATCCCGTTGTTGGTGGTTATTGGCTGGCAGTGGTGGCAAAATGTCAGGGAACGCCCGGCTCAGTGAGAGCAGCCCGAGGCCATCGCTGCCTGCAGAAACAGACACATCCCAGTGTGTGGGTGGGATTCATCAGCTCTGCATTCAGCCAGCCAGAACTGGGGTCTGGGCTGTCTCTGCTGAGAAATAGTGACAGGAGAGAGACATTCCAGAGGATGAGTCACTCCAAGATACTTTGCAGACTGGAGGATGTGTGCTAACCAATTTTTATTTTCATTTACTTATTACTTTTTCAGGGATCAGTGCATACCACCTTCTGTCTGACTTTTGTGTGGTGCCATTGGGGCACAGACCATTCCCAAGGTCTGATCCATGCTGGATGGATAGCATGGTCACCACTACTTAACATGAGGCTCTGGGAAGCAAAACAATGAGATTTTGTCTGCCTCTCCCAATGCCAGAATGTGGTAACAGATGTGGCAGAAGCTAGATAATGGCTTTTTATTTCTTCATGAGTTTGAAAAGGGGTTCCATTATTTCATTAAAAGCCCCAAAATACTAAGATAAAAAAAATTCTTTCAATAACCAGTAAAATATGGAGAACTTAAGTGATTAGCTAATTGTTTTCCATTTGGATTTTAGTGATGCTGTCTTTATGTTAGTCTTGTCTCAGAGACATTAAAAGGAAACCATCCTACTTTTTATACAAAAGTTTGAGTAAAAGAAGAGAAAATTTAGATGTGGGAGAATTATAAATTAGTCTAGTACAAAAAAGTACAATTAAATTGTGGTTGTTATAGGAAAAGTTATCAGAGGTGGTGATGTTCATTTATATGAACAAAAATTTTGAAAACAGTGCAAATGTTAGGATGCTTTATAGGGAACAGTAAGTTACAGTGCATTGTAAATTACTGTGAACTGGAAGTTTCAGATTACAACTGTCAAAGGCAGTGCTTTGTCCTTGTTTGTATCTGTCACAGAAGTATTCAGAATTGTAAGAAAAAGGTGATGGAAGATCTGAGTGAGATTGTCTTCACTTTCAATAATTTATCCTTGAATATAATGATTAATGCTAAATTGTGTATGGACTCTGACACTATGGAATAAATGATACCTAAAATTATTAATAATTTCCCTCTTCATTAAGTAATGTTGGAGAAATCAGGGTCAAACCTCAGAATTGCCTAAGTTAATTGTAAACTTTATCTGCTACCAGACAGGTAATAAAATTGATTGTTAATGTACAATATATTTAAGAAAATGGCATCAAAACCAGATGGATAATCCATGTGGAGATGGAGCCTGCCATAAAATATTAACAACAGAAATAAAATTCTGAATTGTGTGTATCTGGCTTATAAGCCTTATAAGGCTTCAAGAAATTAACATGTTCAAAGCAAGAAATCACGTATCTAGAGGTTCTGCTTGTGTATTAAGTCTGTTAGGACTGATTTATTTTTTTACCAACTTCTTGCTGCAGCTCATCTTTCAGGCTTAACTCTTTACAGTGTAGAATCTTTGTTCATATTTTGTAGGTGTGAACATTTTCGCTCCATACTCAATAATGATGATGAAATTATAGAAATGAGTGAATTTTCTTATCCTGTTTACCGAGCCTTCCTGGAATATCTGTATACTGACAACATTAGGCTCCCTCCTGAAGATGCAATAGGTATTTGCCATAAATGTAAATTACTCTAGATAATTGTTTTTGAAAAGTTCAGTCTATGTGTCATTACAGGGTGAGGAAAGCAGGGCTTGTTTAGTTTCAGTAGCACTTAAATGTTGAGTTTGGCAGGTGTCAGGAAGAAAGGATGCAGTAGCAGGAAACATGCCCAAGGAGAGTGAGTGGTGGGAATGCAGTGAGATCAAAGATGCAAAGTTTTCAAAAAGAACTTATTGCTCTTATTAAGAATGTTCTTTTATTTAGAAAGATGCCATCCTGAAACTTTTCTTGTTTGAGTAGCTGTAGCAATTTTTGATCCTGAGCTAAAAGGGAGCTCTTCCCTGCATGAATTTAAGAGGATATAAGTCAGTAATTGATGTCCAGAATGAGAACAAGAGAACAAAACACTTACATAGTAATAAAATGGTTCCTTTTTTGATAGGTCTGTAGGGGACCTTAAAAAACGCACACATCATCTAGGGAAAAAAACAGAGCAAGTCTTTGATTAATTCAGCCTAAAACAAAAGGGTAATCGATTAATTTGAAAAGACACTGATATATTTTGCACCAGAATAGTTAAAGCTGTATAAATTTTCACAGGGCTGCTAGATTTGGCAACGCTGTATAGAGAAAACAGACTGAAAAAGCTTTGCCAGCAAACAATCAAACAAGGCATTTGTGAAGAGAATGCCATTGCTCTTCTTTCTGCTGCTGTCAAGTATGAAGCTCAGGTAAGAACTTCTCTGCAGGTAAGCAGCTGTTTTCTGAGAAATGAAGCTGCCTAATGTAAACATGACTATATTTAACTGGTGAGACATAATTACTATAATTTCCCATTCTGGCTTTCCGAATGTTTGCTTTCCCCTTTTTAAGCTGTAAAATAAAAATTTTAAAAACCCCAGTTACTAGTGTTTCCTTCCTGCCCTTTTGGCTTGCACCTGTGAGTCGGGGTTCTTAATCTGCTTCCTGTTTTGTCGTGTGGCATGCAAATTTCTCACTGCCGTTTACATCTCTGCCTTTGGATTTTTCCCTGTCTTTCAGTCCCTGAGTTCTCCACTTAATCATTTTGTCTGCCAGTGTCGGGTACAGTCATTCTGGTACTGACTTTTACAGGCAGTGGGAGAATTTACCTGTGAAGTCCTTGCATATTTACACTTGTGCTTATATAAAAAAATCCATTTCTGCAGTATTGTTTACAATGAATTGTGCTGACATACAACAAATTACCTATTGTTACTATTCTCCCTGTATCCTGTCATGTGGTCCACCCTTGACTGTGGAATGTGTCACTAGCACTCAGCCTGTTACCCAGTGCTTTTTTTGGTAAACAAGTACTTTCAAAGATATTTTCATTTTCTCATCTTCTTAGTGCTGTGATGATTGTGGAAATAACTGTGAGGTGGGTTTTATTATTCAAAAAGTCTGCCTTATGTATTTTAGTCATAGGGGACATTGTTAGAAATACCTTTCAGGTATGGGAGGCAGGTAGAAGGAAGAGACTGAAACAAACACTGGGTTTAAAATGTTGCAGTAGTCAGTGCTGTGTGGAGACAGCAAACTACAGGAGATGAGTTTGTGTAGGAGTTGCAAAGGGGAGGCTGGAAGTCAGTGAGTTCTGTCCACTGAAAGGGGGATAACAAGAGATTAGTAGATGGTAAGATCACCAGCTGCCACTTACAGGGCGTTTGTACCCCAGGTACCAGTAACAGTGGGCATGAACAGCTGGGGCAAAGAGGAGTTGTGCTTTCAGTGTGCTGTGCTGGTACAAGCCCAGCATAGCAGGGAAGGCTCTACAGGAAGGCATGACCCAATGATTTGGTTCTCTTAACAGCAGATCTTTTCATTAAAATTTTATTCTGTAGTTTCTCCTTATACAAGCTTTTCAACATTTTTGAACTCTTCGAAGGAGAAGTATTTTTAGTTTATCTGTATCTGGTGAAGTAGTTAAAGAGTAGTTAAAGACAGGTTTAGGTGTGTTGTGAAGTAGTAAAACTAGCCTGGACAAAGTACCAGAGTTCATAACGGCTGAGACACAATAAAAGGGGTTGGCTGGATAACTAAATATATATTATCCTTTATCCTCCTCTTCCTTCTATGATTCAGTGTTTTTCAAAACATGTAAGTTTAACACAATTGTCAGATGATGAATTGTTTCACCTGCCCAGGCTGCAGCATGTGCCAGACTTAGGAGTGCATTGTTGCCCTCCTCCCTACACACCCACAGCTCAGAAAGGGATGGAGTAGAACAGCTTTTGGGAAATGCAGAAAAGATTTCTTTATTAAGGACATGGGCATAGCCTCTGTCTAAGGCATCATGGAATAAGCCAGGATCTTCTAGTGTTCTACATTAATATAGTAACTCCTGGTTTGAGAACCATGTGCAGTGTGTCAGGACTTCAGCAGAAAACTGTCAAAAGAAGGATTATGAAAGAGGCCTCATATTTTGGATGTTTGAAAAGATAGAATTCAATTTTTTTGTCTTTAAATGTGAACACTGCAAGTGAAAGATTATAGCAGTATGTGATGGGCCACTCATATTGCGAATTAAATGAAGACTGACTTGACTACTGTATGCATCTGTTAGGATTTAAAATGCTTGAAAATACTTTTCCTGTCCTCAGAAAATACAAAGAATTGCTGCTACAAGTAATTTTAAAGCATATTTCTCTGTACATACACTGTAGCAAATTTTAGACTAATCATCTTCTATAAAATAGAATAAAAAGACAGTACTTCTTGAAACTGCAAAGTGAGTGACCAAGATTGTCTGTAATCTATGGTCCTCTTCATACCAGCGGCAGAAAAGACAGCTGCTGTTCATTTTAGTTAGCATAAAAGTTCACACATTGACTGTAAAGCAGCTCACGTTCTGACAGTATCATTTCAGAAGTCTGCTGGAACTTAAGCTCTCACTGTCTTTGATTGTCTATGATTTTTATTTCCTCTGTTTTTTTGCTTCTTCTATTCTTATTCCTTTTCTACTTTCCCAGTAGTTGCTGATGAGAGATACTTGCTATACCATATTTCTTTAAGGATATTTTGTGCTTCATTTAAAGATTTAGTTACATCTTGAAACATGGAATCTAAGGAAAAGTTTTCAAAAGGAAATTCACAGGTAGTCTGCTGAGTATCTTTCTACTGCTAATCCCAGGCTGCAATGTTTGTGTAGTTAACAGAATCCAGTTGGCATGGGTTACTCTTTTTGCTGTAACCCTTGAAGAGTTTGTAGTTTATGGATCAATTCTGACTTCCTTGCTGCTGGCTCTAGCTCTGGCTGCAGAAGGTAATTAATTTTCCTTCAGAGCAAGTTGTTGCATAGGACCCAACTAAAGGAGACTGACCCAGTGCATGGGGAGAAGGATTGCCACTGTTATGAGGAGTTTTGAGTGGGAAGAATTTGCTATGTGCAATCCCGCTTGTATGGCTTGATGGCTTGTACCCATCCTGTGCTGAATAGCTGAGCATGCTCTTAGAGTGAGACCAGAACGAGACCGAACCCTTTGTGCTATCTGGGAATCCCATTAGACAGAGGGATACAATTCCCAGGTTTGCCATGAAAGACACATGTATCCTAACATGCTGGTTGTGTTCAGCAAGCATCATCACATTTTTCATCATGTTTTGCTTTTATTTCCAGCATGCCTAGGACATTTGCTGTTTTTCACGGGACCACTACCGAATGCAGTGCAGGGAGGAAAAGAAAGGAGCTATTGATGCTCTAGTAGTTCTGTGTGGGGCAAGTTGATGATTTCACCTGCTGGTAACTTTTCTAATGAATACGTAGTAAATTCTAGTAAATGTGATGGAGTTCTAGAGTTGATTTAGGTGGCTACTCCTGTTTTCTCAAAGTGGATTTATTGAATAGTTTGTATGAACAAATTTCATCCTATCATTTGTGATCTCATCAAAAGGATCAGAAAAGGGATTGATAATGTGAACAATCTGGTATATTCTCTGCTAATTAAATGACAGATTTAAAACATAATAGTAATGATAATAATTTTATCAGTCATTCATATTACAAATTACTCCAATTTATTCCTAGGACTTGGAAGAATTTTGCTTCAGATTTTGCATAAACCATTTGACTGTTGTTACACAAACTCAAGGCTTTGCAGAAATGGACCATGACCTCCTGAAAAACTTCATTAGCAAAGCCAGCAGAGTGGGAGCATTCCGAAATTGAGGTCTGACTACTACCAAGCTGAAGAGCACGTCCTCTTCCCTCCTGGAAATACTTCTCCTTTGGAGAACTTCTCCATGGTCAGAATGTGCAATGGTTTGGAAGGAAAGTCTTGGTGTCCATCAGCGTAGGGAGCTTGTAGAAGTCCACTAACATGTAGGCTTTGTAAGGATGGCTACAGTGTAAGTGTGGGGTGACTGTTCATTGCCAACAGCCAGAATTCAACACAAAAATCTAATGTAGTAACTACCCTTTCCCACTCAAGCAAACTAAGCTTGTCATTATCTAGTCTGTCTCATTTTTAAATTTTTTTAAACAGTCTGTGTTTGGATTTTATGGGACAGTGACCTGTTTGCTGCTAGAACTTTCATAGTGTACTTTTGTCTCAAAACTCAGTTAATATGCCATAGTAGGCTTCTTTTTGTCTGGTTATAATCCTGTGAAGATACAAACTTGTTTTTCTGGACGTATGGTAAAATAACCTAAGTTCTTTAGGATGAGAAGCTTTCTGATTTGTAGGAAGATATGTCTCACTTGGTGTTTGTTTGGAGTTTATTTATGAGGAGCTTCAGCAGGGTATTGCAGTTTTGAGTTCCCAGCACTTGTCTCATTGTTTAGCCAGGATGAAAAGAACTGCCCTTTCCATTACACCAGGCGTGGTTCCTGACACCCCAGTGGAAGCACTCACCAAGCTTGTCTGGATGTGAATTGTCATGCTGTGAGTTTTACTACTAAGAAAACCACCTAGTTACAAATCCAAACAAGATATCAAGAAAAGGAAATTCTGCTTGAGGCTTATTTATTCCTGTCTCACTATCTGTCCTCAGACAGATCAACTTCAGAAAAATGGAGAAAAGGGTGATTTTGAAGCAGTAATTTCAAATTAATTCAATTCTAAGAGTGAACTGACACTATATTCCAGATGGTGATAAAGGTATCTTGTCCAAATACAGCGTTTCAGATTCTCCTGTGGTCAGAGCTGCGAGGTCACCACACCACTTGCCTTTCAGGGCTGTTCAGGAGAGAGGAGCTGCCCTTTGGACACGCCTCTCTCCCGGCACTGATCATCAGTGGCTAAGGTAGAGTAGATGCTTCATTTCTAACTGGCTGAAGTGAGTTAAGGTGAAAACCCCACCCAGTGTCTGCAGGGAGGTTTGCCCCATTACAGAAGGTGTGGAGCTTATGAAACATTTACTTGAATTTTCTGAGGGGTAACTGTGAACTAACCCTGAGAATTTCTCTTAAAATTCTGAGTGAAGTGACTTCAAGTGCCTTTTGCAGTATTTTACAAATGGAGAAGACAAAAAGCTGGATGACCAGGCTCAGTACACTAATGTAATTATATAAGTAGTCGTGCAACCTTCCTGCATGTCCCTGCTGTGCCACAGCATCCTTTGATGACTCTTTCTAATCCTCAAATGTGGTTTCTAAGAACTTAATTCCCTTACATTATCATATCCTTATGTCT
This sequence comes from Platysteira castanea, assembly GCA_013397175.1. NCBI lineage: Eukaryota > Metazoa > Chordata > Aves > Passeriformes > Platysteira > Platysteira castanea. The sequence goes on along the minus strand of VYXC01009587.1, from coordinate 74,184 downwards.
GGGGTGGAAATAGCTGTTCTTTACTGTATTGGAGGCTCATTTCTCAAACAATCCTATTCTTTGAGGAAGAGTAGGAGGAAAAGGAGCAGCACATACTCAGAAAAGGAGTAGGGAGTAAAGCCTCCCCTTTCACCCCAGACCCTGTGGGTGTGAGTGGAAAGGTGAAGCACGCAGGCAGCAGAATTTACTTAGGAGGTAGGTGATGAGCAAATATTTTGGAAAATGCTGTGCTAAATACTTACTTGTATTTGAGACATTTGCCTCAGACTCTCACTAGAAATACACTGGATCACCTACTGCTAACAAGCACATTCTGCCACCCCCTCAGTGATGAGTGTGACTTCCTCCAGCAGCATTAAGGCTGTTCTTAGCAGCTGTGTCAGTATTTTGTGTTCAAACAGAAGTGGTCAAAACCTTTCCAGTACATAATGCAGGTTCATCAAAACCACAACTGTGCTGGGGGAGGAGATCAGTTTTGCTAAGTTTGTGTTGAGAAGCACTTGACACCAGCACACAGAGAGAGTTGCTGCAGACAGTAGAACAGTGTCATGGTAGGGCACAGCTTTACTGCCAACCCTGTGTGCTCTAGCCCAGCACTGATCATACCAAAGCATGGACACGAGGGATTCTATGTACGCCAAGGCTGCAGATCCCTGGTTAAGCCTGGGATGCCAGATTCACCTGCCAGCATTTCCTTAAGGGTAGCAGTGCACGGAATGAGGGCGTAGGACCACATGCCAGCCTTGGGGCAGCAGCTGGCACCAGCCCCTGTCCCGCCCTGACGGCATCACCCTGGCACACATCCAGTCTCACTGTGTGTGGAAATGGAACCAGCTGGGCACCTACACCCCAGGTACTGGCTTGTCAGTGATCACTCCAGCTTTCCTAAGGCGTGGACTATGAAAGGTCTCTCCATTTCTGATCTTTTACTCAAAAGAATCAAACAGAAACCATAAATGTGAAATGATGGGGGGGTTTTTGACTCAACATCTGATCAGAAACCTTCTCTGGCTCCCTGGAGACGCTGCATGGAATGATAGCATTGGAGAGGGACACCACTCTCCTGCATTGGCTCAAGTTTGTAACAACGTAGCTGAACAGCTACTGCAGCTGAAATGCCATGCTGCTTGGAACGAGCCAGTTTTGGCTAAATATAACCAAGTGCCAGTTTTTTTCTAATTTATTTCCTTCCTGCTCATAATTTCCAACCAACCATACACATTAAAGCCTACTTGCAGTTTCAGAATAATTGACAAAGCCTAACATATTTCTCAATTTCTCAATTTTGAGAAAAAGCATCTCGACTGAATGAGGGTGATTCTAAAGATCCAATATGTCAGTGTTGGCTTTTATTTTGTATCATCTGACCTGGATGTGATGGTGTTACATCCATAGAAACATTTATTTATTTAACTTTTTAATTTTCACTGCATGCACTTTTCAGGTCAGCATTCAAAAACAACAACAACAACTCCTTACACTGGCTTAAGGTGGTTAAATGTGGGTGCATGGATGTAAATATGTGCTTGAAACCCAACCATGGGACATTTCAGAAGAAATTAGGGATGCATTTTACTGTTGTGAGATAGTCTGCAACCACCTTGTGTTTGTGGATCTTGCAGGTTAAATACTTGCTAAAGTATTGTTCTGTTTTAGGATACCACTGACAAAAGGTATTTATTAAAAAGTGAAAATATGGTCAAGCATAAACTGGTGTCTGGGGTTTAAAATAAAGAGCAATGTTCCACTTTCCAGAAAGGAGTCTGGAAAGAAATTAGATGGGTAGGGTCATTTAAAGGTTCTCCTAAATTACTAAAGCTAAAAGCCAGCACTGCGTTGTCATCTAGTACCCACCTGTAGAGTTTTGTTACAATGCTTGGTAACTATGTAAACTGCTGTTTTTATATGATCTGAACAATTTCCATGGGCTTTCCTTGTAAAACAAAGCATTTATTTGCCCCATAGAGGCAGGATTCATTGGCTACCACCCACTGATGTAAAAAGTTTACAGCCTGAACATAAATGTTTTTTTGTTTCTTTACAAACTTACCTGGCTTAACAGACCATTAATAAAAATGCCATATTTAAAACAGTATGAGTGGGATATTTTTCCTTTCTTTTCAGTAAAAATGAAGAAAGTTTGATGCTTGTAGACTGAGTTGACTGTATGTGGGGGGAAAGAAGTAAACCAAATAGTATCTCACAGAGGTACCTTAAAGGCTATTTGTGTTCTTCAGGAAATCACTGTCACCAGATAACCCATTTCTAAGCCAGAGAATTTGTCCAAGTGTATTCCACCTTTCAAAGAAATCAATGCCCCAGTGACTTAATAAATTATGATTAATAAAACAGTCCTCAGGACACCAATCATCGTTTCTTTAGCAAATGCACATTATGACCAGCTTGTTACATCTTAAAATATTTCAGCTTGTACCGTGCTCAGATATCACACAGCCGTAATCTTCTCCAGCTGCTTCACATTTGATACAGGTGTCTTCCTGCAGCCACTTCTGTAGCTGAGAATGTGCATTTGCACATTCCCTACAGCTGTCCCAGTACCTGTGAGGCACTTGCTGTTTAGTACAGCCCCTCTGCACGAGCACTGCCTAAGCACAAAATTCTTCACTTGCAAGTCAAAGGCAGGGAAGAAGAAATAAATTCCTGTGACATCTAAGAACAAGCAGCATTTGGAAACACTGGACAGCAGGAAGAGATTAAGGTTTAAAACATCAAATTAAGAGGCTGGGAGTCAGCTCATCCACCTTCAGATGGCTACAGGGCCAAGCCAACAGATTAAATCCCCTTAAGCACAAATGGACAGAACAGGACTTTCCAGGATGCAATTTACCTGACCTCATCTTACACCCAGGGCTTAGGCGTTCTACAGAAATTGAAGCTTGTTGTTAAGCATCTAAAATGCCCATCACATTTTGTGTCCACCTTCTGCTGTGATTCCTAATTTTCTTTTTTCCTGGAACAGTTTCAATATTCCAGGCCATTTCTAGTACAGCAAGGTCTCGCTCTACGAAAAGTGCTGTCAAACACAGTAAGATTTCCATATCTAATAAAAAGCCAATCGTTTCAATACACATTTATTCGCTTAAAAAGCATATGTAATGACCTAATATAAGAAAACTACTGACTATAAATCCTTTAAAAGCAATTTTATTTATCTTGAAAGGAGAGAAACTGATTAGTTGTATAAAATAATATCGTACATTTTATGTAAAGCCTTCAGTCTGTTTGAACACAAAAAATACATTGTCACAGTAAAGAACTGATGAAGCTGTTTAGATACAGGACTCTGTATCATCCCTCTAGCCAAAGAAAGAGTCTTGACTGCTGTAACAGAGCTTACAGCTAGTGTACCCTAATGTTAACATTGCAAAGCAAGACAATTTATTTGCTTATGTTTTAATCCATTGGAAATAAAACATGTGCTTTAGTTAATTGGGTATTTTACAAAACTTTGTTGCTGCAAGAAAAGTTCCAGTATCTGAATCAGTACAGGATGGTTTTGTTTGGGGTTTTTTTGCTCACTGCAACCATTCACAAGTTGCTCAATTAACTGCCTTTTCAGTAAAGTAAGGCAGATTGATTTTCCCAGCGTGGGTTCACCACATTCAGGTTTTTGCAGCTGCTGCAGTAAGGCCAATGGGAGATGCCCTGTGCTTTTAGAGACCAGGCTGCTCTTACCTGGAACCCAACTGGAGACACTCAGCTTCCAGCTTTCTCAAGCTGTTTGGCTTGCCTACAGTTAGGTGACAATTTGAAGAAATCAAGAAAATTCTACATCATTAGAATTCTGAAATCTTGTGTGTACCAGGTATGGTTTAGGTTTGTTTTGGTTTTGTTTGGGTTTTTTTTAATACTTGAGATTTCCCAAGATAAGAAAGGGCACATCAATTACTCTGCATATGGGAAGAAGCTTCAGCTTCTGGGTAGATTCTCTGTGGGATTCTGGGATGAATCTCTGCGGGATTCATACTCCATGAAATTCAAACTGAGGGACGGTGTAACTGCCCACTGAAATGACAGTGGAGTGAGAGCTGGGGAGGCAAAACTACAAAATGCCAAGTGTTGGTTTCAGTAGTAAGGCTGCGAAATGAGTTCACTTTGAATGCAGGTTGTACTCCTGAGATGAGGCCCCAACTCTGCAAGGCCCCTGGCTGCTGCCCAGTTGAATTTAATGGCAATTTGATATGCTAATTATGAACAGAGACAGAAATCTTTGCAGTAAATGGCCCACCATTTTCAAAATTTGCAAGTAATGAAAATCTAAAAATCAAATCTAAGAAACAAAATTAGTGCATTTCAAACCATTCTAGCTAACGTTTCATCTTTAGACATAAAAAATTCAATCCAACGAGACTGAACTGGCTTAAATCAGTAATGCTGCAACAGGAAATTCAGACACTTTCCAAGACTTTTAAAGAATCCTCAAAAAATATATATAAATTAAATTCAGTGGCTTACATTGTATATGCTACATTATAAGGCAAAGTATCATGGGAAACATTTAACAATTTAAAAAGTACAAATGCTTTCAACTAGCAGTTTGGAATAAAAAGCAACTAAAAAAGCAACTCTATTAATGAAGGCTGTAAAAACAAAAGCAATCTTAAGAGGGCTGGCAATGCAGCCCCTGGTCCTGAGAAGAATCTCACTTTTCTTCACTGGCTGAGGTATCATTTCCATCATTCAGCTTCTGCTTTTGCATTCTTGTTCGAGTAGATGCTACAAAAAAACCCAACAAACAAAAAGAATGAAATATTTTCTTCACAATTACTTCAGACTGATTATTGGAAAACTTTGTAATGACACAAGGAATAGAAGTACATTATTCTACTGTAAATGAACCAAATCTCTCATTATAGGATGAACACCTAATTTTGCATTGTTTCAGCCATTCTTGCTCGGTCTTACAGATCTCATGAAATGCCTTCCACCTGTTCACTCCAGTTCTCATTGTCTCTGTACCCTCACTGTGTCCATGCCCATCCTCACGGTGGGCAGATGGTCTGTGTGACACTGGGAATCTCGCCTTGTAGCCAGGCTGTGGGCTGAGCAGTGCCCCATCCCAGAGCCAGCCTGCCCAGGAAGGCCTGTTCCCCTCAGCGGCACACTCTGACACCACTGGACACGAGACAGGACTCTCCTTCTTAACCTCTGCCCTAAGTAAACACTGGAACATTTTCCCTATCTTAAAATAAAGGAGAGGTGCCTGGATCCACACTCGTACCTATCTTGATGAGCAAGGTAGGAGTTTTTAATGGGCAAATCTGCTCAGCTGCAGAGCTCAGATTCCACCAGAGAGTGAGAATGCCTGGCCAGGCCAAGTGTGCTCCTTTTCCCAAGTGGAAAATACAACTCAGATGTGGGGTCGGGACCATTTTGCTTTTCATGAGCTAGATTTGAGTTTCATTTTAAAACAGAAAAGGGATCCCATAAGATCTGAAAGAAATGCTGACCCACAGTAGAAGAAAAAGCAGTCTCAGACATTTCAATGTAAAAGACAGCAAAGCAACAAAAATGCTACATATGGTTTTCCTGTGCACATAAATTTCCATTTTGTAATCTGTGTTTTCAAGATTAAAGGCAGCACATACAAAAGCTAAGCAAGCTACCCAAATCACATCGGTGTTAAGCAGTGTTTTCATAAGAGTGGGCCCAAGGCACTCAGTGCTGTGCAGATTATGAGAAAAGCAATACTCACTCATTTCTGCAAGCTTTTGTTGGAACTTGGACTCCTGGGGTAGGTGTTTGCTGCAGACAGAAAGCATAAGGTTAAGTTAATAAAAACAACTTTATACCCTCATAACCTAAACTTTAAATCAAGGGGAGTCATCATCATTCTGGCATCAAAGCATGTAACTGAGGAGCTTCATGCTTCCAACTCTCACTTGATACAGCTGCTAAAGCTCACAAATTAACACAAGATAGGTTATCAGGAAGAAGTTAGGATGAAGAGCCTGGGAACCAAATACTTGCAAGATCTCTGAAAAGCCCAGGACAATCTCTCACCTTCCATCTGCCTCGTCTTGCCCCTCTATATCGAAGCGCAGCCTCTTCAGTGGCTTCGGGGCAGCAGCACCTCCTTCTGCACTGCGCTTCAGCTGGCCCTCACTGTTGCACAACATCTGGTTTATTTTTTGGAACTTTTCAGAAGTCTGAAGTGACAAGAAAATAGGGAAAGAATTGCCAATAAATCCTGAAACCACTCCAACTTCCAGATCATCCACAAAAAATTAGGAGTTTTAAAACTCTGGAGTTTTAAGAGCTCTTTTCTTGTGCCAAAGCAACTACAGTAAAATGCAACACATTTTAAAAGTGAAGTCTGGATATTTGAAAAGAGTTAACAGAACTTCCCTATAATTACCATGTTAAATCAGACACACTCACTGGCCGGCTCTAGACATGTGAGCAGGCTATCCCATTCCTCCAAAAGTTATATGCATTTAAGACCAGACATTAAGAATGTTAAAACTCACCCCAAATGATTCTCCAATTGACACCAAAATTCTGCCAAATGAAGAAGAGAAGTTTAAGCTACATTTAACAATGACAGAAGGATCCACTAATTTGCACAGGTTAGCACAAGGCATTAACAAGGTCTCCTTCTCTCTCTCTGCATTAACAGTGCAAATCCCTGCTGTGCTTTACTGTGTTGAGACATTTCTCTTTGAGCAGTGGATGCTGAATCACCAAATGAACTGAATCACACTGATAGAAATTAAATTGTGGCTTGAAAGAATCGGAGGCCCCCACAGTCTGTCCTGTATCAGCAGGAAGACCCTTCAGTGCTGGGTACCCAGACAATCATCCTCTCATCTTTGCCTTTAGGTGTTTGCTAATCAACCTAAAATACACAGTAACATTTAAACTTTTGTGCACAGTGGGACTCACTTGATCCTAGCCTGAAAAGCCACTGGAAACTGGTACATTTGCTGTCATCCTCATCTGCTAAGAAGTAGTAACCAACGGTTTGAAATGTTCTGTTCAGCCAGCTAAATAAACATTTTGTTGCAAAAAGGTATTTTCCCTTTAAACAAGCTGACAAAGCTCATCTGTGTTTTTCAGGAGTGTGATGCAGGGTCAAAGCCAACAACATTTAAGCAACCAGGTCAGGAAACTCCTCTTGGGTGGGAGGGGAAGAAAAAAGAAGGGGGGGGGGGAAAAAACCAACAAAAAACTCCTTGAGCACAAAAGAAAAGTGCTGAATGATGAATAAAGATTCCAAATACAGGACAAAAACTATTAACCAGAAATTATATGATAGCCACAAACTACTGACAAACTACACTGTGCACTTTTCCAATTTGCTTCCATTAAAATCCCCCAAATACCTTAAATTTAGTGAAAGAAATGCTTGTCAACAACCTACCTAGACCTTGGAGTCATCTTTGTGGGTGACTGAAACCCATCAGAGAATTTGTATGGGCTCTTCAGAGGTGAGATATAGATGTTATTGCCAGCAGCAACACGCCGAGGAGAGTTGGAAAACTGGTAAGGACTGCGGGGAATGTGTGGGATAGGCGACAGAGTGGGAGGCTATAAAAATAATAAAATAACCATAAGGCTTTATTGCCTATATATTTCTAGTCTATTGAATAATGAACAGAGCTAATAGCTTACCCTGCTGGAAGCATACTGCAAAATGTTTGTTTTCAGCTTCTGCATGAACACTAAGTTGTAAAAGACTATGATGGAGTCATATTGTTCTTCCCGGATAAGAACACGTTTGAAAGTCTACACAGGGTGAGAAAATCATACACAGATTAAAAAAAAAAAGAAGAATGAAAATTTTACATTTGACAAACTCATAAAGTCACTCAAAGTCTGTGTTATATTAAGAGCTAGGATGGCACATGGGTTGTAGGCAAGCCATTATAACTTCACTAAATTGTTGGAGACTTTTCCAAACATGTGTGAGCACCAGTACAAGCACTTAATTCATTAACTGGCACAGGCCCTTGGTGTGAACACAGTTCTAACATTTTCCAAATTTAAGGACAATTTGGTTTCACACACACATACACGGGTCAAAAAGTCTGGACTGTGCATGCTTTGGAAGGCTAAAAAACTCATTACTGACCTGAGGGGGATAAAATAGTTCTATAGGCTTGGAGACAATATCTGCAGCTTAGCCAAGATCCACAAATACTCTATGAGAAATTGTGCTACTGAAAGGATGCTACAGTTTCATTAACTGGTGAGGGTTTTTCTGTTGATCTCATTACTGTGCTATGCAAAAATTTCAGTACATTAAAGCTCCTGTGAAGAAAGGAACTTCTTCATGTTAGAATTAAGCCTGCAACTTTAATACATACACAGCTGTTTGATATATAGCCATACATCTCTGTTTGGTATCAAACTGTGTTTCTCTTGAAAGCTTCTGTAGAAAGTCATCTGCTTCTCTTCCCTTAATGCTCCAGGGAAGTTAGACATAAAGGAACTTGGGCTGCTTTTGAAAGTCCTATTAGCTCTAGACAGAAATTTTTTATCTAGACTCCAAATAGAATCATAAACCATTATTTAGTATCTTTCAAAAGATGGAAAGAAATTTGTTTTCTGAGGAGAGTAACCAAACTATTTATGCAAGATGTTTAAAAGAGATACTTAGTATTAGAGTCAGTTTTCTCCTCCACAAAATGGAGATCCAGTGCAGCAGGAAGGTTTTTTTTGTACGTTCAAGTGTAGTTTGTTTTATTTTGATTTCAGAGAAAAATAATTAGTTTATAAGATTTTTATGGAGGAGTAACATTTAAGAACTTCCATACCTCTTGATTTGTGTTGCAAAGCTCCTTGTATGCTGAAACTATTATTTTAAATCGAAGATCTACATTCTTCACTTTGCATATGCCATACATGGAACACATCATGATCTATTAAAGAAACAAGACAAGACAACTGAAAATGCAGAAAATTAATTCAGCTTCTTCATTCCAAGTTGAGAAAAAAGCTTTCTATTACTGATTGTGCTCTATAAACTAGCAGGCAACTCAACTTCATAAGAACTTCCAGACCCTAAGTCAACTACTGCTACCTCCATTTCTATGTGACAAACAACTAACTGGAGCTGACAGTGTCATCTCAAACTCATACCACATGCTGCAGTTTTAGGGTAGAATAACAAAATATTTATCAGCCACACATGTTGTCTTCCCAAAGAAAATCACTATATTTTTATGTAAATTGGTAGAAATTGTGGTCTCTCTCCCTTATTTTGAAAATAACTGAAAATGGTGTTTGAATGTGCCATATTAAGTAATTGCCAGTGCTTAAAAAAATGAGATGACAGATTTCAGTCTGACTTAAGTCCTCTTTTCAGTGATCAATAGATTAATAGAAACTCAGAGTACAATTTCTACAATTTCTAATGGCTAAAGAACATGCAAGGAACATTTTGTTCAGGAGAGTCTTTCTAAACTTTTTTGTTCGTGTTACCTGGTCCAGGTGCCTGTCTCTCATTAGCTCATACTCATTTTGCAGTGTGTGCTGGAAGAGGGTCCAGATCAAGGGTTCCAGGTCAGGATGTTCGGAGAGAAGGTGAAGGAACAGGGTATGGAGTCGACGATAGGCCAGTAGATACACTTCAGAAACAAAGAAAAATAAACTGAAATTGTTGTAACAGGAGTATACAAAAAGAAAGGAACGCAATGGACGAGGAACAGCAGTGGACTGTTCACCGTCTCCAACAAAAAAAACTACCACACATCAAGGGAAGGTGGTAGAAGCCAGGTTCAAAATAAGGGGAAAAGGTTTTTACACAAGAGAGAGTGGACACATGGAAGGCCACACCAAACAACGCTGCACACGTGTGTCTATGCCAGTTCAAAAAGAGTCTGAACAAGCACCTGGGACATGAATCTGCTGAGAGTTACTACGCAGACACAGCCACAAGAAGTTCAAAACCCACCCCAGTTGGACAAAGTCAAAGCTTGGGAAAGCATTCAGGGGAAGCACCATCCACGTCTGCCCAGTTGTTCAGCTTTGCATGACATCTCTTTGTGGTCACTGCTGGGAAAAGGACGCTACGGCAGAAGAACCCTCTGAGCCCACATGGACGTTCTCACAGCCAGGATAGGTAAGGTTCCAGCTCAAGCTCACAGTGTGCAGAGTGCACACAGTGACCACCTGCTGGCACCGTTCTGCCCTTTCTTCCTGAGGTTTGCACAGAGTTCACTACAGATTCTACAATGAACTTTTCAGAAATGCTGAGTGCCAAAACCCAAAAACGATAAAAAGCAAGAGAGAACTCTGCAATGTCAGCACATGCAGAAGGAACAAACCTTTCTTGTAGAACAGAGAGAGGGAGGTAGATTTCTGTGGTTTCTGCGTTTGGGGGATCACAGCAGGTTGAACATCTGGAGTGGAAGTAGCACTTAGAGGAGGTCCAGATGCTTTCTTCTTAGGAGATTTCACAGGAGAAAGATAGCTGGAGGTTCAACATATATTAAACACTTAACATCACAGGATAAAGGAACAATTCTATATGAATAATACTTGCAGGAACTCTTCTTTCTTCCCCATTAGAAGAAATAAATTGCTATTGTGACCTGTTATCCCCAACATCTGATGCAGTAGTTGCAAACTACAATATTGCAACTAGGCAAGTAACATAACAGCTTACAATTACAAGTTTGATAGGGCTAGGGAAACAATATTTCAGCATTCGATTCAAATTTTTATGTATAATAAACATCTGCAAACACAATGGTTTAACAAATCTTAAGTACCAAGCCTAACAAGTAGGAAAACAGAATACAGGTGGATTTGAATATTAAGGGTGATATCAACTTCACATTTTCCTAGACCTCAGGCATTCACTTACAGGTCTGCAGCAGTGTGGTTATGCTGGAGAGGCATATTGAGAGTAGAAGTGGGTTCAGGCTGATCAGTTTGGCCTTCTCGCTCTTTCGACTGCTTGATAAGATCAAACAGAGGCGATCCCTAGAAAAATTACAGGAATCCTGCATTACTCTAAGAATAGACAACCACTCCGAATGAATTTTGTTCCTTCTCTAAAACCAACCTCCAAAATGTGAACCTCAACAGAAGATTAAAGCTTTGAAGTACTGAAGAACACTCACACTTTGCAAGATAAATTTTAACTGTTTAGCTTTGAGCTATGAAATACTTTAACTACTTTTTTTCCTGTTTCAACAGCAGTCTACTAGATATAGGTTAACTGCAGATGTGAGACAGTTTTATTAGTTGTATTCTAGAGTCCCTTACTACTTCCTATTGAAGTAATTTCTGAAAAGAAATTAACACAAGAGAACACATAAAAAGACACATTTCAAAAAGCACAAAACAATACCAACAAAAAATCCTCCCAAGCCCCTAAAAACCCAAAACCAAACCAACCAACAAACCCCACCAAAAAACAGCTAAAGGAAACCTCAACCCATTGCTGACTGAAAGTTACTGCTGTACCTACTGTCAATCCATTTCTGTGACAACAGTACCCAATATTTTACATTTGATAATATATAAACCACAGCCACTTAACTGCACTGGGGACTATTTAGTCTCTGCAGCATCATGTTCCAGAGCCACCTCTGTTAAGAGTTAGAGTGACTCTGGATACATTAAGTCTCTACCCTCATGGCCCAAAGCAAACCCTATTTTGAGTTGAGGCTAACTATCAGTACTTTAACCAAGTCCTTTGGAATACATCTGAAACTAAAAGCTCGAGGTAGGAGGTGATGCAGAGGAAATGTACGTGGAACAGAGAAGGTTCTGGCTGAAACCACATCAGCCCATCTGTTGCCATCTTGCAGAATCTGCAGCAGTCTTGCAGAAAAAAAATCTCAGCCTGCTTGCGTGTCACACACAGAGCAAAATTATGCTGAGACAGCAAAACTACATTGGAAAATATTTTGGCACCATATTTCTAAATAAATTTGAAAGCACAGGGTTGATGGCTTCTGTTTGTTTTACTTTCTTTAAACAGGAGACTCATCCTTGAGTACAATGTTGCGTTTTAACAGTGCAGCATCAGAACTCCTGAAGCAACAGGGGAACATTTGAGTAGCAAATATGTGCCTTCTTGAGAGTGGGAAGTGGGGGAAGCAGTGTCCATAAGATTCAGGATGAAGTGGGCAAAACTAGACATGCAGCATTTTCCTCAAATGATCTCCCCAAAAGACAGCAATAAAATCTGTCAGCTCATTGCTTTGTGCTCAGTGCACTGTCTGATGGTTTGTGGTCTGTTTGATCCTCCAAATGCACATTTTTAATATTAAAATGAACTGGCACAGATGACAAATCTGTAGCTACGAACAGGAGCACAGCATGCATGTAAAGCATGAAGCATCCCCTGGCTAAGGCAGTAAGAAATGGCCTATTAAAATTAGACTAGATTTACTAGAATTAAAACTAGCATTAAGACATTCCTTATTTAGGCTTCTTCTAAAAAAAGAACACTTTTTAAAGTGCATCCAATAAAAATTCAGAGTAACAAGATGAGAGTGATGAGATTTACAATTTTTCACACTGCAATTTTTAAATTGTGATTTTGGCAATACTGGAGCTGTTTCATCCACAGCAGAAAAAACATCAGTTACTGATTCATAACCACACAGTTATTTATTTCTCCATCGTTTTTAAGGAGTTCAGCTCTTGAGCTCGTTTGCATCATTTTTCCCTCCATTTAGGAGTGCACGCACTTCTCACTTGTGTCTCTCAGTGCTGCCCTTGCTGGAAACACAGGTACATGACCTTTCCTGTTTCTCATTCTTCTGGCCACTTGGCCTCTTCCTTTTTTATTATTCCCACCACCACTTCACTTTGCTCTGAAGAATCCAAATTTCTTTCCCAGAGCAATCATTGCTGAGGTATCTTGTCTAAGAATGAACCCTGCTTCATTCATTTCACATTTTAGCGACTAATGACTGGAAAAATACTGTTTTTAATGAAGGAGGAAAAGGGGTTGATGAAAGGGAATGAGAGGTCTTGAAAGACAAGCAGAAGTTACTATTCTTGCTTTAGCACTTGAGACCGGCAGTTCCAGGTCCTCTCTCACCCCTGCTCCAATTCTGCTCACACTATTCCAAGTGTGATTCCATAAGGTAGGGGGACACAGCAGTTTGCTACACGCAGAAGTGATCTGCCTACTTCTGCATCATTTCCGCTCCTCTTCTACCTGCCAGCCTCAGCCATCAGTCAACCCCCACATAAGTCAACCAAACCATCACAAACTTAACAGAGAAAGCAAATCCAGATGTAACTCTGCTCTGCAGAGAATCACAGAGCCAGAACAAGCAGTAAGAACAGACAGGGAAGCCACACCACGACGTCTGGGAGCAGAGCAGAAAAGGGCAGGAAACAAAGTACAAGATGTTGTGCATTTACTGACAACAACCTATTCCATAACCTGATAGGCACGTGGACTTTTATCCCACAGGAACGCACAAAACTGACTGCTGCTTTCCATCAGTTAGATGAGCTACATTCAGCAAGAGGATATTGTTTGTGTATAAACATCTACCCAATAGAGCCCCAACAGCAAGATGCAGTGAGTCCAACACATCTCTTTTGGTTCCCACAAATACTAATTGATGCCGTGGTTAAAAAGGTGGCAAGACAAGCAGGGTGCTGCAGCCCAGCTGGCCCCAGCAGTGCAGAGCTGCCAGCGGCAGCAGTGACAGGGTGTGAGAGAGCCCCATTCAGTGCGTGTCCCTGGGCAAACCACAGCCCCGCCGCCTGCGCTGGCCGCACAAACTTGTCAGCCCTGCGGCTGCACCAGCAGAAAGAGGTTATTTATTTAACTTTCAGACCTGGTGACATTTAAGGTGGGTGTTTTGTTGATTACCATTTCCACCTTCCTCTCAGGCTTTAGGTGCAGCCCCCTGTGCTCTTTCCCCAGGGACCCCTGCCACTCTCACGGGCACCTTTCCAAATGCATGGCCACATAGTTGGAGAAGTAGGTGCTGCACTGACAAGATTGATACCTCACAAAAAAATCCTGTGTGCCACAATGCAGAAACACAAAGAGAAGGGTTTTCTCAAGTGCAACTACCCCTCATGCTGCAAAACTGATGGGTTTAATTACAGCTGTGCCTCCTTTCTTTATACTTGAACATGAAAAATACTTCTATGCCGTGAATTCAAAGCACATTCTGCAGCTTGCAGGGCGTTTTCAAACTTATCAGGGCAAACTTCAGCTTCAGTCCCACTATTTGGTATTCAACACTCATATGAGAGAAATATAGCATCATTAACCAGGCAATTACCAGTCCTCTAAGTAACAATCACAAAAGAACTTTAACCCCCAGGTCCAGCTTAGTCGAACAGGAACGTTCATCAGGAACTCGTTTATAAAGCGATGTTACTCACGCTATCTTTTACTAATTTCATATTGCTTTTTAAAGCTTTTAAGCAGCACTTAAGGTGAACAGGTCACCTCCAGTGCATTCCTTTAACATGAAAGGAGATTTGCAGTTTTTACTTTAATTTAATGCTCATTAAATGATTAATGGTACATGATGCAGCCACAGAATAAATTTCACTAATTAAGCAAAATGTTGCTTTTTGTTTGAAACTTCCCTGTGATGGCTACAGAAACCCCCATTTTATTAGTGCAAAAAGTGAGAAAGCAATGAAGACTTAAAATTTCTCAAGGTCAAAAGGCCACTGGCATCAGAATGAAGAGTAAGAGTAAAATTTGACTCAGTTCCCTCTCACAGTACCCAGGGCTAACTAACTCTCCAAGGCTAAACTCCATGAATTAAGTGGGGCTTTGTTAAGAGTGGCTTTGCAGGATGCTTCCCTGCAGCAATGCCTCCATCACAAGCATCTGCAGTGATTTTTCCCCATCTGAAAGCTCCTTTTATGGACAAAACAGGCAAAATTTCTTATTTGCTACTCTTGATTTGGCTGCAGTGAAACTACAGGACACACAGGTGCTTCCTGGCTTCCCAATCTTTGTATTGGCTCTATCCCAACTACATGTTTAATTGGACTTTGGGTTCCATGAAAAGATTTTTTAAAAAAAGCCCTAAATCCTTAAATATGGGTAAGAGCCACCCTGGGGTTTGGATGTACTCCACTGACCACAGAGGAAAAGCCCTGAGCAGCTTTACCCAAAACTGTGCTATTAGTAGTTCACTAATAAAAAAGCTGCTTTTGTCTTTGTTTTCGATATGCTTTATATTTTTATTCTGGGCAATAATTTCCTAATACATTTTCAGGATTTAGTTATCTGTTCACATTAAACTTTAAGGCCATGTTTAGCACTTAACTATGTACATATCTCAATGCCAAGGTGCCTCGGGTGGTTTTTTTTTTTGCCTCGGGCTTTGTTTTTTTTCTTTTGCTTGTTTTCAAATTACTGAATCAGTCAATACAACACATAATGTTAAGAAATGTTCTTCTTCATAATGCGATAAAAGATGGCAGTGATTTTGCAAGGCAAAACAAAGCCAGTTCAGAACTGACAGCTTTGGAATGGAAGTGCAAGGACTGGATCGGCACAAGCTATTTCCAACCCTATTTCCCAAGGGAGAATTGCATGCTCAGAAAGTTGGCTTTTGCTTGCCACTGTGTTTTCAGAGGTTTCATGTGACATTTAGTTACCAGAGTTCTGAAATAATTCAGACCTGCTAAAACGAAGTAGATTTCACAGTCTAAATTGAAATAGTATTGATCATGAAAAAGCCCAACAAAATTAAGGATCATGTCCTAATTTCACACATGAGTTGTGTTACATAAATTATGTTCATACTGGGGCTTGCTCCTAAAAAATTTATAAAGAAAAACATTAACAACCACAGTGTTAATAGTTTAATTCGTATAAAAATACTGACAGATCTGCTTTTAACTCCTTACAGTGTGTGTACATGTCCTACTCCTATCTCACAAATCTTGAGCATTTAAGATGAAGTAAGAGTCATCCAGCTTTGTGAGGATCTCCTTCTAGTGATAAAGGAGTCCAAATCTCTCCAGAGCAGCAAAGCCAGGCTGCCACAGCCTGAATATACATCTTACACTTGTGTTGCTTTAAATGATGCTGCAAATCCATTCTCACAGCTCTGCAGTTATCTACTTTCCCTCAGAAGTCTCTGGAGCGACCTGGCAAATCTTGTTAAAAATTGGACATTATTTCAGAATAATCAATACCACAGTTTTCAGCCTCTCCATTCTTGAAATTACTCTTCACCAAATGAACACAAATTAACCAATTCTCTAGGTTTTAGAGCATCTCTTAGCAAAGGTCCATGGGACCCACCTCACTGTACAAGAGCATAATCAAAATATCCTTCCCAGCAATGCAGAAATAATTCTTTGGAAACACTTTATAGCCATAAAGATGATAGACCTTCTGTGTCAACACAGTGACTAAAACTACTGGTTACAGACCGGAGATAATGTTTGGCAAACTGGGAAACCTCTGACACAGTAACTGGTTTGTGGCTCTGCAACCAATCACCAGTTGAATATTGAAGGGAAAAAACAAACCCTGGTCATTAGGACTGATTCTGTTTGCCAAGCCTGTGAGACTAACGTTTTAAAAATCACTTTGAAAGGAGTTTTGAAAGACAATCTACAAGCAGAACTACATTTTAAACAACTCTTATGTTTGAACTGCTCAGGATGACCTGGGCAGGCTGCTACTACATGGTTTGCACCTCTTGCACCACTTCCTTCAGCAGTTTTCCTGCTCAACTCACACGATTGCACACACAGGTACACAAACACTACAAAATACAATAACCCTTGCTACTTTTTGCTAAACATTATCCCAGAAAATATCATTTTAGGCTCATCTGCCACACGTGTTTTTCCCCGAAGCAATTGCTATGAGCATCTTCCAGAGGGACCTGTGTTCTGCACTGGCAGTGCTGCTGCAGGAACAATCTGTATCTGAAGTGATTAGCCAGTTTATTACCTATCTCCGCAGGGCAGCCAGGCTTCAGTACGAGTAATTCTTGGACAAATCTCAAGATTTTTAGGCAGCAGCCAAAGGTCTCAAGGACAACTGAATCAACACCAGTTTCCCGCCACTCTCTGCTCAGGAAATTGTATACAATAAACCAAAACCCACCTGATGTGAACCACTTGACTGTTGGAAATGACAATATATCAACAAAAAGTCTTGAGGCTGAAAATTTTTGCAACAGCTTTAAGCTGTGAAAAAACTACAGGGTGTAAAGATTTTCAGCACGGGAAGTAGAGGAGAGATGCTTTAAGGGGCCGTTATGTTAAGTAACATCACACAGTACTAGAAGTAACAGTTCTATAGTTATTTCTATGCACGAAAAGGTCTTACACTGGGGAGCAAAACAGCATTTAAGCACTTACTTTCTTCAGAGGAACTTTTGGGTCGCAAAATGCCTATCTTGGTAAAAATCATTTATTTACAAAATTACTATGGTAACAATCAAATTGTCACAGTATCGCATCACATTTTCTATCAGTTTCATTTCTAATTGACTTACACAGTCCCAGTTCCCAGAACAACAATTAAGAGGGGTTCTGGGAAATATTTTCACAAGTACAAGTGGGAACATGACAGTGAAGTGCCTCTGAGACTTTTGGTTAAAGCCTGTGATTCAGTTTCAAGTCTTGTGTTCTTTCCAGTTTCTCATTAGCTGGACAAATTTAGGTACAGTGTACCACCAACAAACCTCTTATCAATCTGAAAGCGGTAAGTGTGCCAGGAAACTTTGTAGACAGCGGTTTTTGAAAGATCAGGACAATATCTTTTACCGACATAACCAAGGAGTCAAAGAATTACGAATTGAACAAAAAAAGATGCAACAGATAATCTGCAGAGGACGTGAGCGAGCTGCATGCACAGGAAGAGCAATTCCTCGGAAAAAGTAACACTAGGTAGGGGCTGGTATATGTCTTGAAACCATTAAGAGCAGACTGCTTGTGATATTTAAAAGAAAAAAATTACTGTAAATGTCTTGCAATGTAGTTAATATAATCTAAAAGAGAAAAACAGCCCAGAGAAATTGGAGTCCCAAAAACAATATGCCGTGTTTTATAACAAAGCACAACAACATGAGCATGAAAGTAGTTTTATACGATGGATTTATCAACCAATTTTGGAAAACATTTCAATATGAAGAAAATTACACATGACAAAGAAGAAAGACAGACCTGAAGGCGTAACAAAACTATCTGTGTCACAACATTTTAGACAGAAACCCATCCTTTGAGAAGAGTTTTGATCTCAATTTAAGCCAGTACTTGTAAGACTATCACTATGGGCTATCTCAAGCTCAGCTGGTCTATACCTTGGTATGAACTTGAGGCAGACAAGACCTGGCAGTCACCCTGCTGTGCTTGGCTTTCAAAGCAGAAGCATACGCAGAGCTTCTGAGTGCTCAGCTGGCAGAATTTAAGAAGATATCTCAAATTAAGCATTTCTGCCTCAAAGGCAGTTATTTAACAGTCAAAATGCAGCACAATAGAGGTGAGGAGGACTGCACTGGAAACCAAATTAACAAGAGAATGTTAGAAAAGGTCTTGGGCTATTTAGAGTTTATTAATTAATGTAGAGTTTTATTAAAAAAACCCAAAACATTCTTCTCAAACTGAAAATAAATAACTAAATTTTGACAGTGTGATACAGAATAGTATAAAACTAACTAAAAACACTCCAAAGTTTTCAATAAGCTGTCTTAACAGACCTGAAACAAAAACTTGGAAAGCACTAGTACCTACATTGTTTTTTATGTTACAACTGCTTCATACTCACTTTTTAGTAATTTTATACATCTCTTATTTTATCAATTACTAGGTGTTTTTCCACTCTGTTTTCTTGCAAAGTATTGCAGCTAATTCTGAGACAGATCACCAAATGAGTTGAGGTTGGAAGGAACCTTAAAGGTCACCTAGTCCAACGCCTCTGCCATGGGCAGGGACACTTCCCACTAGACCAGCTTGCTCAGAGCCCCATCCAGCCTGGATTTGAACATCTCCAGGGATGGGGCATCCACAGCTTCTCTGAGCAACCTGTGCCAGTGCCTCACCATCCTCACAGTAAAGAATTTCCTACTAATATCTAATTTAAACCTGTTCTCTTTCAGTTTAAAGCCATTCCCCCTTGTCCTGTCACTACATGTCCTTGCTAAGAGGGGTAAAAGATACTACAGTGCTTTCTGCTAAAAAAAAAAAAAAAAAAAAAAGAAAAGCTGGTCTCCTTACCACCCCAGCTTTTTTCTGGTTATTCCTTCACTTCCCACCACTCATCTCAAGGGTAGTTTCACTGATCTACAGGATTAGTTGGCTTCCCTAACTACAAACTGTAGATTTGTATAACCATATGAGAAACAATGCAAGAATTACTAGATCAGCAGAATTACTAGGTCAGCATTAGCTTTGTGTAGATCTGAAGAAGAGAAACAATTGTAACTAGTCTTATCAAAGCTTAAGAGCATCCCTTAGTAAATGATGGGAGTCAGAAGTATCTTCCACTAAAACATGTGGAATATCCATGAAGTTTTTCTAGGATCCTTTAAAAGAAGGCTAAAGAAACCTTAAAACAATGCAATATACCTGCTTTCATTTTTTTGTAAGACCAAAAATTGTAGCTGAACTAGCAAAGGGCAAAACCAATAAAAAGGTGCAAAAAAAAAAAAAATCTAAACAATTTATGTAAGATCACCACAACTGGACCACATCAACACATGCAAAAAGTCGGAGCTCACATTTCTGCAAACTAGGCCAGTACTATTTTTCGGAAAATAATGTAAGATGTGATACTCAGTGCCTTTTCTCATGGCCACACAAGAATCTTTTATGAAGACTGATCAGTGATGGCCAGCTCAGGCTCTGGAAAAACACACCGGAAGGTGTAACATTTCCCCCTTGGATATTTAGAGCAAACTCATGTGGGATATTAGAGAACCACAGAATGGTTAAGGTTGAAAGGGAACATAGCGGGGCGTCTGGTCCAACCTCCCTGCTCAAGAAGGGTGTTTAAAACCCAGTGCATTTCTATTTGGATGACTTCACAGAGATCCAGCAAAGCAACATTTATCTTCTTCAGGTTTTAAAATCTACAGCTATAAAAAGATAAAGATGTTTGGTTGGGTTTTTTTCCGAAACACCACAGTCCAGATCCACCCCCCCCCGCTTCACATTTGAGTAGAACCAATGGAAAAACTTCCCTCCCCAGAGGAAATCCTTGTGCTACACATCTGTGCAGTGAAAGACCCATACTCAGCATCCCATTTGCAGCCCCTTTGCCCACCCACTGTGGAACCTGAAGCCAGAACTTGGCTTGGAGGCTTTGTGCAAGACCCATGAGGGCAACCAGTTGCCTCAGAGAGGCCTAACAAAAGCCACACTGAGAACCATAAACCCAGATGGGGACTAAAAACCAAAAGCTTGCCCAGCCAAGGCACAGGCATGTGGTCCTTGGGCCTCTATAAAGATAATGAGGAAGCTAAGCCTCCTTTTAAAATGACAACATTTCAAAAGAAAGGATTTGAAAGAATGTCAAAATTTTTGTTGTCCCTTTTTTTTTTGGTGCTCAGATACTCCTGAGTAGGGAGTGGATGTGTGTATGAAAGTCAAGGAAATTTCATGGCCTCTTCTCTCTCCTTCCTCTGTGCAACACTTGCTCCTTTTAATTATACGACCTTGGCATATAATAACAACTGCACCATGTACATAAAAAGAACTTACGAGACTCTCCCTGAAGTAATAAATCAAAGATATTATGCAATACATGTAGAGTACATATCAATAAAGCAGTAAAATTGACTTAGGTGACAGGGTGCATTCAATTACTAAATGATCAAAACATGTTTCCCCTGATCTCATTAAATTACAAATATCCTGCTGGAAAACACAAATGAAAAATGTGAAATCCTTCAAAATAACAGTGTGCTTTTCTATTAAAGCTCTGCATTTTTATTGTGAGAAACTGTTGGTCATTTGTAAACAAAGCCAAACCCAAGTTCAGTGTTTCTGAGGCAATCACTATGCTCTACATCCTAATTGGAGAAAATTCAAGTCTTTTGATCCTTAAATTTAAGGAAAGCCTAATCAGCTTCTTAAAATTTCTTTTACTTCAGTCGGTCTTTTTGGATTCCAGCAGAAATCCGAAATTTTGCCAGTGTTTTCCAACAAAAGCATTTCAAACTCTTTCTGCTAGTACCAGCAATCTGGTTGTAGCACCTCTTTTAGCAACTTCAAAACAGGAGCTCACCAAGCAGTGTTTTAAAAGGCATCGTACGCTCATGTTAAACCTTGATCATGCCATGAACTGTCATTGTGCATGACTTAATCGAAGCATTTCACCTTTGTTTTACTGAAGTTACAAACGACCACACTGAACTTGTTACTGTTTTCTTCCTATGGGATAAGCAAATGCAGGAAGGCTGGAATGATTGAGAAGATTTCCTCTCCTGACAAGGGATTTTAAAGTGCTGGGCTTATAGAAACCCCCTGCTCTCAAAACATTTCCCTGCAGCTCTCAAACTCCAGAGTGTGTAAAGGTCTCAACTTATGTAGACAATAATGTAATTCCAAGTTCTGTTGAATTTTACAGCTTCCCATATTTGCTCTAGGAAAAAACCAAACCTGAACTGCAGCTCAGCCATTTCTCCTACACTTGCCTCTCACATACTTTCACATGAGGTTAAAAAGTCATAACTCTCATAGATTTATGCTGCATTTTAATCAGGATAACTGCATGCCTCAGAAAGTATAAAGAATAAAAGGAAGACTTAAAAACACAAGCTGACCTTGAAATTTCACCACATTGTTTCTGGTAAAGAAACAGACAATTTCCACACTGACTTACGTATATACACTAAGTTTTTCTGTGCATCTACATACATACTTCTGATATTTCAGAGGAAGATGGACAAAGAACACATTGAAACAGTCATCAAATTTAAAGGAGTTACTTTGATTTGAACGCACTTCTACTCTGCTATCTTTACTTTCACTGGAAGGAAAATGATTTTGGTTAGTGTGGGATCTGTTACGGGCAGCTCCACTCCCTGCACCGTGCACATACTGGTGTCAAACTCATGGAGAAACCAAAACCCAGTGTGCCCACAAGCACAGCAGAACACCAGCCAGGAGCCTTACATATAAATGTCTTGCTAAGAAAAGCTCACACAAGGCACCTCTACTAAGATACTTCAACCCAGTAGAAGTTCTGCTAAGTAGACTTCTCTATTTTTTTCCCTTAAGTATTTAACAGGTTCTTTGTTTGTCATTCAGTGAGCATTTTCTGTAGCAGCTCTGAAGCATAGAAACCAGTGATTGAGCCACAGCAAAAACAAAACAGGTTTCCCCATTTACTTCCAAGGAAAGAAGAGGCTGCAAATGAATGCATTTCTGAAGTTAGACCCACAAATGACAATCTCACCCTGAATCCATCTCCCTGCTGACTCTTTATTTTGCCTGTTTTAACTGCAAGTGACACGAGGTACCTGTAGTGTATTTATTTGTCTGAGATTTTCTAACTCTCTAGACTAGTTGGCCTGAGACAATGAAAATGAAAACCAATACCAATAGTGAAGACAGTTGGTCCAAAGCATCCAACACCCTGAAGTCAATAAGAAAACTTACAGCATCCTCAATGCACTCTGGATCGGATAATTGCCTAGAAAGCTGTCATCCTTTATCACCCCTATCAATCTTATATAGGAAAGCATGACTATGCATACTATGTCTGTATTACTGCTCATTTTTATCCTCCTTTGTGGAAAAATCAATTAGGCATACATGGCTCTCTTTTATTACATTATAAACATCATTATTCCAAACCGTTTACATGAAAATAAATTATAGGGTAGTAGACCAGAAGCACAAATCTCACTCTTGAGTTTAGCTGAGGTTTTGAAACTTCACACAGCCAAACACTAGGCTAATGTCTGGCCAAGAGTCAAAACAATACAGATTTGAAAGCCTCAAAGTGCCACAACACTTCCAGCACAGTTTCACCACCAGCTTACGTCAGTTTAAGCGCTCTGGTCCTTCTCCAGATTACACATCTGCAATTTTTGCCTCATCCCTTGCTTTAGCATTACCAGCTATGACTGCAAATTATGTACTTGTTAGGATTAGTTTTAAACCAAGTAGTTGTCCTCATTTGCTGAGTGCATAGGTACACACAGCACAAGGGAAGAAGCAGAGAGGCTTAAATGGACAGCAGCAGGATTAGTTTGAGCAATAGCCCACACTTAAACTTTTTATATCAGTCATAAAAACTGTATCAGAACCCAACGAATTCAACAAGTACAGAGAAAATTAAGGTAATATTTGTAAGCAGAAGTAGGACCTTTGTGATCCTTGCACAACAACAGGTACCTCATAGCTACTAAACCACCACAGATAACAGCTGAGGAAGTTTGGCAAAACCCAGAGACTCGAGTAAGGGGTGTGCAGGACAGTGTAGGCTGCACAACACTACCTGGAGCTTCCTCTACCACCTCCACTGGAGGAGCAAAACACCACTGAATGGATATCTCACCAGGAACTGCAGCACAAAGCTTCTGTTCTCAATGCAGTGCCTTTTTCTGAGGCTAAATACATTATCACAGAATGACTGGGTTGAAAAGGACTTTAAATATCATCTAGTTTCAATATCCTCACCATAGGCAGGGACGCCTTCACCCAGACCAGGTGGCTCAAAGCCCCATCCCGCCATGGCCTTGAATACTTCCACAGAGGGAGCACCTTTCTTTCAGAGGACTCACTCCCTTACAGCAAAGGTTGAGAATCCCTCATAACAAAAGCACTTGCTCAGGGTACCAGATGTGGGTTCCAGACTCCCCTCTCCTGCCAGGGTCAAACCACTGTCTCCCAGAGAAACACCTTGACACTTCCAGGAAGGTTATTAAAAGAGATTCAAGGTTATTAAAAGAGATTCAATGAAAATGGATCATTTACATTTTGCATTTGATAGCATCACTCCGTTTCTCCAAGGCTGCAGCAGAAAAATTTTAATTATCACATGAGAAGCATGACCTTTGTTCATCCTACAAAGTTTTGACATTTCCTTTCTTATGTTCTAGGTATTAGCTGCTTGCCACATTGAAAAGTAACTACTAAATGTGGTCAACAGTGTAATAAAATGGTTCAGAATGATGCCTTAGGTTTTAACTTTTATATCTTTCAAATCCTGAACTGCCTAGTGTGTAACTCTGAAGTTTCATGTTAACTATTGTTCTCTCATGCTGATTAGACATAACAAACCCTCTCTAGGTTTGCTCTCCAAGGACACTTCAGCTGTCCCAGGCCCCAAAATGTGTAAACTAAAGCCTCTGAAGAGGAGGGGCAAACTTGGGGTAATTACATCATTAACTGAGATTACAATTGGAGAATTAACCCTGATATGCAAATGGACTAAACTTATAAAAGTGTGGGGAACCCGTGACCCAGGGTCCATCTTGGGTGTAGCCTTTTGACTGCCCAGGGTGTACCTTTGAAGGCTGTTCAAATCAATACCTACTTTTATTCTCTTATTTTTGTCTAGCCTCTGTTTTTAGGTAGCCACATCAGCATCAATAAGGTATCGAATTGGTTCCATAAAACTTCATGATATGGGCTGGAAGGAAAGAGCAGTTTGTAAGGGAAAGCTGGCCGAAGTATTTGTAATTGCTGTTTACCAGTACTAATGATATGCTAAATAATCATTTAAGAGATCTTATCATGCAGAATTTAAAGAGGTTATTTGCTGACTTACACATTTAGAAAGTAATAGTTCTTCACATTAATCAAGCCCAAGTTCTGCTTTTTGGCAGCAGTTCTCCCTTGACAAGCATTTTCATGTCAGTATTTATCTAAACTAATTAGCTTACCAGCTTGAATAATTCTTATGAAACTTTTCTCCCCCCATTAACTTATTACATTCCGGTTTTTTAAAGGAAACCAAATTAATATCACAGGGTTTTGGGTTTTTAAAACAATATGAACTCAATAAATCTTACTGAATGACTATGGCAAATTTTTTCAATAGCTTCATAATGCTATACTTTTTAAAAAGCAGTACAGGAATGTGACTGTGGGCTTTGTGCTGCCTCTGACAAGTAGAGGTTAAAATCCTCCGTATAAAGTCAGAAGCCTTCGTTTGGCCAAAACTGAAAGAGGTTGTAAACACTACTGGATGCAGTATTTGAAATTAATTCGGCATGGAAGTAGAATATACCCTCAAGAACCAGTGCAGTAACACCAGTACTCCTGACACAGAACCAGACTACCTTAATCCTGCCCAGAGACCAAATGTTGGGCAAAAATTTACACTAAAGATAAGAAAATAGTAAGCAATTGCTTTAGAACTACACAAATTACAGATGCTTTTCTACAAGTTCTGTTACCCCGACCATTTCATCTCCTATGCTTGGTTTAGTTTCCAAAATAATTCATGAGGCTTCTTCTTTCCTACCATTCCCAATATTTGCTTACTATAGCAAGTGATTTTTAATTTATTTCAGGTTTTCTTAAAACAGTCATGTTCTGCACTTGAGAAGTATTTTTGAGTAAAAAATTTTAGCCATGGAACATCTGGCAAATTTCTGCCAACTCCAACTTTGAATTTCTAATCCTGGGACTTAAAAAGTACAAGCATGAGTAGAGCCAGAAGTTGCCGCAGTGTTTGGGAAAGGCATTTAACTTATTTCCTGCATCTACAGCAGACAGAAATTTCAAGCATTGATGTTATTTCAATCACATCTGCAGAATAACTGAATAAACATTTTTTTTTAAGTTAAAAAAATGCAAATGATAGTTTAGGAACTCAGGTATTTTGTTCTACTTAAGACATTTCTCTTCCTACCTGACATTTTAGATATTCCTTTCATTCCATTCCTATCCACTGAAAATCATGTTAAGATTATAAACAATCTTTCTTCCCATTTTTCTTCCCCCTGAAGAACATCAACATCCACTCTTCAAGCTTTTAATCTCAATAATCCTTTCCTTTGCTGTTTAGTCCATCTCTTTTAAACTAATCAATCCACAAATTAAAGCTTGAAAAGATTTCATGTTATCTAACCTCTACTAGCCTACCATAAGATCAACTAGACTTGCTCCATCAACCCAACAGTAGAGGGGGAAGAAAAAAAAAGTACTCTAAGAGCCTAAGAACTCATACAGAAGGAGAGAAATTGTCTCCTCTATCTACAAGCAGGAGAGGAGCAGTTGTGTCTCTTATAAAGGAAACTGAAACAATTCTAAAGGGAAAAGAGAAGCATTTCAAACACGCAAGAAGGAAGAAGTACGGAGTTTTATTCTGAGCTTCCTTTTCCCTTTTTAAGCAATTACACAACCAACTTTTACTTGTGATTTGTATGTGTGATTTCATATGCACTAAGCTAACAAGTTTCCTGACATGGAGGAGCCTTAGCTACCTCTGCAACAGTCGCAAGGGATTAAGCTGGCTAGGTAAAAAATACTGTTCATCCTAAGTTTTAGAATGTTCATTTGAGGACTTGCCTGCCACACCAGCAGGAGGAAAAAAAGGGAATTTTCAGTGCCATAACAGCTTCACACTATCTCCATAGGTGGACACCACCACCACATTTAATACGGCAGAGAGCCACTTCTCAGAAGCAGTCTTACAATGACTTACGGGTCTCTGAGCAGGCGGCTCCAAAAGACAGCTGACACGGTCAAAATGCTTCCTCATACCTACTTTTCCAGAAACTTACAAAGGTGAAACAAATGAAGTCTCTTCATTGATCCTTTTGCTTGGCTGGAATCTAATCTAAAAATACAGAATTTTAATCTGTCTATATTTCTGTCACATCCAGTAGCCACTGTAATTATCTCAAGATCATATTTAATAGAGCGTTCTCCATCCAAGGGCTTCAAACTATATTTAACAATTAAGACAGCCTCACATCCCAGTGTGGAAGTGAACAAGCTCTTATGTGGAGGGAAGCTAGAGCACAAAGCTATAGAAAACTTCACCAGGATTGGAACAGAAAATCCACGGCACAGCCAGAAAGACTTCCTGGCTCTCAGCCCTACTTCTGAACCATAATAAATTCCTTCCTGTACATACACATGTTCAAAGAGAAACTCCAGTAAATACACAAAAAAGAGCTAAACCCCATCAAAATAACTAGATAAAGAAGAATACTTGGGTCAAAAAACACATTGTCCTGCCAGGGTTTGTCTTCACTGCACCAGACAGCACAAGTTCTTCTGCATAAGACTGCTTAACCCAAGTGAGAACAAATGCCTGCACCATGACACAGGTGAGCCTCTAAAAGCAGTGACAGTAGCTACAGAATAGTGATCTTGCACAGAGCATTTTGTGCACCTGACAACCCTCATTTAACAGTGCATACTCTGGCCTTGGAAACACTGTAAGAATTTATTACAGTGCTATTAATATTGAAGTTGCTTTTTTTTCCCTCTAAAGAGCTTTCAATATTAGCATCACAGACTGAAAGCAGTACATTAGACAAGCTCAAATGCATTTCACCTTTGACCACAACTTCTGTTTAATTCCAGCACTGAAGGTGAGGGTACCACCAGAGGAACATACTGGTCAGCACAACTCCAAAAGCTTGGAAAGCCTTCAAATACTTGTTTTATTTCAGTGAAATATTTCTTTACGAGTCAACTTGGACTTTCAAATTTAAGGGATCCTGCCCCCTATGTCCTAAATGAGAGCAAGTATCCAACTCGGTGGTGTCTTGGGGAGGAAGGAGCAGTGTCCTACAGTCACTACTGCTAGGGTTATAAGCACTTTTCCTTCTGACCCCATGTGGTGGAGCAGGTTTGCCACACAAATCCAAAATTGCTTAAATAGGTATCTAAACTCAGAGAAGCGGAGTTAAGTGGTAACTGACTGAGGCAGTGCACAAAACTTGCTTGTTGCTGAAGTGAGATCATTTCAAGCATCTCATCAGCTCCTGGCTTTAAGGAGCCTATTCTTACTCTGCCTTTGGTGCCTTTTCAAGAGCCACAGGAAGCCTGTTGATGGAAAGGCAGGCTTTGCTCATCTAGCACTAGCACCAAATGACAGGTCCTAACTCATTCCCATCTCTGATGCAGAAAGGCAGACAGACTCACATATGCATTTCCCTGCAGCAACAGCATTGTTTCCTTTGGAGACAAAAACCCCCTCAGTGTACAAGGCCCGCCCTGCAGCTGCTTCCTCCTGCCTACCCCTCCTTCCCATCCTAAAGGAAAACTGCCTGTAGTGAAGGAGTGTAAGCAAGGCCATTACCATGTCAATTCTTCCTCCGTAACTGTTAAACTTCTTAAAATTTAAGGTGTTGGGGGCTACTAAAGTCTTTTTCAAACCTGTTGGCACAAAGCCCAACATCTTAAAACATGATCCAACGAAAGGAGGGAGTGAAATGAAGCTTCCTCAATTGCTCATGCTGGAGCCTGGCCAGAAGGGAGGCCACTCCTGACTCCCAACTGCTCCCAGCGCACTAACACAGGTTCTTCAGCTTGGACAAGCTCACACAAATTAAAACTGCTTGGTAACAATCAGCCACATCTAAATTTAAAAAGTGGGTATACAATTCGCCTTTGCCGTTCACACTTCTACACTGAAATGACTCAGCCTGCCTGCTCAGTCATAACTCTCCTCGCTGAAACAGGAATGGAAGGAAAAACCTGTCAATTCAGGCGGTTCACATCTACATCTGCAGGTGGAGAGATGCTGCAGCTGAATGGTATTTCTGGACATATACAAAGATCACTTAGGTCATCAATTAGTGCACAGTGCACAGACTGTACTGCACCAGAAGGGTACAGCGGCAACAGAGTCCTGAAGACAACACAACCATACACACAACGCCCTAAAATACAGCTCTGAGTAGTGCCCACGCTTTTAACAGGAGCAACAATACAGGCCACAGCAAGGCAGGAGCTCTGACAGATGGAGCAGAGGCTGAGGATGCACCTTCACAATTGCTCTAAAGCACATTTACAGTGGTAAAATGGACCAGACATCCCACCCTGCCTCTGTGCACCCACACCTTTGTCCAAACGCCAAATCAAGTTCTAATCAGTGAGATACACACTCACTGCCATTAGTTTCTCTCTCTAAACATGAATTATTTCTTGAGCCTTTGACATGTGATATCAAATTTCTGTACTTCAGGGATTTTCACTCCAGTAGCTGAGCCTGCCCCACAGTTTTCCTGTGCAAACAAAGTTGGAGCAGTGAAGCTGAGAGCAGAGCTCCTGTAGCCTGATGCAGAACTTTTGCAGGAAAACCATTCTTTCACCATGCAAGGCTGCCAGCAACAGAAACAAAATTTAGGGTAAGATGACTGCTTTTGTGAGAAAAGCCAGGAAAAGCTTTATGCTAAGGTACATGTTAAGTTGGACACCTGAGAGACTCTGCCAAGCTCACATTTTCATTTCCAGCTGACTTAGATGTCCAAGATGCACTATGCTTTACAGTTAAGCATGAATTTCAAGAACAGTCAAAAAGGTTTCTTGTGGCTGTAGCCTGCTGAAGTTAAACTGCTTGATTTCACCTCAAAATCAAGGTGAAAATGTTTCACAGAAAACTATAAAGAAAACTTGAAATAAAATAAGCAAGACCCACTTTTGCTTGTTTCTGAATTTTGTCTGACATACCTTACACTAAGAAACTATGCCAAAATCCTGTGAAGCACTATTGTTTACTCTCCTTCATAGGAGACTAGAAAGGTTTTGCCCAGAGCCTTGCTTAGGTGCAGCTGATTAAAATACAGTTCAAAAGAACCATGCCACCCAGCCAGATATGAAGAGATTTGTTATTCTAAGACTTAGAAATAGACCGTGTTTGATGCCAGAAGTGAGTCTATCCAAGTTGTTGTTTAATAAATGAGTCCGTCTAAACTGGGATTTATCTCATATCTGCCCCTAAAGGCAGTAAGAGCTGCTTTTTTTTTAATATTTACTTAACAATGTAATTAGTTACAACATGTTTTCGTTTCAATTATCAGTGACTAATGGGAGTATTTTGTGCATATGTGGCAACTGTCCCCCTTTAAATTACCAGAGCCAATTGCACAGTACAGTATATGCATTTTGCTGTATTAATTCTGTGCTTACATATTCAAGAAATGTGCATCACAACATTAAAAAAAACACTGGAGTCAATTTTTTTTAAAAAAGAACTACCTTTCTAATTAGAAATATAGATCGGGTGTGCTTGCTAATATGGAACAAGTTAAAAAAAAAATCTCTCCCCCCACTGCAACACATCTCAGTCCTGTGAATATCCAAGAGCAATCCTCTCTTTTTTCAGTAATTATTTGGTGCAATTATTTAATTACCTATCAATGTACTTTGTCCCTCTTGAGGTTTGTGCTGGTGTATTGGGGGAATTTAGACATAACTACTCAGCTGATTTCTACTGATTAATGTGTTCTCTATTACAAGCAAAGCTATTAACAAAAGGCATAATGCTAGTTCAATCCTATATAAAATCCCACAATCACTACTATCTCCAAAGAAAGACAGGATCTTCAGGGCATGAGAGTTATTTAGACACTGCAAAGTCTTGTTATAACTGAAAAGTTTTTGGACCCCAGCAGCATTGACAAAGGACCTCTCAGGGGGCACCGAAAGAGTTAAGAGGCAGCTGCAGCACTCTGCAAGCTACATCTGCAAGGTACAGCAGAGACAGGGGAAGCCAAACAAACCAAACTGAAACCATTCTTCGGCGCCCGGCCTCTTCTTCCTGTGATGTCATGCTACAAATTGCCCGGGCGCTCTGCTCTGCTCTCCAGAAGGAGCTGGGCTGGCAAGAGCTGCTGAGGGCTGCGGGCTGCAGGAACAAACACGCTCTGGAATTTGGTTTCTGCCCTAGCAAGCAGCTCCCTTCTGCTTCCCGCCCCATGGGGCCAGGCAGCGAGCCGAAAAACTTGTTGCACAGAAAGAAGGGAGAGGGGGAAATGCAAGTGCCGACACTTCGCAGCGTCCAGGAAAACACTTCCTAAAGCACACGCTCCCAGTAAACTTGGATGGACAAGGCATCGCCGTCACAGAGTAAGGCAGAAAGTCCTACAATGGCTTCATTGAATCGAGGCGGGAAATGGAACTAAGCAAGCTTTGGGGTGACCTCATCTGCCACAAATGATGCATTTTCTGACTTTTGCAGACTGGCTATGTGATTACAAATAGCATTCGGCAGAGAAGAGAAACTTCCTGGTGATTTCTTCTGGAGATGCACTCCCCTGACACAGAGTTCACCTTCCTTCCCTGAAGCCTCGCAGCGCAACAAACTCACCAAAGCACACCGTTCAAATACATCTGACCTGCAAGTTCTTCTGGAATTTCAAAAAAAGTTGCAATAAAAATACCAGAGAAAACTTCAAATCACAGGAATTTTTAACATACCATTATAATGGTAAGCTCTAATTGTTCCACTGAGGACTCCTTTAAATATACTTTATATGGGTGTATCTTTAGCATGGTATTTGTTCTTGGCCTCATAGCAAACTGTGTGGCGATCTACATTTTCACTTGTACTTTGAAAGTGCGAAACGAGACTACAACTTACATGCTTAATTTAGCCATATCAGATCTGCTCTTTGTGTTTACATTACCCTTCAGGATTTATTACTTTGTAACCAGAAACTGGCCATTTGGAGACATTCTCTGCAAGATTTCTGTCACCCTCTTTTATACAAATATGTATGGGAGCATTTTGTTTCTGACTTGCATCAGCGTGGATCGCTTTTTAGCCATCGTACACCCCTTCCGATCCAAGACTCTCCGGACCAAAAGGAATGCAAAGATTGTCTGTGTTGCAGTATGGATAACTGTGCTAGCAGGCAGCACACCAGCAAGCTTTTTCCAGTCCACAAACAGCTGGAACAATACGGAGCAAAGGACGTGCTTTGAAAACTTTTCAGAGGCCACATGGAAAACCTACCTATCCCGGATTGTTATCTTCATTGAAACTGTTGGGTTCTTTATTCCGCTCATCCTGAACGTGACCTGCTCCACTGTGGTCCTACGGACTCTGAATAAACCGCTTACATTAAGCCGGAATAAAGTAAGCAAGAAAAAGGTACTCAAAATGATTTTTGTCCATTTGGTGATATTCTGCTTCTGCTTTGTGCCTTATAATGTTACCTTAATACTTTACTCCCTTATGAGAACACAGACCTGGGTCAATTGCTCAGTGGTGACTGCAGTCAGGACTATGTACCCCATCACTCTGTGCATCGCCGTCTCAAACTGCTGTTTTGACCCCATAGTCTACTACTTCACATCAGATACCATTCAAAATTCCATAAAAAAGAACCGGTCCACTAGACCACGGGACGTCAGATTCTCTGAAAGGCCAGTTTCAGAAAACTTCATTCAACACAGCCTTCAGACCATAAAAATGAAAATATTTGACAGTGACTCTACAATATAAATATATTAAAAGACTATTGGGACTAAACTGGAATTAGAACCCTGCACATTTCTTCAGCTGTGGACATATATTCTGATATGTAAAGGTTGTGCTTCGTTCATATCTGAAAAGTTTATTACAAGGCTGTTAAGCATAATAGCACACAGAAAAAGCATTTTAAAAATCTATGTCAAAGGTCTGTTCCCGCAGATTGTGTGTTAGAAATGAACTTTTGGGTTTAGACTAGGTTAACCAAAGTCCAAAGACTGTTTGTCAAGTCAAACACAAATGAAAAAGTAGGTTGTTTTTCCTTCCTGAAGTTAAAGCAGTTGCTCAATTTAATCATGATATCAGTTTCCAATTTACTGAGGATGGGGGTGAAGCTACCTGCTTTACACTGCGGAAAAACTGCCCCATATTGTCACATCACTTCAGCTACTGTGTCTTCTCCAGAGTTTCCCTCTTGTCTCTAACTCCTCCCCTTACTGTCTTTTTCCCTGCACCTTCCTTCTTAGGGACCATTATTTTCACAGGAGGCTCCAATCAGTGGGTTACAAGAACTCTGTTTCTCCCAGGTTTATCTGATAAAAATACATGCTCTTTCCACAAGCCTGGCCCCCATAAAGCAATTAAGTCTGGTAGTTTAGAGCATTTGGAAATGTCTCAGACAAACTGGTTTTCCTTCTCACCTCTCCCTCAGAAGCCTGTGTAATTAAAACAAAGTAACTTGTGATGACTGAAGTTAATGCTTTAGGTACAGTAACACTTTATAAAACTGTTTTGTGAGAAGTTCTTCAATTCAGCGTGACTTTTGAGGAAAATAACATCTTCTGAATAAGTTGATTCGACCTCAAAGTACAGTTTCTTAGAAAAACAAGGCCTTTTCTAACCAGAAATGAACATATTCATCAAGTCAATTATTTCTTCCAGGAAACTATTTGGTGTCTCATAAAGAAATTCAAAATGCAGTAATTTTGGAGTGCAATTGTTGTGTCCTAGAAATAATTTTAACATGAGCCTTTAAAACTTCAAATGCTATTTTCTTTCAAACTTTAAAAAGTATAAAAATAATGTACTTGGGGCTACATGCTGGCAAAATTATCAAGACACTTTGAAAAGCCAGCACCACATAAAAGGAGGAATCCACCTAATTACTGTTACAAACAGGAATACATAGACAAAACTGCATTACAATATCTATATATGTTTCCCAGCTACTAGAACACTGTGTATATTTTCCGCAGAATTAATTTAACATCACTGTAAAATAAAATAAAACTTAAAAGGTAAAATAAGTGTTGTTTTTTCCTCCCCAAAAACAACGGAGTCAAGAATAAGAACTGAGTCTAAACGAATTTGCACGTAAGATTTAGGGCAGTCAGCTGCAACACAGATACAGCACTGAGAAATTTTTACACCAGGGCTGTATACGGAGGAGTGAATCAGTGTTGAGAAAATGCATACTGAGCCACCAAACCATATGATAAGTTGTTATCTGGATGAGTTTATTTCCCTATGCAAAGCTTCTGTTTAATTGCTATAAATCAACCATACATTGCCTCCTACTTCTGGGAAACCGAGTTACTCAGTGACTGCTAGGAACCAGTGTTGATTGGATTTTTAAATTCAACAGCGTTTTCAATCTTTATCCACAGAACTTATGAAAAGA
The DNA here is from genome assembly GCA_013397175.1 of Platysteira castanea. Taxonomy (NCBI): domain Eukaryota; kingdom Metazoa; phylum Chordata; class Aves; order Passeriformes; genus Platysteira; species Platysteira castanea. Next base: position 40,219 of record VYXC01009587.1, on the reverse strand, counting down.
AAATTCAAATAGTACGGGCTTAAGCTACAAAGATAGCATAGATATAAATGTCTGCATAACATCTGAGAATAAGCAGCTATATTTGGGAATCCTAAAGTCTTCTGATTCATATCCGATTTCAAAAAATGCACAAAACTCTAGCATGAGTAGAAATTCTGTATGTTTTTCATAAGCCACTGACAAATCCGAAGTCCAAAACCAGATATGCATCTCTAAGGTCTCAGTGCTTCTCTCTCTAAGGGGTCTGTTTAATATTAGACTCCTTCCAAGAAATGTGAGACAATAGCCCCTAACCTCACTGCTGGGCTATGTTTCCAGGGCACTACTCCCCTGAGCTTGTCAAAGCTGTTACTCAGTTGAGTGACAACTTGTTCAGCAACATCCCTCTGCCTTACAGCAGTGAGCACCCCAGAGCCTCACCCTGCTGAAGAGAAGCTACTCTTTCTGAGATTACAAAACTGTAGGGAAAAGTAAAAACTCAGCACTGACTTAAAAGCAGAACAAGCAGACAAAGTCACACATATGAGCACTCTCCTTTAAACCAAACTTTCCTTGGTGTATTACCTCAAGCAGCCTGGAGAAGCACAGACAGTAGCTCTCTGCTTTGCACTCACTCTCCAGGGCAGCAGCTTCTCTTGAAAGAGCACAGTGCAACACAGTACAACAGCCTTCTGATCCATCAACAGCTCAGTGTCCAGAAGCTATCTGAGGAAACTCTGTATTTTTTACTATTAAACATTTCCACTCTTCCACAGAGGGAAAAAACCCCACCAAACCAACAAATACCCTAACAAAAAAACCCAACACAGTCAAAAAACATGTCATGCTGAGAATCAGACCACTGCTTGAAAAATTCCTGATGTGACTGATTGGGAAAAGAGGGAGTAAGACTGTACCTCCCACAACAGGCTGATATAAAAACAGGGTACCAGCTATTCAGGACTGGATGAGGTTTTCTCTGCCTTTTCTGGTTCTGCAACAAGATTATCCTGGAGAGCTGTGGATGGAACAATGCTTTCACTGGTACATTGCTCAATAGACGCACTCCCTCTCTCTGCTCTTGACTTTGATACCAACTCTTCTGTCTCTCTGGTAAGGTCTTATGCCAAAATTTAAATGTAAAATCTAGATGAGAAGTTATGTTCCTAAGTTATGCCAAGACATCTCAAATAAAAAAAGGCTTACGTTGTCAGAGCTCCTGAGGATCTGAATGTGTTGCAACCAGTACTTCCTAAAAGTGCATTATTTTTACTCACATGCCTACACAGGGGGAGTTAGGAGTTCAGTTTTAGGATCAAACTTATAAAATTGTTCTTTGTAGTGTGGTTTTTTTCATCTACAGAGTGCAGAAAATGCACACTTCCTATAAAAATAAAAGCAGGGCAAATTTAATTGATTCCAAGCATGTTTTTGATCTAAATCAACACAGGTAGGTATTGATAACTAGTGAATTAACAAGCAGTTTTAAAAGACAAGGAAAAAGAAAATTTATTATAAATACCTCAGATTTACCTCAACATATCATTACTTCAAAATCAAAAGATGTCCTATTTTATACTTTCTGTATTCAGCTTGAAGTTTTAATTTCTGGCTTTCACAAGAACAGAATGTCAGCCAATTTGTCTTTCACCTCAGTATACAAGTCTTTTACATTTAAAGAAATACCAATATCAAGTCAAATATGTCTTTATATTTTTCATCTAAAAGTGTGTAAAAAGAAAACCCTACAGAAGATAGTTCAGGCAGGTGAGGAATCCTTAACTGAAATCAACCCCCAAGCTTTTGTTTCTCAAGGAAGTAACCTCAGTCACAGAAATGCAAAAATTGAAAAAGAGCTCTTGAGACCAGGTGAAAGATAAGAATGACAGGACTGGATCAGACCCCAAACATGCAGCTAATCTACAATCCTGACTCCAATGGCAGACAAGGCTGGATGAACAAGGCTGGGGAACAAGATAACAGCAGGAGAAGCACACAAGTCTTTCTCAAGTGCTGTACCATTTCATCAGTCATTTCTCAGGACTTTCTGGGTCATATACATTTGCATGTTCAGCAAAAATTTTTCTTCTGTGAGCTTGTTATGTCCTCTTTCACATTTGTGTAAAGTTTTTAATGTTCACAGCCGTAAAGAGTTCACTGTGTGTGTGTGCATCGGGGGAACAAAACTAAGAAACCCAAATTTCCTTTTGTTTCAAATCCACTGGTTTCATTAGTGCCCCTCTCATATCTTTTGAAACAAGGCAGGGAGCACTAGATTATCATTCAGTCTTTCCATGTCACTCCTAATTAGACAGTTTTCCATCATCTCTTGCAAATGAGAAAGTGATTTTCATTTGTAATTTCAAGCACCATCATAACCAAAGACAAGACTTCTAGAATTACATCAAGAACTCAGCTAAAATTAGAGAACTCAGTAAGGCTCACTTTGAGACTGGTGATTTTGAAAATCCCACCTGAGAACTGTATCCTCTAGCCTTTTCTATTCTTTCAAGTTATTTTCTAAGAGTTTTACCAGTGGAGAGCAATTTGTTCATTCTTTTCCAGCAGTAAATGTAATATTATAAGATTCTTGCATCTAAGCAGACCTGTAAATCCTGACAAGTTCCCTTTTTTGCTAGACTATTATCATTTAGACCTCAGGGTTTCCGGCATTTGAGCACCATTGACAAAATGAAAGAGGATACATTTCAAAAGCTAAGGCAAAATGTAAATCAGAACGATTCTAAATCTAGAAGACAGAAACGCCTGGGCTGCATTTTTGTCCAATTACCAGAATGTTGAAAACATTGTATAAACACAACTATCACTGCATTAGCACATTTACAGAACATACTCAATAGGACTCATTTAAGATGAGCCAAATCCAGAAAGCCAAGCTTGCACAGTCTAACACTTCTGCAAGAAGCTGGATGGAGAAGTTTTGCTTTGACAATTCTGGTTTGATACTGAAGCCTTTCATATTTATCACCTCACCCCCATCCAGTTCCTGTCATACAGCTGCTTATAAAGCAAGCCCAGTTCTTCCCGTAAGAAAACTGAACTTACCACAAAAGTAAAACAAAAGAAACCCTTCACACATTTTCTGGTCTTCTATAAAACCTACTACATTGTTGGAAAACTAAAAATTCCAGAGTTGAGAATTCAATCAATCCTTTTCCTTCTGCTTAGGAAGCAGTCTGCCCACTCTAGTTCTACCAAAACTAAAAGCTGTCCAGCAATAAGAAGGGATAAATTTTCTATAGTTTAAACCTGAGAATCAAACCACAAGCGATGACAAAGGAAAGTTCTAACCCTTTTATGATGAGATAAAAAAAATATTTTTGCACTCATACAGCTTTAATATTTCCCCTAACTCTATCTTTTTTAAACATTGAGTTCCTGCCTTAAAGAACAAAATTCTTAAATAACAGTGCTAGCAACAGGAGGGACCCAAAATTAATGCCATCATTTTGGGAATAATGTTAAGTCTATCTCACATGAAAATAACTGTGGCTAGGTTAACTCTGCTTTTCAGATGAATTCTGCAAATACTGCTGCTTTATGAAAGGAAGTCAATTGGAAAAATCTATTAATTATTTAAAATTTATTAGAACATGGACAAAAATGACAATATCGATGGTGACGCAAGTACCAAAATATCTGCCTTTTCAGCCGAACAAAAAATATGTTTCATTAATGAAATCAAATCCGAAAACTGCTGGTCTACTTGTATACCTAAGTTATTTCCCCCTTCTCACACATGAAAGAAAGTTTACCACATACACGTTTTACCACATATGTGGCACGCTGTTGTATTTCACATGTGCACATGGGTAACAAATGCAAAAAAAAAAAAAAATCAGTACCTGCTGCTGTCCAGATAAGATCTGTGAGTTCCTCACAGCTGCTGGAAGGTGCAACAGGCACTCAGAGAACGTGCCAAGCACGGGCTTTGGTCTGGGCAGGGTGGCTTCCAAATGGAAAGGACAGGGCGCTGGCAGTCCAGGCACGCACCCGAGCCAGGTTCAGACCAGGCAGAGTCTACCCAGGTGAGCCTCAAGCCTCTGCTCAGGGGCTCAGGAGAACACCAGGCACGCAGCTGCAGAGGCTCCACACTCAGCTGTGCCATGGGCACTTAGCAACCTGCACCTAGGCCCATCCTGAGAGGCAAACCCAACCCAAAGGAAAAGCTTCCACCAAATCTAGAGGGATTACCTTTCTGGAGCAGGGTGAACAATATGCCCGCTCGACAGCTGTGAACAGGGCATCGACATCCCTGACAAGGGCTTTTATTAATGGAAAGTTACCGTAAGATAGTGATAGAAACATGTAACTGAAATACTATAGATTTATACAGTACAAAAGCCTACAAAAAAGCAGCTCAGAACAAATCCTATGCTTTTATGCATGCAATAACTTAAAGAAAGTGCAGCAAGCAAAGAAACAAAAACATCTTCCAATAATATATAATTTGACAGTTTGACACGACACTGGTTTTGCCTTAAGAGTTTGAAAGCTGAGCACACAGCTGGGAAAAAGTCCCCAAACCCCCACATTAGAGCGTTTGTTTGGCACCCATTTTGCATCTTAACATAAGCTAATTTTATCTTCCATAGAAAAGTTACCAAGAGAGTGAGTCAAATGACACAGCAATAAGGAAAGAAAGAGTAATAAAAGCTTGTGACAGTTATTCAGGACTGTGGATCAGATGAAATAAGCCAGCCCAAAACAAAAAACCAAACCAACCAACAACAAGAACAACAACACAAAAACCAAAACAAAATTTCATTCTATTCATTTCAACAGTTTTGTTTCACTACAGAGATTTATAAAACTACAAAGTTGGAGAGCATAGTCCCATCCAAGGAAGGAGCAACAGGGATACAGTCCCAGAACTTAACCCAAACTTTATTTTTGTATTTAAGGAGACAGTCACATCAAATTTGCTGCAATTCAGCAAGATTTTACAAAACTAAGGAACTGCAAAGATACTTCCCTGAATTCTAACATATTTTTCCCTCATGGGAAACCTTTAAACACTCCTACAAAGTATTTGCAATGCAGGTATAACACTGTTGCAGGATGAAAAACTGAAGTTCAAACTACCAAGAAACATAGTAGGACTAAAATCAAATTCCTACAGCTGTGATATGACCACCAAAACATTGAACAGTATTAAAAAATATTTTTTTTTAAGATCTTAAAAAGCCCCAACAACTTGAAAAGCAAGGATTCTAAGAAAACTATTTCACTATTCCTTGTTACATATTATCAGGCAACCTTAAAGAAAAACAGACCGAAGAAAAGTCTATCATGTTAAGGCAGACTTATTTCTGTGACTAAATTTGTACTTGGTACTTGTGTGCAGACAAGCAAGATATCTTTATGCTGCACCAACAGAGCTGGCAGCTGCACTGAGCACAGCCCATAAGCCCCAGCTCCCTGTTACTGCTGTAAATCTATAACCAGAGAGATCCTGACACTGCCTGGGTACATGACCTCCATGTGAAAACACAGCAGTGACTACAGGCAAGATACACACCACAAGCAGCCACCTAAAGCAAACCTAGGCACAATTACATAACCACCTCTTGCTAATCTCCCTTTCATGCTTTAAGGAAGGGAGAAATGCAGTTATGAAAAGTAGAATTAAGCATATGATTTGCTCCTACTATCCTTAACAGAAAAACCTTATAAATCTAGTTTAGGTTTGTCATTGAGACAGATGACAGTGGAAAGTGAATAACCCCGTTGTAAAATACCTGTTTAAAATAAATAGAATGAACTGCTTCCTGGAAGTACAGCTCTGTCTCAAGTATAGAGGAAACTTAAATATCTAAGTTACAGAAGTAGGACACATATCCCCCTAGAGAAACTCTATACCTAAAAGTGGTAGATACAGTAGGAAAAAACTTAAAATTCTTAATCAAGAATGGCATCTAAATTTCACAGAATGAAAACTCTGCATAGTTGCTGTGTCTTAGGTAATCCCTTTAGTCGTGTTTGTACTTGAACCAAGAGCATCTTAAGGGTTGGGCTGACCTGGTATACCTGCAACAGATAAACCTGTTAACACTGTGCTAACATAACCAAAACCCTCCAGTCCTAGTGAGTGCTTTATGCACTTTGTGAGTGCCTACTAAAAAGTGAACACACTGTCAATGCAGACAAAAGCAGGAAACACAGAACCTCAGCTTTAAATGTTCTGGCTTCTCTTTCAGTAGCCTAGGGGATTCGCTCAAATGGTAACACCCAAGCATGAACAACAGCTTGAGTCATCTTCACGATAAATAGGAGCGGCAGGGAAGATTTTCAAAGTGATGGGAGAGACAGTGAAGACTATAACTCGCTATTCTTCCTGGTTTTTCAATTTGCCTTCAGCTGTTAAGGCAGATGAAAGTTTCAAGCCTCAAAAAGCACAGCATGATTTTTATTAAAGGAAACTCTTCAGGAGTACTAGAAAGGCATGGGATAAACACTCTTACATATTTTACTTATGCATTTATTAAAGAGAGTGTGTGTGTATATATAGAGACAAAATTAAAAAAGCATATAAACAAATATATTCATATTACACTATGTCATATAATCACAAATACCCAAAAAGCAATCATCTTACAGACTTCTAAAAATGTGCCCTGTATGATAAAGGCAAAAATCACAGAAGGCTTTCCAGCCACAGCTGTGATAACTGAAATGTTATAATCTTAAAAAAATTTTTAAAAGCACATGCAGCAGAAGCAGTATGAGCCTTTAGCACTATCACGCCAAGGAGCAGTGGTGGTCGTGACCTCTCTCATCCCACATGCTTCTGGAACACAGTCATGATGCAAGCAGAAATATATTTAGTATGTACAGACAGAAAACCTCAAATATGTTCTCAGTTCCTTTTTGAAAGTTAAAGCTGCATACTCCTAATGTAACTTTGTTGAAAGGAGCATGGTGAGCACATGACAAGCCATCGTTCGGTGACCCTTACCATGTTCTGTCCCCTGCAAGAAAAACACTAGAAAATTCCATATTACAGATCACTGCCCATTGCAACTTCCAACCTGAGACAAGATACTAGGTGCCTAAAATCCAGAAGCCCACAAGACATGAGTGAAGTCTTGAGCAATCTGATGCCTGCAATTCCTGAGGTGCCTGTCTTTACACCAGTGAAGCTCCCTCGGTAGACTGCATCCTGCCAGTGAGCATGCTTGCAGATGTTGTCATTCTGGATATGCTCAGCACCTTTTTTGTGCCTAAGGCTGTCCCCCATTCATAAATTAGGTATTCCTATATCTGAGGAAAGGCAAAATTTAGCAGGCATGAAAGGAGTACGCCTGACACAGACTAGCTTTCCCAAGAGAAGCCAGGTGCTGTGCAGAAATGCTCAGGAGTCCTGCAGCCCAGAGGGAAGCCAGCACAGGAAGGCGTGACTCATTTTGCCAGCACTGAAGTCACTCATGGTTGAGCCCACGACTACATCTGTGGTTGGTAATACAACGAGCCACAGCCTGTCCTGAGGCCTCGAGGGCAAGTGGCAGAGCACAACTTGCATCCACATAACTACACACTCTCCACTGCTAATCCATACCAGCAGCTGAAAATAGTCCCTGAGCTACACCATGCCCCAAATCTTGCCTAGGCATTGTCCAGAGGAGAGCTGACAAATAAAAGAACAGGCCAAGGAACATGTTACCAATGAAATGCCCTTGATGACTGTGGGGCAATATTTAAGCCCAAACTATTGTCCCCTTGAGGCCAGTAGTACAAACTCAGGCCCAAATACCCAGCCTTTGCTGCCTGGCCTTACTTGGCTGCCTATCAACAAGATTTTAGATTCATTCTTTTAACACAGCAGTAAACCACTTATCCAGTAACCTAATGTATGAAGTGTTAATGGTGTGACCATTCCTACTTCCTCCTGATTTAAAAGGAATCACTTAAGATGTTGAAACCAAAGAGGACTTTAAACTGCATGTAGACACCTACCTTCAGAGGACCTGTAGGACTTCAGGCACAACTAACAGAAATCCCTACTGAGAAGGATACAAACCACAAGAACATACATTAACTCCCCTTTCTAGATGCTCAATTCCTCCTTACAAGGAGCAAAGACACCTAATTTGAAATTGTACACTGCACCCAAGGAAACAGGCACTAAGCACTCGAGTACAGTGAGCTCCACAGTAAGTGTGTCCTTGTACAGTCAAAGACCAGGAGGCTGCACAGCTAAGCCATGCACTATCCCAAAGTACTAAGGAGCACTTGCTGACCTGTAACTGCTCACAGGTTCTACCATGGCCTGGATTTGTCTAATGCTTTTCATGCAAATCGTAAACATACCTATTTAATATTTTTCTCCTTAATGCATGATCAAAGTAGGTCTGCTGTTATTCCAGCTCAGCAAGTTTGTCATATTAATGCAACAATATATTCTTTGGGAATACATGGTTTTGAGCACGAAGGAACTTCTGCCGCAATGAGCTGCATAATTTAAAACCAACACAAGTCTTTGGTGTGGGATGAGGTATTTAAGTATAAACACTGACTACATAGTTAGTTGACAAATACTTATTGCAAACATCAAGTTATGATGCATGATAAAACAATACTGTACATTTCACTGCAAATGTTGAATTGACAATAGAAACCACAGAAAAAAAGAAGCTAAAAAAAGAGAAACATTATGGAGCACAGTTTAAGCAATACTACATGAAAGAAGATATAAATAAAGCAAAGCACACTTGTCTACTTCTAATCATATTTTAACCATTAAGAGAAGTAACTTCCGTGAAGCCATCTTTATCTTTCATCAGCCATTAAAACTCCAAAACATACTACAACTCCAAATCACAACACATATCAATACTGGTATTCCTTCCTCCTTCGAAAAATACAAACACTAATTAGGACAGCATGTATTAAAGAGCAATACAGCCAAAGAAGGCTACAGTGTCAACAGCTGCAGTGCACTGCACTGCTTTGGTTTCACATCTGTTTGTTACTCACACAAAAACAAACATGAAAACCACAGCTGAAGTTACCAGACCAAATCAGGCTGTGAATGAACTCCCCTTAGTCTGCCACAATGAACCTTCACATTCTCTTCTGAGCTGCTGGCAGGTTGCAGGTGGTGGTGCAGCTGACCCTCATCCCTGTTAACAGCAAGAGCTACCACATACCTTTTAAAACTGCAGTCCTGCGAGAAATACCCCTTGGAGCACTCCTAGTGCTCATAGGGATGAGTTAACAAGTTAACAACAGAACACTACGGCCTGCAGAGCTAACCAGGAAAGTGTGGAGTGCTTCTGTCTCTAACGTGCTTTATCTTCAGACAAGGCTGTGCTTGGCCTGCAGTTCCAGTGCACAAGAACAAGACCCTTTCACTACCCCAATACTGTACCTGTGAAAGGGCATTTGCAAGAAGCACATTCTCTAACCAGCAACACGAAAAACACAGTACCTTGCTTGTGCCTCGCCATTCAGAGCTTGTGAGCAGAATGGAAGCTGAGAGGCAGGGAAATACAGCTGGATTGCTTTGCAGGTACACATAACACAGATACTCCATAGGCATTTACTTCCTTGAATGGCACAGCAAAACAAAAAAACCCCACAGGTATTTCACTCAAAATAGACTGAAAACTGACAGACTATGTGTTTGATTTGCTTGCACTGAAAACCTGCTCTTCCTTGTTTATTCCTAACAAACTGCAGCAAACAGCAACAACACTTCAGTCAAAGACATGACATGGCAGTTGACAGGGCTTTCTCTAAGGGAAATTCAGATACTCTGGAATTTGTTCACATAACCTTCATTTGAGATATTCAAAACAATGACTTTTTTGGGTGGCCACAATTGGTAGAATTATGGAAAAGGCTAAGCAGGAACTCCCAGGCTGTCGGGTAACAAGCTATCCCTTTCATAGGAAACAGATTTCAACTATGGAAGGTTTTAAATCATATTTCTATAAGTATGATAAAAATGAAGCAAAGGCTATTCAGCATCTTTGAGTCTAAAGTAATTTCAGTTCCCTTTAAAGTTACGAAATCAAAATAGTGCTCAAAATACTGTGAGCACAAACTCAAAGTAAAGAAAGAATACTGTACAGTGTATTTCTATTTTGCAAATAAAAATTACACAGGATTATTAACACATTCTAAGATGATCTCCACATAATCTTTATCTGGAAGCATCGTAACCTCACTGATAAATATTTGAGTGGTTAAATGGGACTTCTCCTTTCAGAGTTCAATAAGGATTTAAGAAAAAGGAAGTACTTTTCACATGATTTAGTAAGTATGTACTTGCCCCTTTTTAAAATCAAGAATTATTGAGAAGAACCTTCAACTGGTTTCCACCCTTTGTTTTGTCTAGCTATGCTTTTTTTTTTTTCTGTTAAAAGAAAGGATGGCCTAGAAAAGTTTCATTTCCTTCCTAAAGCACAGATGACTAAATCAGCTAGCTACGCAATAGCAATAAACATATTCACAATAAGTAGCTAAGGAGTAATATATTATCTTCAGAAAACAGTAAAAACCAGAATCTTTTACATTCACTTGATACAGCTTCCAAAGTCAGGTAAAGGTCAGATGCACCTGAGACTTTTTTTTCAGAGAAATTATACAAGGCATTTTTCCTCACAAAAGCCCCGTGACAAGTTAAACTACAATAAATTCAAGCTATTCTGTATTAAATTGCTCAATCCTTTTAAACCTCTCATTGAAGTCCTGCTTTTTAAAGCAGTCAGGAGAATGAGCAAAGACTGAAGCAGACAAGCCTTGTAATGAAATGCACTACCTGGGAGGGTGGAGGATGCAAGAACTAAACAAAAATACATAGCAAGTAAGTGGGGAAATCAAAGTTGCATTATAAAAATATTTGTAAATAAATGTTTTTCAGAAGTTTCTATTCTTATTTACTAAGCTAGATGTTTTGGGGGTTTTTTTTGCGTAAGCTTTACTCATTCCACGCTTTTCTTCATTTTAACACATTTGGTGGGGTGGGGGGGGGGGACCAACAGAAAAGCCAAAACCATTCTCTAACCCTATGAGGACACTTGAACTTTCTTGAGATTCCATCTTTCTTGGACTGTTTAAAATTAACCCAAAGCAATCACTTATGGTGAGACATTCTTTATGAATAAGAAGGCATCTGGCTTTTCTCTCCTTCTTTATCAAGTGTTTGGAGGTTCAGAGGTATTTACTGGTATGAACTACACTTCTCTAATTGCCTGCCCATTCTTGAGGGAATTGCTAATTAAGCAGACATTTGCAAACCGTGTACAACATTGCATGGAGACAACACCCAAATAAGAACTACAGAAGAGTACAGTAAACCATTCTTTTGTTCACTAGCTGAGCCTTTCTGGGATACCTCAACAGCCTCCTGAGTCAGCCATGTAAGCATTTTCTCCTGTTTCTAATACATTAAACTCTTCAGGCAAAAGCAGCCAATATTCAGACGTGAAGAAGGGGTAGATTTTCCACACTGGAGGACTCATGGCTTTACATTTCTATGTGGGGCTTCAGGTCCTTTGCTGCAGCGACCCAAAGACTCAGCAAGACATTTTGGCATAGAAGATGTCTCAGTACTCCTCCTCCTCTCCTGAGCACTCTGCTATTTACAACTCACAGCCTTTCCTCCCCTTGTGGGCAGCCAGAGGAGGCAATGGAGGTCAGCATAGGATCGTGGCATGCCTGTCCTGGCTGCCACAGCTGCCCTCAGCTTTTGAGGGAAACCTGCTGTGCCCTCTGGTGCCAAGCCTCCAACAATAGGAGACACGCACTGTCTGGAGCCTGGGGAGACCCAGCCCAAGTGATATGGAGGTCAGTGAAGCAGCAGGGCCCATGGACATATGTCATGCACATTTCTTTTCATCCCCTCCACTGGGCTCCACTCCACATACTTCTCTGGCACCAGGTGATCCTATTTTTTTAGGCCACTTCCAACTGAACTATTCCATGCTATTAACACTCAAATCAGCCATCCCCAAAACAGTATCAAACATGTCCCTCTACAAACTCAAAAAGAGAGAGTCAAAACATTAAAACACATTCAAGCAGAGCACTCAAAAAAACTGAAATAATTGTGGATGACATTATGTTTCACAAAAGCCTGAAACGCCCGTAATTTTTGAAAACACAACTCTTTGGATTTTCCAGTCTGAAAGCCCAGGTCTAAATTAGATTATCCTGCATGCCTTGTTGGAGTTATTGGGTAGAAACTGGTGGATATGGCATATTGCTGATCAGTAAGCTGGCTTCAAGCTGGTTTGTAGAAGGTAGCAGGAGTCACTTCTTGCTCGGAGAGAGTCAAACCCTGGTATCTGTACCTCTGTCTTTTGTCCTCTGAAAGTTACAATTCCAAACACCTTTTACCTGACTGCAAGTTTCCTAAAATAGTGTCTGCCTCTTAAAATACCCCTTCCTCTCCAGAACCAGAAGATATGGGATGGGTTCTTAAATGGTTGCTTTATGTCTCACTGGTCAAAATTACCAGTCTCTACAGTCTCCTGCTTTGTGCCATAAACAGCATATTTCTGGTTTATAAGTAACAAACAACAAAAAGAAACAATATTTGATTTACTGAAATACAGGCCAAAAAAACAACCCAACCTTCCAGCGACTGAACCTTCCAACCCAACCCACCTAAGTGACTGAAATGCAAAGGACAATGCAAAACAGTACTTTAAGTACTATTAGCAAACATATCAGATGCCCTGAACTGAGGTGCTATTGCCAAGTAGGAATAGCAACTGGATAAAAATTAACTTTCAAATAAAAGCATAGAATTTATTGCTGACTTTGGTACCAAAACACAGTTAAGGGTATTACCCTTACGACTTGTGCCAGAGTAGTAAGACAATGTTGGTTTACAATCCTGCAAATCAGCAGAGCTATGCTGACTTCTTCCTCTGATATCCTCCTTTTTTCTATAACCAGAAGACATGCCAAGACTAATCCTGTTTTGCTCTTGTAATTTATTTTTCTAGAACTAAATCTCAGCAAGATCACAACTTATTTTATAGAGTTGGGTGTGACTTCTTTTTTTTCTAGGTAAGCATGTTATGCAAGGGCAAATACTACTTTAAAGTGTTACTTACAGATTGCCAAGCGAGGGACTCCATAATTCGATGTTCACAGTGTTCTAGATGCTTTATCATTTCCCGTGTTAGGCTGGGCTCCGCTCTAATAAAGCTTTCGATCACCTTGTAGAAGTCAAAAGCTTTTAAATCAAATACATTGAGAATCCATGGGAAAGACAAGTCTGTTTCAGCACTGGTACTGTCACTTTGTGAAGCATTTCCTGAAAGGAAAACAGACTAAAATTATCACAAATTCTACATTCTTCCCCTTTTGATCTTTTTTCCTTTTTGTATTTATTGAATCATTGCTAGCTCAGACATTTCAGTGAGCTGCTTTTTGCATTTTGGGCAATTTTTTTGCTATTTACTCTATTTTATGTATTAGAGTAGATGGTAATAATTATCACTAAGTACCACACTTTAGATTTAACTTACTGCCATATGTAGCCATGACAACCTCAACAGCACATGCCAGAAGAGATGTGTGGAAGATGTTATCATTCAGAAGTTTGCTGAAGAGAAAGGAAGTTATTAGTACCTGTCCCAAGAAGTAAAATAGCAGACTTCAATAACAAGTGAGGGGCAAGTACCTGAAATTCTGCACTGAGAGGCGCTCCTCCTCCTGAAATAAATAAATTGGACCAAACTTGTGAATATTCTTAGTATTCCTAGATGTACTGCCAGTACTAGGATAGCAGTACTAAACTTACCGACTTCAGCATGGACTCCATCACTCTGTAGTAGAGACGCACCCCAAGCTTGTACCTCTGTTAGAATGAGAAATTCAGGAATATTACAGGAAGTTTTAACAGACTACAACAGGCAGACCCTCGTGTTTTAACAATCCAGAACATTCCAGTTTTTGACAGAGCCACTATAAAGAAACTACTGTCCCTGGTTCCACTTGCCAGTAACACTGGAGAGGCCTCAAGGACTACTAAGGTGTGTGACTACCCCAACCACGTGCAGGTTTAACCAAGTGTAACAACACAAACTGTGTTCACGTTGTTTCACGCTAACAGGATAAAAAGCAGGGCTGACACAGGAAGGAGACTGTCGAGTACAAACTTGGTTGGATTTACTTTCCGAAATCCTTGTTGAAAGCACAGCTGCCCTCCTGATTTTATAAGGAAGTGAGTCACCTTTTGCAGTTTTAGGCCAAGTTGGCTTAATGAATGCAAATACATGTTTCACTTAACGTCTTTTAGCCAGCAATTTTCCCATTCTTCAGTAAAGTACTTCCAACGTATTTCCACCCAGTTCCTACTGCTCTTTATACATTAAAAAGAATTTGTTAAATACTACCTTTATAGTGCTTCCTCAATTTGAAAAGAATACTGTTACTTTTCACCTTTACTGATCTGCACTGAATAAGGATGGCCAGTAAGGATGGTCTCACCTTAGCTGGTGCTAACTAACAGTTCAAACAACTGATATTCAACCCAAATACCTACCTGAGAGCCAATTTCAGCCCATCCCTGTCCAACTGCTTCAGCAAATTTCTTTTTGAAGATGTGGTCAAAACTTTCCACTCTCTTTAGGATACCATCCTTAGGGTTCACTGTGCAATTCTAATAAAGTACAGGAAGCAAATTAAGGGAAGGAAAGGCAAAGAAAAGACATTTTACTTCAAAAACATTTTAATCATTTAAATGAATAAAAGTCCTGCTTCCCTTTGTAACACTTTTCAATAAGGTTATCAGCATAAATAAAAATGGAGTATTTAAAAGAATGCAGTACATCTTTTTCTCTTTTTTGTTTCCCTTTTATACCGCCTTTTTTCCCCTCTCAATACATACATAAAAGAATTTTAATATTTAGCTCAGTAACTAAAGTGTTTAAGCACTTAAAAGGTTCCAGTACACAACAGTTAGAGAGAAGTGCTTTCTAAAAATGAGTGATTACATTTAAACCAACCCAATAACAATTTACTCCTTCAAAAACAGGTGCATCAGATCTACAGGTGTAAATTTTGCTGGAGTGATAACTCCAAGAATCTTACACAAATCTTTGTTGTAGTCACTTACATTGAAATACATGATGAGAGTATCTGATGGTTTATCAGTTGCTGAGTTTAAAATCATAATCAACTGCTGAATGTTATTCATTGCCGCTCTGGAAAAACACAGTAAAATGCATAATAAGCATTAAGGTTGGCTTTACAGCTTCCAGAAACTGAACAGCAAATCCCCACACAATAAAAATTATTATTTCAGTTCTCACTCCAGTTATTAAACAAACTGTTGGGAAAATCTATTGCGCTGTGCTAATTATTATGAATTCTAACAATGCAATTTATCTAATTATTTACATATGGATTGTGGTAATTTTAATAACCAAAAGAATGGCTTAACCGCTAAGAAACAGTTTGATTCTTCTGTGGTATTGTTACTTCCTTAATTTTTCACTGTGGTTTTTGCTTGTTGGTAGAATTTTGTGTGTTTGTCTGTTTAAAATTTCTGTATCATTTAACATCAATTTGGCTCATATCACCAGTCAAACAAGTGAAAACCAAGAAAAATGTATTCAATCATTACAACTGTAGCAGTGCAAAGATGCATTTTTCTTTAATCTACTTTTTACAAAGTATTGGTAAAATCACTTGTGCCAGAACTCTACTAATGATAAGGAAAAGCCTAAGAACACTGGAAAAACATAAAATGAAAACACACAACCCATTCTCATTATGCTTTGAATCAGTACTTACACCCTTTTTATATACTAATTTCCATATAAATGACCAGATACAAATCCACTGATAAAAATTACTAGATTCTCTCCATTTCAGGGGGCTTTAAAGCACATTCTATGAGTCCAAGTTCAGAAATACGATGCTATAAGGCAATTCAAAGCAATAACCATGGTGCTCTCAGCATATCCTACACAGGGTTCTGTTTAACCAGGGAGAGATAAGGATACACTTTCCACTCTAAGCTGGTGATCAAAACTTTGCTGCCATCTACTGACACTTCTGTGGCTTCATGAAAAACAGTTACTACAGCCCAAAATCAGTGCTGGTGAATAGGCCTTCACATGAATTGCCTTAAATAGCACCAGTTTTGGAAAATTCGGAGCAAAGCCCAGCTGTGGATGGAGAGAATCTAAATATCACTACACCTTCTCTCATTTGGCGTAGCACATTTAAAATTTTTAGCAATGCAGAAACTTCATATTCCTGGACTTTCTTAATGTCAAGAACTTTAAGGAAGCCTCTTTGCCACTGTTAGAGGGCTTTATAGCTACTATAAATGAAAAGTGTCAGTGATCAGAACTACAGTATGGTTTATGGAAAAAAACAACAAAACCAAGCCCACAGTTCCTTAAAAATTAAAAAAGACTACTCCAAAGATGAGTATTTCTAGCTACAATGTTAAACAAAAGAACACATTTAAGAGAGAAACTCATACCGAACAGGAGTCTGTGGAAGTATAATATTGATTTCCTCATCTGGATTGTTTTTTAGTGGTGTCTTCTCCAACTGTGAGCTACAGAAATGGAAAACAAACTTATGAAGAACTAACACAATTCAAAAGACAATGTTTTCTATAAAGACTTATTAATCTGAAGAGAAAAATGTGTAACAAATTTTTAGATGATCTAGATGTCCAAACACTCCAGTTATTTAAATTCCCAAGTAGATCTGCTTTGAGCAGGATGTTGGACTAGACAACCTCCAAAGCTTCATTCCAAGCTTTTTTTCTTTTCTAGAATTCTATATACAAACAGCTTAATTTATATGTAGAGACAGTATTAGTTCCAATTTTAACTTAGTGTATTTTCATAGCATAGTTAAATTCACACTCACATGGTGAGCTCACATTAAGTTGTAGAAGTGCTGAATCACTAGCATTTAAGTGTAAGACTGAAAAAAATCAAACAATGGTTTGGGTTGGAAGGGACCTTCGAAGGCCATCTAGTCCCATCAATGAGCAGGGACATCCTCAATTAAATGGGGTTCCTCAGAGCCCTGTCCAGCCTAATCTGGAACATTTCCAGGGACAGGACATCCAGCACCCAAGCCATTCAGTGCCAGCCGGCTTCAGAGCCCTAACACAACCTTTGGCACATCTAATCAGCTGGTGTGACACGCCTGCTCCTCAGGATTCCTCAGCTTCTCCCTGGGCCTTGCACAGAGCAAGAGTTAAAGCAGAGCTTCCAAATCATTTTAGGCAGAGTCACAGTCACATGACCCCTAATTATTTAAGGGATGATGTAGGGCTGGAGATGCCAGAAATACCTTAGCTGAACTACAAAGCTGGTAGGTCAACAGGACACAGAGATCTCCGTTTGTAACACAAGGGGGCAGAGAGCAACACCAGCTCACATTTTCTATTACCGAATGAGAGCAGTAAATGGAAATCTTACCGCGGTGTGACGTCAGGCTGCAGAGTTTCGTCGTGGGTCAGAAATAGTCTCGCGTCTATATCTTTGTTTTTGAGATAGAGCTCGTCATACTGTTTCAAGATCACTTCAACCTCAAAAAGACATTGAAAAAACCCCGAATATATTTTAGAGGAACAAGTTTGACAATTTACTGAATGACATAAGTTACTCCCACCTCACGATTACAACGCTGAAATGCTAAAAGAATGACCTTCGAGCTCAAAATGTTACTTCTTGTACAACAGCTGAAACATACCCAGAGGAAAATTATTGTTTATAAGAGAAAACATTCCAAGATCATAAGAATTTTTTGAAGAAATGTAGGTCTTGACACCAGAAAAATAGCTAGAGTAGGAGACAGACCTGCAAACCAAATTAACATTTCCACGCTTTTAAATCTTTCCTTCCAGAAAAAGGGGTGTCTCCAAGAGCAGGAAATGTAAAATGCTTGTTTTTAGAACAGCTGTGGGGCAATTTGCTTAGTCCTTGTCTTTGCTGGTTTGGACAACAAGGCCTAAACACAAACCTTTTTTTTTTCTCAGTAGAAGTTTCCTCATTTTATATTCATATATTTGCACTGGGGTAGCTCTTAAGAGAAATGCCTATTGCTACAAAAATAGACTTGTTATTTCATACACACACTGTAGGTTTTTAAATAACTGTTAGAAGTTTCTTAATTGACTAAATCCCAGATTGATATGACTTCATTTTGCATGGAAAAGTTTATTGGATTTTTCTGAATTTTTAAAAATTGCTTCATTTTAATTTTACTGTGAGTGACTAACATTAACTGGAAGTCTGCAATTTTTTTATCTGGGCCTCCAAATCTGCTGCTGTGCTCATGCAGAAGGCTGCAGCCACTTCAATTATCTGCTCCCTGAGCCCTTAAACATTAAATGATGCTGTGCTCTGGCAAACTCCTGCTAGAAGAAACAGGCAACACTGCATACGAACCCAAATTAGTCCACTCTCAGTCCCAAGAGAGGGGAAGTTACAAATACCTCCTACACAGCTTTGCTCCTTACCCTCTTCTTTACCTTTGCCAAATGGATTTGCTCCAAACTGATCTCACAGCTAAAACTCTGAGATTAGGTCTATTAAACCAAAGATTACACTTCCGTTCTCATTATCACTATTCTTTTTATTTAAAAACCTAATTATATTTTCATTTTTCATTACCTTCTTAATGGCTCATGCATTCTTTTAATCTAAAACATTTCAGTATTTCATAAAATTATCAAAAAAACAGCAGTTCTCAGATAAGATGGCTGTACTGGGCTAACTTGGAAGAAACCTTCAGTCAAAAATAAGAGTTCTGTATCAATCTATTCATCAGTGCACAAAGCCTGACCAGCAAACACCTGGTAAAGACAAACAAAATACCAACATGAAGCCTCAAAAGCTTTTCTTGCTTTGGAAGGAACACTAAATCTTTGAAAATCTCAGTGTTTTTTATGAAAAAAGTCAATTTAAATGTGCCACATTACTAGCTATTGTACTGATGATCTCATTCATGATTACTGGTTAGCTGATTACGTGTGTGAACCAACTACCTCTGAAATACAGCTCTGATCTTCTGCTCTGGCACTCAAGGTTAAGGAGCAAAGATCCTGTGACTGTATTTTTCTTCAAATACATAATTTTGTAAAATTTTCACCAGCAAGTCTTTAGGGTAATAATTTTGATTTTATGCTTAAGTTGAGTAGTCTTGGATGAAAACCCTCTGATGCAAGAATACGCTGTATAATGACCTTTGCCTGGAAGTTCATATAGGGTTTCCCAACTATACATACACACAAATTAAAAAGCCTAAACAGGCTACTGATACCCTGAAATTAATTTAGGAAGAGATTAAGATCTTTAGTGAGTCCTGTACTTTGTTCCCCACCCAACACACTATGAAACTGAACAGAAGATATACGTGGTTGAACCCTGCAGACTCATTGCTCTGATCAGCTTCAGAGCTGCTTATTTTCAGGTTACCACATCTACTGGTGACACACAGCTAAACTTACTCTTTTAAGAATGATGAATGTAAATACACTGCAAGAAGTTACCCATTAAAATACACACTGGATGCAATTGCATCCAGGCTACAGCTCAGCAAGATGAAAGCAATTCTGCACAGACATAGCAGTCCAAACTCTGCCAAGTTGTGAAACTGAGACTAATCTTTTGGATATCTTTCCAACAACACTACAATAACATGCCTCATTTATATTTAAATTAAGGTGTGTAATTTAAGACTTCAAGCATTTATTGAGTGACTTCAGAGACCTAATATTGTAATAGTTGTATTTTAGATGAATGGCCTTACCAAGGTCATGGATATGCAACTCTTACGTTTCGCTTTGAGCAAAAGCTTTTTGTTTTGAGCAAAGCTTGGTTTAGCCTCAGGAAATTCATTTATTAAATTCAAATGTGTAAGCTAAATATACTTCATGAATACTGGAATCCCTGCTAACCCACATTCCTGAAAAACAGTTCATTTTGCTGGATGATTTTAGAAGAACCTATTAGAACTCCATCAACGGGTAAAAGGCAGCTTAAGCAGTTTGGCATGAAGTAGAACACTGTTGTTGAACTGTCTGTATTGTGTTTGCATGGCAAGGTTTTGGTAGCCAGGGGGGCTACAGGGGTGGCTTCTGTGAGAAGCTCCCAGAGCTTCCCACATGTCCTACAGAGCCAATGCCAGCCAGCTCCAGGACAGATCTTCTCTGTTGGTCAAGGCTGGGCCAAGAAGGAATGACAGTAGTGCCTCTGTGATGACACATTTAAGAAGGGAAAAAAAGTTATTACACAGAAGCAATTGCTGTCTGAGAAAGAGGTGTGAGAGCATGTGAGAGGAGCAACTCAGCAGACACCACAGTCAGTGGAGAAGGAGGGGCAGGAGGTGCTCCAGGTGCCAGAGCTGAAATTCCCCTTTATCCCATGGTAAACACCGTGGTGAGGCAGCTGTGCCCCTGCAGCCCACAGAGGGCCACAGGGATGGAGAGATCCATCTGCAGCCTGTGGAGGAGACCCACACTGGAGCAGGGAGATGCCTGAGAGGAGGCTGTGACCCCATGGAGCAGGGTCCTGGCAGGGAGCTGCAGACCCATGGAGAGAGGAGCTCACGCTGGAGCAGGTTTCCTGATAGGACCTGTGAGCCTGTGGGGGACCCACACTGGGGCAGACTGTGCCTGAAGGACTGCACGCTGTGCAAAGGTGACCCACACTGGAGCAGTTAATGAACTGTTGCCTGTGGAATGGACTCATGTTGGAGAAGCTTATGGAGGACAGTCTCCTGTAGGAAGGACCCCCCACAGGAGCAGGGGAAGGACTCCTCTCCCTGTGCAGTGGCAGGAACATGTGATAAACTGACTCCCCATCTCTTGGCACTGCTGATGGGGAGGAGGTGGAGCCTGGGAAGGAAGGAGGGGTGGGGCAAAGGTTTTTAACATTTATTTTACTTCTCATTATCCTCCTCTGATTTTGATGGCAATAAATTCAATTAACATCCCTAAGCTGAGTCTGTTTTGCCAGTGATGGTATTTGGTGAGCGATCTCTCTCCCATCCTTTTCTAAACTCAGGAACCTTTGGTTATATTTTCTCCTCCCATCCAGCTGCAGAGGGGAGTAAAAGAGTGGCTTTGGTGGGTGCCTGGAACCCAGCCAGGGTCTACCCATCACACTGTCTTAAATTCCTCAACTTACTTCTGGTAGTCCATTTGAAGCTACAATACCAGCAGAATTCAAGAAAGGAATGAAGCTTGTGAAATACACATTTTTGACCTAAAAAAAGAAAAAAAGTATAACATTAGCAAGGTAGAGAGTCAGCCATGCATACACTGCTTTTGCATCTTTAAATCAAGAAACTGAGACTTTTCTGTAATGCAGTGTGGTTTGTTTTCAATAAAGCAAGAATGAAACTTATCATATATCCAAAACACAGTGACATGTAAGCATGCAAATACGATCCTTTGCTAGAATATTAAGTGATTAAACTGGAAAAGAACTGCACTCTTTCCAGCCCTCTCATATTTCTGCTTCCATCATCCATCTGGATACTCAAAAATCAGTCCGTCCTACACAGAAATAGATTTAACAGCAGAAGAAAAGGCGAATTGAGTCTTTTAAGACCTCCCACAGAAGCAGTGTGCTTTTTGCATACATTTTCTCATCATGGGATACAGCTGTGAAACCTCATCAGAGCAGCCCTGCATCCATATGCTACATGCTGTGATCAGCCTGTTAGTTCATATTGTATTCTTCACAATTCAGTTACCCTGGCAAAATTATCACCCACACCAAAGGGCTTGTTTTGGGTGGTTCGTTTTTTAAACTACTGACTAGAGAAACTATAGAATGGTAGAATACCTTCACTGCTGAAGGTAACTACTTGACAGAAGAGTTACTCTGGCACAAATAATGACATTTTTAAAAAAGACCATTTAAATAAATACATATTCCAGATGGAGTCTAGCAGGAAGATCTATCAGACTTTAAAGCACAGGCATTACCTCATCTAAATTACAGTCATGCTCTTTGCAAAGGATTTCGATAATTTTTGTATCAGTATCAAGCTGCTTTGCAGTGCGTGAACTCCTGTTCTGACCTCTTCTTGGAGTGCGAGCTGAACCATTTACAGTCACTGCAGACACAGAAGACTCTGGAAAGATTCAGAGCCATCACAAGGTTAGAGCCATCTTAAGAAAGAAGAAATTTAAGTTATTAAACCTAGAAGATTCTATTTAGTATATACTTTTTCAGGGCTTCCCCCTAAATATATTTTCCTTTTTATCCGTTTAGCTAGGTGAGAAACTTTCATTACAGAAAATCTATACAAAAAGAAAGTTAATTTTTAAGTTCTTCTATCAATATTTGGACATTTTGTTTTTTAAGAAGCTACACAGAACGCAACAGCACTTTCTGCAAGTAGCTTTAAATGAGAACTGGTTTTGCAAAGCTAGAAAAGCCTTATCTTTTCACAGATGAGTTAGTATTTTTTCTATTTTTACAGACGCATAAAACAAGAAGCTGAAGGACAATAAATCAATGCAGGACTTAAGTGCTGGGGGGAACCTGGAACATGGTCCTGAAAGGAACTTCTCCTTTCCCCAAATACCCCCAGACACACAAGCAGAAACAAGTCCACCTTGAAGAAGATATCAAAAAACCTTAATACAGCAAAGTAAAAATATTTCATTTTGCTACACTCAAAACAGATGGCCTCAGTGGCTGAAATATGCAAATTATATTAATTACATACATTAATATGATTAAATATTGTTGGTTTAAACCTGACACTGTGATCAGCATGCTGTTCTCACCTGTAACTTCATTTGCGTTTGACAACTGTTCCGAGAAACTCTGACAAACTACACTGCAGGGGTGGTTGCATCTTAATCCCCTCAGCCTCAGTCAGATCAGAAAGCTTGACATCATTTATCACAACACGAAACCTCTTGGTCACGAGGGTTTGAACAGTACATTGTGTTATTTTCTCAAAGAATGCAGAGCTGTTTGACAGTTCATGCACAGCTCCACATTAGAAACCCAGGGCTTTGCACTCAGGGCAGTGATACCCAGATCAGCAATTTAGTCTCAAGTGGTAGCATTTTTTCTAAGATATGATGCACAGAATCAAATTGCTTCTAATAATGAACTCCTATACTGCACGGTTTCACTACGAAAAAATAAATCAGCAAGAACACAGAATTCAAAAACAGGTAGTTTCAATTCAGTGGTTTTTGAAAAGGATCTGCTTTATAACACCTGAAATAAGCAGCAGAATATATGCCTGTCCTACTAGGAAGGACAAATTTAAATTCAAAGTAGTATTGGAGGAAAGCAGGGATCTGCTTGTCTTAAGTCCAGCCTTTCCAACCCTTTATTCACACTCACATTAGAATAAAAGCAAGGTTATATGTTCTTATTTGCAACCAATAATCACTAGGTCAGATAAATATCCTCCAAAACATGGAATTTAGAGAATATAGTAGTGAATACCTTATCTATTCTACGACATTACAACCTAGGTGGATGTTTAGTTGCCAAAGAAAGCAAGCAAGCAAATAGATTTAGGCTAAATATACGAGGGTTGCATCTTAACCCAGCAGAGGATAAACTAATAATTAAAAAAAAAAAAAAGTGAGTCACATCCTGTTGCTCCAAATATTTCAGTGTATTAATTCCATAGCTTGATGAAGAAAACAGTTAACTCAAATAGAATTCTATCTTTGAAAGTTGCTATAAATATTTACTTTCTCGACCTTTTTAGTGACGTTTTCCAAGCTTTAGGTATAAAAACTTAATGGATAAAAACTTACTGCTGAATAGAAGTTTTTATAGAGGAGACCGATTATATTTTTACTTAAAATAGTGACACTTCCAGTAACAAACAGGATGTAATAAAAGCAAAGCTGTCTACATTTTACCTCTACTCTTGTATTTCGAGCCACTATCCACTGTTCTATCCATTTGTTTTAAATGTCTCTACAGTCCAGTATTTATACACTTCTACTGCTGTCATACTCTTATACATCAATGAAATAAGTCATAGCACCACATTTTCCTTTTGTAACTCAAGACAAACCTAAATAATAGTTCTCAGTTATAATCTACCCAGAACCTGAACTCTTTTACCAAATTAAACCTTATATTTCAACAAGTCTCTAAACAACTTGTAGGGGCAGAGGACATAGCAAAAATTATATTAAATATACTGCCACATTCAGGTAATTGAATTCAAGTTCACTATCATCTAAATTGAACTAAAACACAAAAAAAGCATTTTAATAAGCCTAAAAAGCTTTATTATGTTTATTATGAATGTTAGCATAACTAATAGAAATCTAATAAATTTACTTTCTAGTTCAATGAACAAAAACAAAAAAATTCTTACTGTATGGTTCCTTGAGCATAGCAGGAGGTGACAGTTTGATAAAATAATCTAAGACACACAGCAACAACTGGAAAGAAATCACCAGGTCATCTTCCACTTGCAACACTTTACCTGCAAATATTTAAAAGGGTAAAGAAAACCTTTTTCAGATGTTCGACTTAATTTTAGAAGTAATTTTGAAAAACAAAGCCTTGGAAGTTCACACAGTAAAACACTACCACTAGAATTCAGGAAGCATCCTACAAGATGCCAGTGTTTTTTAAAGGCTATTGATTTTAAAACTTATGGCTCTTAAGAAGTTTGTGGCTTTAGAGATAGCACACATACAAATAAAGTTACTGTGTACAAAATCCTGCCCTCCGTGCTCAGTCCTGATTTCTTTTTCTTGTTACTGTAAAGGAATAATCTCTTACTTTTGTGTAATTCCTCCCTGATTTCTTTTTTGTAGCCCTATGCAAGCTTTTTGAAAGCTGCTAAATATTCAGAAAGCAGGAGCTGCTAGTATACCATGTAGAGAAATTCAAAGCATGCTATCACACTGTATGCTCAGTCTGTCAAATGTATATGAAATTACTTAAACGTCACACAAGCAATAGCATGAAGAGCACTTATAGAGCTGCATTATTAGTTTTTCCCAAATTATGATTCATATGCCAGAGAAGATGTACAGGGCCATCCCAAGACAGCGTGCATTGCCATGAAAAATTTAGCAAGTTGAGAGTGATTTTGAACAGCTATGTATCACTACCTGTACTCTAGTTAGACGTGCAATTTTTGTATTTATTTTCAATCAGAAGTAGCAAGCATCACTCACGCTCTTCCAAAGCTCCAACTATTTTCTAGTAAAGTTTGGCTTCCTTTGTTCTCAAGAAAAGGCAGGCTAAAAAAACTTCAGTGGGTTCTGCTTCATGCTTATGCTTGGAGAATTCTAATGACAAAGCTCCAGGAAACTCAGCTAATCCAAGTCTGATTTTCATATCAGAGATGCGTACACTTCACTGATAACACACAGCTGAGACACGTGATTCCTTCCCTTTAGCAGGAGGAGTTCCATGAGACAGGAACTCCATGAACTACTGCAAACGTTTCACCACTCAACATTAACTGTAACTGACGCCTTTCAAGAAAGATTCGTAACAGTCAAAGGACATGCTTTCAGGGACTTACTAAAATACCTTATCATTAAATTTGTTTTATAAAATCATATATGTTTATAATATATATAAGTCTATTTTAAAAAATATGCCAGGTAATTATTTTTTAGTAATTTTTAAACCATTTTTTAAGGTAATTATCCATTATCAAAATGCTGTCAGACTACAAAGCATCTCAGAATAGACTTAAATACAGAATGGAAACCTTTAAAGTAAAAGAAAAAAAAGAACAGAAATTTTAGAAAGGTTAACATATATGTTTATTAACCGAAAGTAGTATCAGTGAAAAGAACAGCCAAACTGCATATAAAGAAATATTACTGAGTAGTTACAAAAGCCAGGCAACCAAAATATTCTGGGTCTGTACAATACTTACTTGTAATAAGGATACTGGTCTCATGTTGAACATGTAAAACAAAGTCACTCCAAAAATATTCATCAAATTTACTATGTTTTAACCAAAACTCACCTTTTGCCAGCAAAAAAGTAATCCAGTAATTTTTTAGGACTAATACAGAACTGAGTTCAGCAGAAATCCTGTAGGGAAACAAAAATACTTTGCATTGATAGCTCTGTAATAATTTAAACTACAATGGTTGAAAACATGCAACATTTCCCATATAGTTAAGTTTACTAAAAATCTCATTCCATTCCCCTTGTAATTCTCACTACACATTTGAAAAACCTAAGTCTCTGTAAAGCCATTCAAGAATCAGGAAATATCTGTATCATCCTCAGAAAAGAAAGTGAATGTAGACAATTCACTGAACTGCTATGAGCTGTTTTCTCTTGTGCCTTTGACTAATGGCCTATTTCCCACCCACAGCATGAACTCAAGCTCATTTGGGAGTTGCTAAGGCATCTTTTAGTACACTCGTTTGTTGCTGTGATTAGGAAACTCACTCTCCATCCAAATGTTCATTTCCATCATGCTGAGACATATACCACTGGGTGGCAACTTAGTGGAGGAGAGATAGATATAGAAAAATATACACAAATACAATAAAATATATATTTTTTATTCTATATACACTTCTATGCATATACATACTATACATTTTTTATAAAAGTATACTTGCATAATATATAACACACATGTACAACTCACATATATAGAGAGATATAGATAGATATATATGTAACATATATAATTTCTGCATCTCACATAATCTCGTTGAAATTCCAAGTCCACACTAAATCTAAAGTAAACATATGACACCCTATGACTTAGGTCAGTCCTGAAGGGTTAAAAGATAAAATGCCATCACATTTTACATCTTATCTTGACAAACACAATTTAGGAAAATCAAACTTACTCACTACTAGGTTGTTCCAGATAAATAAGGGCACAAGTCCTACAAAATCAAAATAAATTCTTATTTTTGAACATGCTTCTGCAAGCAAACTATGCAGTATCTTTGACTTCAATGTAGTTAAAAAATACACCAGTTAACAAAACATTTCTCTAACTTCTAAAAAAAAAAAAGGCTGACTCAAAGAACAGATTAACAACAGATCAACTATGACCCTGCCAAGCCTGAAATAATGTTGTTGTTTCCATATTTATGTCAAAGCTTAGACAGCAAAACAATTTTAGCTTGGTATAATAAAATTGCTTTCTTCCACACAGACAAGATTTGTAGATAGTTACGCAGTGTTCTGTACAACACAGCAAAGTGTGCTACAGCTGCACTAAACACTCTATAAAAGGGCATTTAAATATGTTTAGTATTTCTTCAGTGTCACTTCAAGCCTTGTGGTGTCATGTTGCTTTCCAATTATTCTAGGTACATATCATTTCAAGAAAAAAATTCAGTTTATGCAAACATAAACTAGGATATATATGCCTTCATTCTATAAACTACCGAAGGGTGACCTCCTACTGCTGCCAAAGGTTATTTAAGAGATATTTGAGTCTTTTGTGATTTGGAAGGCAAATAGTTAACTAAAAAAAAAAAATACTAGATAGTAAACCAATCTTCTTTATATCTATAAAAAGCTTAACAAAGTGAGTAACAATCACTTGTCACACTACTCTTATTACTGTTTGTATTGCAACAAAGGGATTGTTTAACAAAGCATTATGATAGTTATGGAGTAAAACATAAGGTGCTTATTTAATGCATGTAAACAGCTCAATTTCACTGTTCTGCAAATATTAACACAGAGTTTAAACGTGCTCCTATAATACACAGTTTGAAAAATTCAAATACTTAAATGTTGACAGACAAAGAAATCCATTTCAAAATGAAAAAACATACCCTACCTTTCAAACTTGTGGTATAGTGCAAATAATACATCGTATTTCTTTTTCAGCCGTGATACAGTGCTATCAACTTTAGTGCTTACAGTATCCATGTTAACATCCACCTCTTTCAGAAACTGAAAAAATGTGCACACACTGAAAAAAGAAAAAAAAGAAAGATGATGCATTATCATAAATTGTGAAACCAAGTATTTAGAAATAGCTCCTACAAAAGAGAAAATAAAAACACATCTCCATGAAAACCCATTGCCTCACTTCGCTAGACTCCAGCATGTTCTTAGTATTATTACCAGTGACTGAACCCTTGTCTTGGGAAATGCTACTTGTTCACCTTGAACCCCACCTTTACATTTTCCAGATGTAGGAATACTGTTCAACCTGGCAGCAGAGGGATCTCATGATACAGGCTCTACTACAGAAGGAAAATTTTCTTGCCTAGCACAGATATTATCTCTGGAAGACAGAATTTGCTAACTAGACACACCTTTGTTCTTGCTCTGCCGGTAATACCACAAATATCCAACACACACCTCCCAGCTCTCCTGTTCTGCTACAGAAACACTCCTACTACTCTAAGAACACGAACCTTGGCTCCATCCATGCCAAAAAAAGACCTAGGAATGAAAACTGAGATGAATGCATTGAATTATACGGAATTTCAAGTCTTTCAACAGGTATTGGGGCAAGGACATCTCCAGCCTTTGGAAATATTACTACACATGGGATCAAAGCTCTCCCTACTCATCCATGTAAAATTATGGCCATCGAGGAAGCATTTTGTTATGTTCATAACTAAAATGAGCAGATTGCTAGAAATTAAAAAGGAGGAAGCTATCAAATATATTCAACTATTTCAACTGTATCATTTATATTTTGATCCTTTAACAGAATATAATATTCTGAGAGACTTTTTGATCTTTGCCAGATTAAAGAAACAAGATACAAAACCAGTCAGAAGCTCATTTAAGAACTCTTATCATGGAATAAAGGATCTTTCCAATATATCTGAAGGCTCTAGAGGATAAGATGACTAGTAGAAATCTCTGCCAGTTTGATCTTACAGCTGACAAAAAGCCCAGGGCTAACAGGCAATTAGGCAATTGAGTATTGCTAAAATCACAGTCGGCAGAGTAACAGCTTACTCTTTGAAACCCTAAGGGAAGAAGCCTCTCAGTTTTCAGCACAAGTTGGTCTGTGGAACTTGGGTGGAACACGCTGAATGTCGCTGCACAAATGCAATTGGCTTTTAGCCACGTGGTTCCAAGCCAGTCAACACTGAAGAGATTAAGGCAAAACACTGGACCTGACCCTGCTCTGGGAGATGACGCCAGGTAGAAGGGGGCATGGGGAAGTCTAATCATAACAGATGACTTCAAGGAGAAGGATATTCTGGCCCAAGCCTGAGGTTATTGCCAGGACTTAGCCTCCTGCCCTAGAGCATCGAGAGGCTCTGCTCCTGTGCATGCTTTCCACACACGGCACAGTTACTAGGCAGATGGCACTGGAATTCCTTCCCTTAGCTGAATCTAGCCCAAGCTATGCCTATTGCTTTTGCCACCTAAATTTACCTTAAATGAAGATACTATAAACTTAATTTCTGTATTATTAACTTAGTTAATATACAATATAACAGTAGCACTCCCTTAGCAAAAACTGTGTACGAAAGAACAAAGTTCAGACCGGCATTAATATGTTTGGGAAAGAGCAGCGTGCTGGCAAACTACCTGAAGAGTACTATTTTTTTTTTCCCCACTTCTTGATTTAGCCTAAGCCTAATGCTGGGAAAAAGGTTTTATGGAAAATCTTCATAGAGGGAAAGAAAGAAATATTTTAAGTGCAATTTGGACTAACCTAAACTGATGAATACTTTAGGGAGAGCACGAACAAGAATGAGCTGAGTGATACAACCAAAGCCAGCCACAGATGAAGTAAACAAGTATCACTGCTCCCTCAACTAAAATATGTTATCAAGACTTCTAGTTTACCAATATATTCAGAATTTCCATAAGTAACCTTCATTGTAAAATCAACTAGTCTGATATGCACAAAGACTCACCATGCTTTAAAGACATTCTCTTTATAAAAAATGTTGATTAGTTAATTGTTGAAATCTAAATTTGCATACTTAAACTCACTTACCTTATGTTTATACTTTTCAAAAGCTCAGTGAAAGTAAATGTCACTTCATCCAGATCAATTGCTACAATAAAGATACATACTCCCCATGTTTCCTTTTTCTTTTTGTTACAAGCCTTTTAGACAAAAGAGAGGAAAGAGTTTTTATTATTCAATACAAATGGGTAATACATGGAAAGCATTAATTTGTCCAAACATGATTAGAAATAGTTAAACAAAATATACTCAAACAAACATTTGACTATGATAGCCAATTATTTGATAACAAAAACATTCCAGGTTTTACAATACAGGTGACAGACCAAGCACTTCAACTCTTATTCCTACAGTACAAGATCAGTTTTACCCATACAATCCAGCAGAGCTTTGAAATACAAGCTTTGGTTCCATGGAAGATTTATGAAAAGCAGAAGTCATGATTCCCTTTTTTTTTTCCCCCAAATTACCATATTTAACCATAACAAGACACTGAAGGTTAAGGAATAAGAAGCCAAGCCATAAAAAAATAATTAAAATCTTCACAATGACAGGCAATAAACACTCATAAGTGAATACAGTTGTGTCAACTGCTCGTCACTGCTGGACCACAAACCCATCTCTGCTTAGTAAAGCATGACAGAAACAAGCACTTCCAGCCATTTTCCTACCATACCTCTACATTTAAGGTCTGCCTTCTGCTACTTAGAAGGTGCAAGTTATGACCAAGCATCCTTCATTGAAAGAAGCCAATTCACAATGACAGACATGGCATCCACATGGAGCAGAACTCCTGATGATGGTTCACAAGCCACTCACTTGGAGCCAGACAGGCACCACTTAAGATTCCAATACCTTTCTGCCAAGACAGCACCACAGTGGAAAAACCCTGGAGAACAATGATTTGCAGAAGCATGGAAAAAAGACCCTTAAGCAGGTACAATCCAGGTTTTGGAAACAAAGCTTTGTGAAGATAGAATGAGGTGCATGTGCAGCCCTGCAAAACTCCAGAAACACCAAACTTGCAAAATACTTTTCGGACATCTAGCATCCTTGTGAATAAAACTCCCAGGCCCACAGCAAAGGATCTGGATCTGAGCATGTCTCTGCAGCTCTAGGTCAGATGTGATATCTGTTGGAGGACAGAGGTGAAACGGAGCACCAGGAGCAAGTGAATGGAAACACTGAATTCCTGCTCTTCTACACTGCTTAGCTTTAGCCCACTCCCTGGCCCACTTTTTTATCCTTTCCCTGATCACTCCACCTAGCTGCCTGCTAGACAACACTGATGCAAGTTGCAGGGGCCTGTTCACTCCAAAGAATGTTTCCCAAAGGCAACAGGAGTAAGACTGCACCAGACCTAGCTCACTCCATCTTACGTGGTCTTCCAAACCTGCTCCAAAATCCTCTGCACCCTCAGCATCCACTCATGTCCTTGCTTAGTCAGCAGTGTAACCAGGACCAATAACCTGCTGTACCCATAAATGATACAATTTCACTCATAGTGCCAACAATTCTTTTTTTTTTGCAATTGTTGTGTGTCTTTCTTGGAACAGTATTTATACATCAGGAAAGACTGGTTGGGGGCCTTCTCCAGAGTTTTACATGTTTGTGCAATTGTTAAGAGTTATAGAACAGACTCCAATGCAAAAGTAATCAGCCACCCTCAGCAATGTGGTAACTGACAATTATTTAAGTCACTACTTTCTTCCTGCATTCCTATTTGAGTGTTTCCACAAATCATGACTCCTTGCACAAGAGAAAATCATTTTGAAATAAGCTATTAACAGACTGAGATGCATCTGTTGATACTTAAAGGGATGTAAAAAATTGTGAAGGTTCATGCTAGCTAGTGAACTACCAAGAAGGAGGATGACTACTCAGACTGGGCACACCACTGCCCCTGGAGTCAGCTGATGACCTTGTTTAACAAGTAAGTTCCCTTCACTCCATGCTCCTGCAAACTCAGACCATGATGTTGTACTGTAAATACAAGATCTTGTAAGGCAGGAAGACTGAGTACTACCAAGTGGTGAAATTGTTCCTGGTTTGTTGCCTATGCAAACAAGCCTAGCTTTCCTGGGCAGCCTAGCTCAACTCTGGCAGGATGAATGCTAGAAGGCTATAGCAATGGTTTATTTGATAGGAGTGAGGTCTGGTTTTGCAAGAACGACCTTTAAACTCCTTGTCCAGTATGGTTTGGGGTAAATTCATTTGTTTCTACCATTAAACAAGAAGGCAGTCTCAGAGGCAGCCTAGCAATTCACGAGATTGACACCATTTCGGTGAGTCAAACTCTGATATCAGGACTACTCCCACACCCATTGCTGATGGTACAGGATGCTTTGGACATGGTCTCCTCAACACAAGATGTTGGCTGCTGGCCTAACAAGAAAAATTACACACAAGCCAAGATAAATAGATTATGGGCTGGTTTTTTTTTTTTTTTTCTAGTAGCAAAGAAAAGGTGAGCAGCACCTGAGCATGCCTGCCTTATAGCTGAGAGAGGAAGGAGAGGAAAATATGAAAGAACACCAGACTGGGACTATCCCACCAGCTGCTGCTGGTTAAAACAACCAAAGACACAGGTAAACTGCAGTTTTCTCAGAAAATAACGTATCTGCTATAGCCATGCACGAAGATTTCAGTGATTTTAATCCATAAATATTGTCGTGGTTTGACCCCAGCTAGCAACTAAGTACCATACAGCTGCTTGCTCACTTCCTGTCCTTGCAGTGAGGAGGAGAACCAGAAACCAATCACCGCGGGTTGAAAAAAGAATAGTTTAATAACTGGAACAAAATAAAATGCAACAATAATAATAACAACAGAAATAATAATTGCAATGGAAACGAAAGATAGAGAGAGGCATAAAACCCAATAGAAACAAGTGATGCTCAATACATTCGCTCACCACACACTGACCAACGCCCAGCTCATCCCCGAGCAGCAATCAGCAGCTTCCAGCAAAACTCCAGCAGTTTATATACTGGGTATGACATTCTGTGGTATGGAATATCCCTTTGGCCAGTTCAGGATGCCTGTCCTGGCCACGCTCACTCCAGATCTTTGCGGGCATGCCCACTGGCAGAGCATGGGAACCTGAAAAGTCCTTGACTTAGAGCAAGTACTACTTAGCAACAACTAAAACACCAGTGTTATCAACATTCTCCTACTAAATCCAAAACACAGCACTATACCATCTACTGGGAACAAAATTAGCTTTTTTCCAGCTGAAACCAGAACAAATATAAACATCATGGGGTAGGAGAAGAGATAAGGAGATGTCTTCCTTGCAAATCACACTCATAAGTACTTCCCTCTTCACAGCCCTTCCCTCCCCAGCTTCATTTCTTTCCTACACAAATGAGTTAAAGTTGACTGCTGAACAAAAACACCACAGCATCACTCCTTCCAACTATTTTGCTTTGTTTACAGCCAAAGCAGATGATTCATCTCAGATGGACTTGAATGCATGGGAATGAAATGAAGACAAACTCACAGCCAGAAATAAATTTCTGAGGCTTTTCTTCTTCACCAGTCTGATTCAAGATCTTTGTTGATACAGCATCACTACAGAAAATGGACAAGACAACAGCTCAACATCTGCCCTTGGCTGTCCTTCAATTTCAGTAAGATGACTTCCAGTGACCTTAATTCAACTCATCATGAAGCAAAGCCTACCTACCAATCACCAGGCTTAAGATTATTTAACACCTAGTAGTCTACATAGATTTCTTTCTCTTTTTATCATCTTTTATTTAGGATTCCAAGGAACCAATACTATAACTTTGGGCAATGTAGGTCAGTTCTGTTGAATCAATATAGTCTTCTGTAGGAAAAGATCTAAAACTTTTACAAAATCTTTCAAAATATTTCTCATTCTGGACCTACCATTGCTTTTATTTGATCTGGTTTTTACCAGATGACTACTTTAGTTAAATCTAGTGAAAACAACCTGGGAGGAGTCACTGGCTTAAAATGCTCAATCCAGCATGAACTACCATGAAATGGGATTCTTGCTTCTTTTCTTTCCAGATGTAGCTGCAAGGTGTTAAAGGCACTACCAGAAATAACTTCTGTTGTCTGCCTCAAGAGATTCTCCAGCGCTAAACCAGTGCCAAGGAGGAGATGGTCACAGGAAGTCTCAACTCCAGTATGCAGTTAGAGATGTTTACTCTTCTGCCAACACTGATAACGATTTTGATGACAGCCTACAAAAGTGATCTAGAAATAGAAACTTCAAATGATGTTGTGTAAAAGAAGGTCAAGGGAAATGCACATGAGAAACATGCAAACACAGATGGATACTTGAATCAAATGGGATATAGGATGTCTCACTCTAAATACCAAGCACCTGATTTTTGAAGAGGAAGATGTGGAACTTGGCTTACTAAAATCTCAGTTACTACATTCCAATCACTATAGAGAACTAGCTTGATGGTACCAGAAACATTCACAGACATTTGTTAGAGAGAGTCCAAAGGAGGCTACAGAGATGATCAGAGGGCTGGAGAGAGTTTGGGTTACTGAGCCTAGAACAGAGGAGGCTTCAGGGAGATCTTACAGCACCTTCCAGTACCTAAAGGGAAGAGAGCTGGAGAGGGACTCTTTACAAGGGCATGTAGTGATGGGACAAGGGGGAATGGCTTCAAACTGAAAGAGAGCAGGTTTAGATTTTATATTAGGAAGAAATTCTTTTCCTTACTGGGAGGGTGGTGAGATACCAGCAAAGGTTGCCCACAGAGGCTGTGGCTGCCCCATCCCTGGCAGTGTTCAAGGCCAAGCTGGATGGGGCCCTGAGCAACCTGGTCTCGTGGAAGGTGTCCCTGCCCATGGCAGAGGGGTTGGAATGAGAAGACCTTTAAAGGTCCCTTCCAACCCAAACCACTCTAACTTTACATGTTTATGATTACAGTGGGTAGAAGATGACTGGAGAGCAGACTCAAGAATCTCTCACAATAGAAAACTGCTCAGAATAAAAACCTGCAGGAAAAATACCCCAGGGAAAAAAAAAATCTGATAGTGACCATTATACCCCTTGTCTATATATAAGAAGTTCTGTGTAAAGACAATTAGATCCTCCATTTTTCAGCAATACTGGTTTTAAATTTTCTATTGAACATTGTCTGGGATGGAAGATTATTATTAGTTCTCAGTGGATGAGATCAAATTCAAATATAATACCAGCTAAAAGTAATTAAGTCAATGGAAAGTATTGAACTAGTGAAAATAGTTCATCTGATATGCAAATTCCTATTACACTTTTGCATGTGGCAAGACTGGAGGGGTCACCAATCTTTCCCCAGGATAGGCAGAAGATGAGTAAAAAAAGAAACTCTATACCAGTTGCCTGAGCTTTTCAAGTGCAAGGGCACATACAAGCAAGGCATCTGCTGCTAAGATACTGAATACCATCAGCAAGAGGCCATGGTGATGATTTGTTTGTTTGGGGACTTTCAGTAGCTCTTTGTTTTTTAATAACAGAGGATCCTAAAATATCTGTAATTTTGCGCATCCATCCAAAGCTTCAATGGATTCAGGTTCAGTTCGGCTGCAGTTCTATAAATTAGAGACAAAGTCTAGACAGAAAATACTTTATTAGCTCATATGTGTTTCATGCTTTTGCCAAAACCAAGAGGCTTCTCTGTCTTTCAACATGAGGATGAGATGGCTTACCAATTAAAATGTTCTCCTTTTAATAAGAAACCACAACTAAAAGGAACCGATTTAATTTAAGTGTGAAATTTTATGGATTGGGGACAACCTGGCCCACTGAACACTAACTCTTTGCTCTATACAGACCAACCTTCCATACTTAAGTCGTCATTATTTCATTCCTCTACTTAAGCTACAGTTTACCTCGTACGTTTTCTTCACTAAGCAGTTCAACTCTTGCACAAATCAAGTGCTCTGCAGCATCAGCATACCAGTGTAAGTCACCAATTGGAGAGAATTTCAGGATGTAAGATAAGTAATTAGAAATAAGAAAAAAATGCCTAAAATGTCTTCAGATGCTAGAGACTTTCTGAGGGAAAAGAAAAGGCAGCAATAGTACATTTCTCATGAGGGACAGAATTGGCTGGTACAGAATTTTACACCACAAGCTTGAATTATAACAGCAACAAATTAGCACAGTACTTGGGGGAAAAAATACATGGGCAAAGAAAGCTACACTAGGAAAAACTAACCATGCAGACAGCAGGTCTTTCACCATGACAGTTTTTTAATAGCAGGTTAGACAAATACTTGATAAAAATGGTTCAGGAATTCCTGAGTCTAAACAGCTGAGCTGTAGCAGGAGAACAGTGAGCCATGTTTCCCAAACAGTGCTATGAACAGCCAACAAGAAATGGAGTTCCTACTCACACACCACACATTATGGCCAACTAAGCTGATGAGCTTGAAGAATACCAGACCCTGTGCCTTAAGGTCCTTGACAGACTCCAACTTCTATCAATTTCCTAAACCACTTCAGTTTTCTTTGGAGAAGTTTGGTTCCAATTTAGTCACCATGTGATCTGTTCCTCACACGGGTTCTTTCCAATATATTCAGCAACAATTTGCTCAAGCTTTTTTTTCCTGCTTATACCACCCCATATTCTCCTTCGGATTCTCATTTTGTTGTTCTCTACCACAACAAACAGTAGCAGAACATAACAAACTCCCTGAGCTTTTTCATAGCAGTATTAGTATGGCTTCCTGGACTACTTTTACTGTCTCTTACACCAACAATCACATGCTGCTCACCAAGGTACATTAGTAATTCCACTGAATCTATGCACTGCATCTAGAATTTGCAGGCATCATTGGTTCGTAATACGGATTTCAGGAGAGTTACAAAAAATTAGGAGTACAAGAGAAGCAAGCACCATAGCCAACTGTTAAGCCAACAACAATCAATGTGTAACAGTGTTGAAATTAAGACAATAAAACTACAACTCTAAAACATTCTGTTTACCTAGGTAGCTTGGTTTGGTAAAGAAGAGAAATAACAGAGAGGTCAAAAGTATTTGTATGACCCTAATGCAAAGGCTCTCTTTACAGTAAGCTTGTGGGGGAGTTCACCAGATATCAAAAGAATTTTAAAAGAAAACATCGTCCTGATCACACATCAGACACCTTCCTTCACCCCATACACCAAGAGCACTGACTCAGTACAACATCTTTGGAACCAGAGTTTGGGGTTCTGTCTGAGATTTTGAGTTACCATTTTATTGTACAAGAGTGACATTAAACTCTGGCTGACACAGAGGAAAGCTTTAATGTTCTCCCACCATGAAGGAAAACACCACCATATTTAACAGACAGATGTAGATGCTTTTTAACAATCCCTCTCTGCAGGTCTAGGTTTTACAACTATAGATCAGCCACATTTTTCAGAAAAACTCTCTCTACCACCTCTCTATTGTCACCTTTCTCCTCCTCCACACCTCTCAAAGAGGTTCAGCTGCTTCAAGGACTCAAGGCCCAGCTGCAGTAGGGTGCAGCTGTATATCCTTGACTCACATGCCGTGGAAACAGATAACTTGAGAGCACTGCAAGGAAAGCTACAGCACACAGAAAGAAAGTGCAAGATAAGAAAGCTGACATTTCAGAGGGAAGTATCGACACTAGTAGCTCAAATGCTCAAAAGAAAAAAATACCAGTGTGGAAAGGTGTGACATTCTGAAGGCAAAAAAGCAGTGGCTCCAGTGGACGTCAGCATTCATTCCACGGAGCAGCAGAGGACAAGTTCTCTCTTCCTGGCTGATGCCTGCCTGGCCAGTAAAGTGTCTCACTGAAGCACAGGCACATTTAGGCTGATAGGTCACTATATTCTAGCAATTCTTTTGTATATGCCTGCCAAAAAAATTTGCTTTATACTTTTAAGCCCCATGTACCTGGCTTGCAGAGTCTCTTCACATGCACCCGAAGTGACTCCAAAAGGACAGTACTACAAGATTTTCACTTCAAGTCACTAAATATTCACTGAGCAAGGATACAGCAGATGTTCTGACTACATCCAAACCACATCTGCCCCCCAAATATCTGCCAGTTACCACAGTACCTAAAGTCTGGGCCACGCTGCTTCCTAGTTAGCACTACAAGTGTCCTTCACATCCTCAGATATTTGGCAGGCACAATTCCAATATCAACCATAAAGAACAAGGCCAGTGAGCCAAGAAAGGTAAGGTTTCAGGTCTTTGTACTTTGTAAGTGGCTTGAGAGGGGGATTCTTAGATGCTACATCTACTTCCATCAGTAGGCCTGACGATTTAAGCTTCCTCAAGTCAAACCAACTACAGTGTTAAACGGAAGTGCTCTGGTAAGTATTTGTCTCAATTGGTGGCCTGCTGTTTCCTTTTTTGCTTGAGAACAGAAAGCTACTATACAGCTTCCGTTCCAGTTCAGAACTGAACAGGTCAGTACTGAACCTCACTGACTAAAACATATGCAGCTGGTGCTTGCAGGACAAACCCGGAGACAGCTCCTTCAATATAATACCTTTACCAGAGAGGAGAAAAGAGCAGCCTCCTCCTGAATCCCTTACAACTTGAACTAGAGAGCCACCCTGAGAAGCCAAGCTCATCATGATAACAGCTTGATTTCGGAAAAGAAGCGGCAATTAGCCAGGCTGTTAATTGGCTTGGCTTCAGAGTCAGGTGAAGCCTGCTCTCAGCTAGAAGTAGCAACTGCAGTGCCTTCCAGGTCCCCATGGAGCCACACACCTGCCAGCATACTCATTTCAACACCCTGCAGATACATCTGTAAGTCTGAGGAAAGAGCCTTGGATTGAAACACAATATAATGTAGATTTTTTTTTTCCCTGTTAATTGAAAGGCTCTCAGCAATCAGTTTTAATTGCAAGACAACAGATATTAGCTATATATCGCAATGAAGGTCTGGTTCTGAATAGGTAAAGGAGGTGGTCTTCAGATGCCAAAAGGTTTCAAATGCTGCGTATCTTACCTGGCCACTGCTAAGTAATGATCAGTGAAAACAAATCTTTACCTGTAAATGAAATTTGCAGGATTATACTGAAACCTGCCTTGGTTTTTTTTTCAGTCAAGGGAACTGACTAGTCCTGTTTTCATTCATATAGGAGAACTCAACTATGGTTTTAGGTAAATGCTTCCCATGAACATCCACGACCAGAAATTGTATCTGTTACTGAAAGAGCTGTGCGAAGTCTCCTTTCCATGCTATTATAACACTGTGATGTGAATGAATCAAGAGCTGTTATATCCACACTGCAGTTTAAAAAACACAGATAACAAACTATTAGTAGTGACAGCATAGGTGCGGCAGGTCAGCTCAAGCTGCAGAAGGGTAAGCAGAAGTCACAACATGTACATCAACGCAAGTCCACACAGCAGGAATAATACCCCAGCTAGGCATTACAGAACTACATATGGACTCTATAACAAAGCTTCTACCATGATTTAGTTCTATTATAGCTGTTCTCTGAGTTAGTTTGTTGACACAGCAGTCATACTGAGAAGGAAAAGCACAAGTCAGGAAAGGGCCTAACATTTTATTAATCTGTTTTCACATGCCCAATGACTAATTTTGAACGGAAATGCCTCAATGATAAGCACAGGTTAACATTATGCAATAGAAAAGAAAGGTTTAACATACAGACATTCCTGTCTCTGCAACAGCCTTCTCTAAACCCTTTCTGCAGCCTCATAAAAAAGGCAGAGAGAAAAAATACACAGAAACACACAATGAGACGAGCTGTATAAAGCTGACTAATACATATTTGAAACAACTTGCACTTTGAAGAATTAACTAATCGCACGGTGCTGTTTTCTACTGTCATTTGTTAGTAATCTGAAAGGACTCCTGAGCACGCACCTTTATCAGAAAACATTAATAAAAAAAGGACAATCTACAGAAGCCAGTTTACACAGACGGGAACACGGCAACATCCCACTTCAGTCTACTTTCACTTTGAAAAAGCTAAGTCACACTATGGGAGCTTTGGTTGCGGGACCCTCGGCCGCCGCTGCCGCAAAGTTACGGCTCAGTATCTGAGCAGTGGCACAGGACAGCCACTACTGCGGAGCGATGCTACGAGCAGCCCCTACTCACTATAGCTCCATCCGCTGCCGACAAGCTCTCGTACGTCTTCCACGCTTTCTCCTTCACGCTCTCTGACACCTTCAGCGCATCACAGAGCACGACGAACTCCGCTTCGCCGACCTCGAGCCTAGGAAAAGCACCACACATCGCCAGCCAGGACACCGGACCGCGGGGCGACCAGGAGAACCCCCGCCACCCGCTGCCGGAGCCGCCCCGGGGTGNCCGACACTTCGGGTACTCAGCGAGCCCCGGCAGCCGATACAGCTGTTCCGTGAGATGGTGATATACATGCCAATCA
>VYXC01009584.1:0-12633 GCA_013397175.1 Platysteira castanea | reverse complement strand
GGAACCGGGGGGGCTCACCAGCACCGCTGGGCACCAGCCCCCACCTGGAGCTGCACGACACTGGGGACGCGGACAGTGGCCACTACCAGTGCCGGGTCAGCGACAGGGACAGTGTGGCCGAGAGTGTCCCCCTGAATGTCACTGTCCTGGGTGAGTGGGACCTGTGGCATCCCCCATGCCAACCATCCTAGCCTCACCCTACTTTGAGTAACGGCCAGCACGAACACAGGACACGGTCCTGTGTGAGCAGGACCCTTTAGTTCTGGGTGTCCCTCACCCACATTCTCCCGTATCTTCCCCATCCCCTCCCTGTGCCCCTTCCCCACATCAGGAGCCAGCCCCTCCCCTGGCCTCAGCCCTGTCTATGTCCCCGCAGTGCCCGTGGCCAATGCCACCATCACCCCCGGTGCCCCGGCTCACCAGGTGCGCGCAGGTGACCCCGTGACCCTGCGCTGCTCTGTGCAGGTGGGCTCAGCCCCTGTCACCTTCACCTGGCTCCACAATGGGCAGGAGGTGGCCCGGGGTCCCCTCCTGGAGCTTGGGGACGTCGATGTGGGACATTCTGGCACCTACCAGTGCGTGGCCACCAACCAGCTGGACGGGCACTGCGTGTTCCAGGCACTCAGCCCAGAGCTGGCCCTGGCGGTGACATCTTGGGGACATGGGGACACAGGTGGGGTCACATGGGGTCACCACAGGGTGCAGGACCCCCAAGGTGACAGGTGACCCCAATGTGTCCCCCTCTGTCCCCAGCAGTAGCTGTGAATGTCAGCAGGACCTTCTTGTTCCTGGTCCTACTCCTGGGTGCCATCCCAGGCTGTTACTGGTGGCACCACGTGGGTGGGTAACAAGTGGAGGGAGAGGAGGGTCCCAAAGGGCAATGGGAAGTCCCCAGTTTTGGGGGGCAATGGGGCAGCAATCAAAACCCCTGACCTAGGGGGCTGAGCCTCCAGTGATCTTGGCTCCGAGTCCTGGGGGGCTTGGGAGCAATTTGGAGGGTCCTGGGGTGTCCCAGGGGGGCTCTTGAGGAATATTGGGGTGGCAATGGGAGGTCTTGGGATCTTTGGGATCCCTGTTGTAGGATCACGCAGGGATGCTGGGAGGTCTTCACGGATCCTGGGGGAGTTTCCCTCCCTGCCGAGCTTGGGGTTATGGGGCCTTCAGTGGTGCTCAGGGGTCCTGGAAGGAATCTGGGGTACAGTGATGGCCCAGGGGTCCCCTGGGGGGTCAGATGCCCTGGGGGTCCCATGATCACAGCCCAATCCCCTTTTTCCCTCCAGCAATCAGGAAATCCCAGGATAGGTGAATGGAGGGTTCTGGCCATGACTCCCCTTTCCCCCCTCCCCGGACTGCCCCCCCAAATTCCATTTTCCCTGTAGGGCTCCCTTGGAGCTCCTGGCCCCGCCAAAGGAGATGGAGGTGCTGGTGCTGGACACCCACGATGTGGACACCAAGCAGGCAGAGGGTGAGTACAGGGGAGGGACCTGGGGTCACTCCCTACCCACGTACTCCCAACCAGTATCTCTCGCAGGGCCCCCAGATGCGTCCCCCATGCTCTCTCCCCCTGGAAACCACAAGTGACCAGTGAGGAGCTGCTGGGACCCCACAAGTGACTGCAGGACCCCAGTGACATCTACAGGAACGTGCCATGACCCAGGGGGGACTGGGAGTACTGGGGTTCACTGGAGGTAATCATCCATGGGCACCCACACCTGTGTTTTCCCCTCCATGGCCCCCATGGGTGCCCAACCTGACTGGGGAAGTGATCATGAGTAGGAGGGGCCCATGTGGGGCTGCACAGAATGGCCCATGCTGCCTGTTCTCCACTGCCAGCGGGGCACAGGACCCGTTCCCCTGTTGTTGTGACCAAAATGTAGCTTTTCGGTTAAACTGGCAGAAATGGTGTTTTTTGGTTCAGCTCTGTCAGATTTTAGGAATGGGATTCTACAATTTCAGGCTGCCACTAAAAACCAGGGGCTGCTGCCCCTCCCCCTTCAAGTGGAGGCACAAGAGGCCAGGAGAACAGTGGAAGTTCAGGGAAAAACTCTGCAGTTTAGGGTGATCATTCATTCCCTGCCAATGGTGAACTTTAGATTCTGCACTGGAGACTCAGGAGATGTCTTGTGTTAAAAGATGGGTGTCTGCCAAGGAAGGCAGGAAAGTTCCTGGGATGGAAAATACGACCCCCTTTCCTCCAAATTATTATAGCTTTGAAATTATGGGGCTTTCAGGCAAAGATACATGAAAAGGAATAACAGTTCTTTACTAGAATATATATACAGCAACGTCAGCAACACCAAACCCAAACAGAGTCCCAACAACAGCCTTCTCTCGGTTGTCAGCCCACCTCCCCCCGGTGCAGTGCCGCTCATGGCCAGCAGGGGCGCTGGTGGCTCCCGGCCGGGCAGGGCGGGTGCGGGGATTCCCCCGCGCCTGCAGGGGGCGCTGTGGGCGAGCGCGGCCCCTCTCTGCCCGCGGCAATGGCGGCACAGCCGGCAGGGAAAAGGGGCTGCCTTCACAAACCCCAAGGACAGCCAGCATAGCTGCCTCTCCATGCAGCACTGCTGGCGCAGGTGACAGGGAAAGAGAGACAATGGCTCCCTTTGCAAAACTTACGGGGAGCAGCCGGTCTCAGTGCCACTCTGGGTGGCAAGCCGGACTGTAGCAGTAGCCTTGGAGCTGCAGGTTGGAACAGCAGAGGCTGGCACACCCAGGGTGGCAAATAAAGTGTAGCAAAAACTTCAAAGCCCTGACAGGAGCCGCGGGGATCGGGGGTGGGGGCGGACTCGGGTGTTGAGTGAAGGTGTAGTAAAAAACTCCTGGAGCAGCCAGAAAAACGGCGGGGTTGGGCAGCAGCAGCTGGGTTCCTGCAAGCGGCTGGGAGGTGCTCCCTGCAGAGGGAGGGAGAAGGTTGGGGTCCTGGGTTTCCCCCAAGGCACCCAAGCCGATGGTGAGGGTCCCTCCCAGTGAGGTTGGGTGATGAAGGGGTCCCAGTTCAATGGCCACTCTTACGAGCAAAGGGTAGGGAGAAGCAGTGAAGGATAAAACACTGCAGTAGCAGCAAACTGTCCCTGCTGCAGTCCAGCGCCAAGACCACAAGTCCTCCAATCCCCGAGAGAGAGAGAGAGAGGGAGAGAGAGAGAGGAAGAGAGAATGTTAAGAGGGCTGAGCCTGAAAGGGTTAAAATCATTGTAGTTGGGCATGCTTGGGTGTACTGAGGCTAGAATAAGATACATCACAACCAATGTAGAAGCTAGCTGAATAACTTGGCAAAAGACGGAACAAAAGCTTGCCAGATCCAGTGAAGAAACTGCTGAAACAGCTTGCAAGAGACTGCGCACGCCTAGGAAAGAAAGGTGAAAAGTGCAAAGCGAGGAAGGCATTCAGCCTTCATCAAAACGCCCACCGAGCCTTCCTCTGCACGACCAGCAGGGAGCCCTGCGCCTGCACTCCACGTGTGCTAATGATAATAACGAGTTCTGAGACACAGTTTGCATAACCACACCTTTTCTAGGGAAAACAATGAATGTGCATAAATTGCAACCATATATTGTAAACTGCTGTGTGCCTGGGGTGTGTGTGTTAGGAGTGATCCCCTACGCACCCACTGAAAAAAGCACTGAATAATGCAAATACCCACTTCTTGGACTTTGTCTTGGAAGTGTCTCTTGGCCCGGTTTGGGGTGAATCAAGGCCAAAACCAGCCCCCAGCCAAGTCTCACAGTAACTCTGCCCTCCTCATGAGAAAAGCCCCCAGCTAAGACACTGCAGCAAGTGACATCCCTTCCCCCCTCCTCCCCACTGTGGCTACATTGTTTGTCTCTTAAGTACCCATCATTCCCATCTTAGGCAACAAATGGGAGAAAAATTCCCCGAGAGGAAGAAAAAAAAGGAAAAAATCCTAACCTTCAACATTATACATCCCAAATTTTTTTTCCCATACCAACATATTACATCAAACTTAAACTTTTAAACTATACACACACATTCATTACCCTAATTATATAGATATATATACCTACATCTAGGTATAGGCAAGGTATTACAAATGGCTCACCCCAAAACAAGGTCGTCTTGAGGTATACAATGTGTTTTCTCATCCTTCTGCATCACCCATCAGGTGTAACCTGGTCCCTGAGCAAAGACAACCCCATGACGAGTTTGTCTTTGCCCGAGGCAGAATTAATCCAAACAGTCTTTCTTAGCATACCTCTCATATGCATCACCAGAACCTTGTCTCCACCTGTTGTGTGCAGGGGTTCAGATTGGGCAGGGCCAGGTCGGTTAGTGGTACCTCTGGTGTTTACTAACCAGGTGGCCTTTGCTAAACGCATGTTATAGATGAAGTATTGGGAGTTGACTTTCGCTGTATGT
Source organism: Platysteira castanea (assembly GCA_013397175.1). Taxonomy (NCBI): domain Eukaryota; kingdom Metazoa; phylum Chordata; class Aves; order Passeriformes; genus Platysteira; species Platysteira castanea. The sequence goes on along the minus strand of VYXC01009584.1, from coordinate 8,259 downwards.
TGTGTGGGTTATAAATTGTATTAAGAATTATATTAATTATGTTACGAGTTATAATGTTGAATATTATGATATTTTTTTCTAGGGAAAATATCAAAATAATTGTATATATTGAAATGTTTAATGTTGCTGGGGTGGTTTGGTTGTAATGAANCAAAGAAAAAGGGGGGAGTGAAAGAGGGGGTCAATAACTAACTCGTGTAAGCACAGTTAACTATTAAGAGACAGCAAATGTTGATTCTAACAGCAAATGTTAATTACAAGGAGACAGCAAATGTTGATTCCAACAGCAAATGTTAATTACAAAGCCTAAGAAACTGGGCCCACCCTAATCTTGTCAAGATAGGAGGGGACAAGGATCATCTCAAAAGCTGCTGAATCATTCCTCAGAGGACTACGCATGCCCCAGGGAGAAAGGTGAAAAGTGCATCGTGATGAAGACTACCAGCCTTCATCAGAAAGACCCCCCCGAGGAAGAAGAGAAGCCTTCCTCAGTGCGACCACCAGAGTGCACAGAGCATGCGTGGCATGCATGCTAATGATATTAATGACTTCTGAGAAATAATTTGTATAACCACACCTGTCCCAAAGAATGTAATGAATATTCATCATTTAACCCTTAAATAGTGTGCTGTAAGGAGCACCGGGGCGTGTGTTTGGAGGAGCGATCCCCCACACGCCCGGCGCCGAATAAAGCAAATACCCACTTCTCTGACTCTGTCTCTGAAGTGTCTCCTGGCCTGGTTCGGGGCGATTCAGTAAGGGTTGATTTTGTGGGGGTTGGGTGAATGTCAGTTCTGTGGGGTTTGCGAAGGGATGAGCTGTTGCCAGCCAGACTTCAAAGACACCACCATAAAGGAATAGAACTCCAACCACTGAGGACCCCGAACACCACAGCAACAGAAAAGTGCGGGCTTCCAGGAGACTGACAAGGGGGAGAGACTATGCAAAATCGTAAATAAATATGCACTAAGCTGATGCAATCGCAGTGGTATAAAAGGCAAGACCACCACTTTGTGGTCGAGCCTCTAGCATCAGGTCATGCTCCCAGTGCTGTACATTTTGGTTTGCGGATTTTTAAGTGTTCAATAAATTTTTAATAACTCATTTCCATACTGGATCTGAGTCATTTATAACAATGCATCTCCCAGTTTTGGAAGTCCCCTCGCCCAGTGCCTTCAGGGTGGTTTTAAGCAGTTGACCCAGAAATATGGACCCATAGTGGGGCGTGGACCATCTACAAATGGAAAAAATGTCAACATGAACATGTGCCAACTGAACTGGGGTAAGTTGGACCACATGGTGATGCCTAATAAGGTTTCTATATCAAATACACAAATGGACTACCCAATACAAGGTATTTTGGACAAGAGTGCTATTTTTTCACTTTCTCATGCCACATAAGTTGGGTGCCAAAATTTGTATTGATTTAAGACAATTTAAAGAAGAACCTTCTGGGTTGACTTACCTCCTTTAGGTTTCCAATAATCTCTTTCTACCAATAAGGAATGAATATAAGTAGATTAAATGAAAAAACAACCCTTTACTAAAAAGCAAAACAGCAACAGTCAAGAAATAACAGCCACCTGTCTCGGTTTTGGAGGGAAAATTGTAGGAGGAAACGCTCCGGAATGAGCATCTCCTCCAAAGGGAAAGGTCCTCACCCTTTCCTCCGCCAATGAAACAAATTGCTAATAAAAGGTGAAAAGTGGAAAAAACCCTGAACTGTTTATTAACACTGAACAAAACAGGGCAGAACAGAAAAAACTCAAAATACAACAAATGCCTAGAGAAGGAAAAAAACCTTCAGGCTGGCAACTGGTCCCTCCCAGTCTCTGGGAAGGGGAAGGGGAGAGGGAAGGGGAATCTACACAGCGGCCCAGAGCAGGGCAGATAGAAGAAAAATCTGTTGATCCTCTGGCACCGGTCCTCCTCCCCACAACAGGTGAAGCTGGTGGCTGTCTGTGTCCCCTTGCTCAATGGCTTGGCGTTGGGGTTTGGACCAGCCGGGGCCACCCCGCAGGGTCCCCAGACCAGAGAGAAGGAAAGGGAAGGCAGGCAGGCCAGGGGGCGGGAAAGGAAAAAAACCAACAAAACCTTTTCTCCAGCTAGCAGGAACAACACCACCAACAACAAACCACCAAGAAGCAGGGCAGCGCCCCCGGTGCACTCCCTCGGACCCTCCGAGGCCCTCAGAGCCCGAGCTGCTGGACCAAGCCCGTTGAACTGACCCGCACCCAGGTCCTGCCACTCTGGCCCCACCCGCCGGGCCCATCTTACAGTGCCCAGGTACAGCGTCCTTGGGCATTAAGCAGATGGTTAAGGAATCAAGCAGCCTCATAACATCACCCCAGGACACCACGAGATACAAAACTGCTCAAACTTGTGGCCTCCCCAAACCAAAGAGAAACCCAAAATTCCCCACACACCCCCAGGACAGGGCCCTGGATTTGACCATGTGGGTTGGAGGTGAAAGGAATAAGATGAAGTCGTCTTTACAAACAGACCGTGCAAGTCTGCTTGTAGATAGGGCTAGGATCTGAGAGACAGGGAAGTAACAGAAGAAAACTCTCAGTTCTAGAAGATGTTACTAATCGACACAGACTGTTGCTCAGCCAAGGCCATGTTACACTCCTGAACCTAGAGAAAAGGAACAAAGACTTAATAGAATTATGAACAGGTTTTTTTTCTTTATATAACAAAAAGAGGGGTGCATATTAGAGGGAGGCCTAGAATAGGCAATTTGAGAAGTCTGTACCTTCTGAATACCTCAGGCAAAGGGGAAAGGACGAGGGTGTTGAGGCCAGGAACTAGGATAAAAAGGGGGTTGCATCCCCCAAACAATTCGAGAGACCCGATGGGAAATGCCCCATGGCCTCTCCCTTTATTTGAATAAAGTTACAGGACTTCTCTGTCTCCTTTTTGGACATAAACCTCTGGTGTTTGTGAATTAATTTTCCTGACAGAGGACAAAGGGAAAGGAGTCTTTCCCCACCACTCACCCTCTGCTCTCCTGTTCCCCGCTTTGCTTATCTTCCAGAGGCTGGAGCTCCGACTGGAATTCCTTGGATGCAGAGGCTGGAAACCTGTGAAGGGAATTCTCCTCTCTCCCAGCAGGAGCATTCATGGCTTCCTCCCCCACCACCTCCCTCCAGATCCCTGACTGTGAGGCCCAAACAGTACAGTAAGAGTTTTTTGGGCCCAGACAACTTGGGATACCTTATCATTACAAATCACCCCAAGACAGCAGATAAAACCACAGGTTTTGGGGCATTTGGAGGAGAAAGTGTAAGGAGCCCTGTGGAAAAGACCTCCTGCTGAGCAAATGTCATTTATTGCAAAACTCATTCAAAGCAAATGGAGCCCCAAATTCTTGGGGAGCTAGCACTGGTTCCCTGTGGGGTGAGGCCTAGAAGGGGGCTGTGCTGGCTTGGCTCAGGGCCCAGTGCTCCACCTGGGCACAGTACTTGTCGGGCATTCCAGTGGCTCTGCAGAGGAAAGGATCCATCAGGTTCCCGATGGATCTGGGAGCAGCCCCGCAGCAGGTCCCGCTTGCTGAGGATGCAGAGGGAGCTGGGAGGTGGCCCAGGCTGGGACACCAGGAAGGACTCGGGGTGCTGAGGGAAGCAGCACGGGCAGCCCCTGACCTGAACTCCTGCAGCTTCTGCTGCCCGAGCTGGGCGAGGCGCTGGCTGCACTGCTAGGCCTCCTGCTCCTGCCCACGGCCCTCCTCAATGAGGGCCACCCGCTCCCGCTCCCACTCCCGCTGCTGCTGGAGTGCCCGGATACACCGCCAGAGCTCGCTGGAGGGAGGATGCTCCTGGCGGCCCTGCCCATCTGCTCCAGCTTCTCCTGCTCCAGCTGCTGCTGCTGGGCCCTGCGGGAGAGCCAGGCTGGCTCAGCGACCCCACCACAGCCCCCCCATGCCTGGCACAGCACCTGGGCTGGCACTGGAGCTCCCAGAGCCACCAGCTGGAACTGGGAGCCCCCCAGCCACTGCCTCAGCAATGCCTTGGCCCTGTGTGCCTCACCTGAGCATCCTGCGGAATTCCCGGCAGTCCTGCTCCACCTGCATGGCCAGGTGCAGTTTCCGCTGGGCCACCTGCTCCAGCCAGTTCCATCTCAGCCACTGCTTCAGCTCAGCCTTCCTCTGTGCCTGCTTCAGCTCAGCCTTCCTTAGTATCTGCTTCAGTTCCCACCGCCGTTGTTCCCAGTACACGGGATCTTGTCTCAACTTGGCACTCAGAGCATGCTGCCCAAAAAGGGGACAATGCTGGGCTCTGGCCAGGCTTTTTTCTGGGGGCAGCTATGGAAGCCCTTGGCCATGGCTTTGGCTCATTCCCTGGCTCCATGGGCTGGTCTTGCAGACCCCCCACATCCAGGGGCGCTGCCCTTTTGCCAGGCTGGGGACAGGGACGGTAGCAGGGGAGCATGTCACGTCTGCCTGGGCTACTCACCCACTCTGCCTGCAACTCCTGGAGCAGCTCCTTCTCCTTCTCCAGGTGCAGTTGCTCCTGTTCTGCCTCCATGGTGGCCTTGTGCTAATGGCAGGACAGAGCCCTGGGGTGGGACAGAGCCCCGGGATGGGGGGCACAGCCCCAGGGCAGCTCCTGCCCAGCCCACCAGGAGCCCCCACCCACTGCTCTTACAGCCTTCTCCTGCTGCTCCAGCACCCACTCATCCTCCAGCCTCTCCCGCTCCCACTGCTGATCTTTCAGCCACTGGCTCTCCACATTGGAATGTTTAATATCAGCATGGATTTGCCTTTGTGGCTCGTCTTTCTGCTCCCAGGCCTGAAAATGCTGTGCAGGGTTGGAAGCTGCCAAGTCGAGTGCTCCTTCCTCCTCCTCCTCCTCACTCAGGGCAGGGAGGCTTTGGGCCCCCTCCCAGGGATGCCACGATATCCCCAAGGGACCAGAGCTCTGATCCTCCCGGCTGCTGCCCCCACTACCCGAGTGTGGCTGATCCAGCACTGCCAACCCCTTTCCAGCCAGGTGGAAACCTCCCTGCACCCCCTGTTCCCTGCTCCCACCTTCCAATCCTCCCTCTTCATCTGCTCCAGGCACTCCAGCAGCCTCTGGCCCTCCCGATACAGCTCCTCGGCCCTCAGCACCCACTCCTCTGCTTCCTGCTCCACCTGTTTCATGAGGTCCTGCCTGGCAATGTGAGAGCAGAAGGGTTCCCTCCGGCTGTGTGCTGCTCCCCACCGTGGGAATGCTGGCACGGACAGGGCTGGTGTGGTTGGAATGGGCCGGATGCCTCCGTGGGGAAGAGGGAGACTTCTGCACACCTCATCATCTCCTGCCTCCTCTGGCGCTCCAGCTCCTCCTGGACTGCCGCACCCTTCTCCCACTCCATTTCCATCATCTTGTCCAGGCGCATCTCCTCCTCGGCCAGCTCCTTGTGGATCATCCGCTTCTCCAGGATTTGCTTGTCCCGGATCATGTTGCACTTGGAATTGAGGAACAGCTGTGGGGACAAGAGGGGTCTGTGGCTCCGAGCCGCCCTGGGACACAGGGAGCAGGGAGGGCAAGGGAGGGAGAGGAAGAGCCCGGGAGCACGAGGAGCAGGGGAGGCTCAGGCAGTGCCGGGTGACAGCGGGGAGCGCCGGCCCTACCGAGGTCAGTTCCCGCATCTCTTCCTCCTGCTCCAGCCTCATCCTCGTCGCCCGCTGCAGCAGCTTCTGCTTCTCCTGCTGCTCATTCTCCTCCTCCAGGTTATTCTGATGCTCGCTCTCGTTCTGCAGTTCTGCCTTCCTCAGCTCCTCGCTCTGGGCCTTTCTCAGAGCCTCCTGCGGGGACAGGGAGCGCTGCCCAATCCCGGGCACCTTCCCGAGGGCTCGCCGGGGCCACACTTCAGGTGCCGCATTCCCGGCACGGGGTGGGCACATGACAGCTCTCGGGGCCCTGGCACGGCCACGGGCACCCTTCCCACACCTCTGGGCAGACACCCCGTGCCCTTGGGAGGCTGAGAATGCTGGGGACAATTCCAGGGCTGCTGCCCAGCTCTCAGTGGAGCCTCAAGCCATGCAGCCTCCCCCGTGCCCCAAAACATGAGAGACAGAGGGGATCTCCAGGGGGAAGCCACCACCCCTCGAGGGCGGCCAGGGAGCAGGAAAAGGGGAAAGCAGGAGGGAAGATGCCTACGAAAACAGCATCCTGGCTGGCTTTCAGGATCTTCAGCCTGTCCAAATGCTCCACCAGGGCTTGAGCTGATTCCTTGATCCTATTGTACTGCTTTTTCAGGAAGATGAGAGAGGCTGGGGGCTTCTCCTGGGGAATTCTGGGGAGACAGGGAGAGATGTCAGTGGCATGGAGACCCCAACAGTTCCCTGTGTTCCCTGAGCAGCCTGAGCTGCCCAGTTGGCCACCAAGCCAGCCCGGAGCAACGCAGGAAGCGCTGGGGAAGCCATGGGGACCCATATCTCCTGGTGTGGGGGGAGGCAGGAAGGGAAGGTGTGGTGAAAGTGGCACCAGGCTGGGATGCAGGGGGGCAGGATCCCCGGGGGTGGCCAGGGCACACTGCCAATCCTGCTCCCCGAGATTTTCGGATGGTGCAGTGACACCTATTTCCCCAAAATCCCTCAGGGCTCGGGCACAGCCTCACACAAGGTCTCGGATCTGGTCCGCGGTGATGATTCTGGTGGTCTTCGGTTTGCAACTGACGGAGGGCAGCTCTCCAGGATGCTTTAGCACATCCTGAGTGATCATGACAGGGCTGCTGGAGCCTGTGCCCTGTGAGAAAGGATGATGTGAGGGACCCGAAACCCCCACACTCGGCACTCCCTAGACACCAACTGATCCCGGAGGGAGCTCTGGACCCTCTGTCGGGACTGGCTGCAGGGCTGTCGGGGGGCATGGCTGGAGGGGCCAGAGAAGCAGGGGGTCAGCAGGGAGACTGGGACAATCTGCGGCGTGTGGGGTGGCTGAGGAGCCCGGCAGGGAGACCTTCTGATGGACGGACAGGAATCCCGGCGGGGAAAGCTGGGCACGGCGGGGGATGAGGGGCCCCCGGGAGGAGACTCCGGGATGGGGGGACCGGGATCCTGTGCCGGCACTCGCGGCTGCCATCGCGCTGCGAGTGCCGGAGGTGTGACAATGCCCTGGAGCCGACTGTCACAATGTGATGGGACCGAGGGTTGGAATGTGTCTGAACCGACTGTGACAGCGCGCCCGAAGCCACTGTCACGATGTATCGGGACCGATTGTTACCGTGGCAACGCTCCCCACAGCTCCCGGCACTGGCGGGACTGGGGATGAGGGGTTGGTGCGGAAGCCCCCAGAGCTGGGTAGGGAAAATCCAAGGGATGGCAGAGATGGAACTGCGGCAGCCAAGAGCAGCCAAAGGCTGCGAGAGGAACAGCCCTGCAGGCAGCGAGCGCAGGGAGAAAGGAGGGGCACGAGGGGCTCCGGAGATTCCCTGGCAGCCCGTAGGGGTCCCCGGGGAGCAGAGACCCCCCTGCAACCCTGCAGGAGCCCCCAGCCGAGCAGAGGATGCCCGAAGGGGGCTGTGAGTCCGTGGGAAGCCCCCATGGGAGCAGTTCCCGAGGCACCGAGCCCGGGCGAGGAAGGGCCCCGGCCTGGAGCAGATGGGGCAGAGCTGCAGCCCGTGGGAAGGACTCCCGCTGGAGAAGTCCCTGGAGAAGCGTCTCCCGTGGAAGGCAGGGACCCCACCTTGGCGGAGCAGGGCCACGACTGTGACTGCTCTGGCTAAGCAGTGGCAGGAACAACCTGTGCTGAACTGCCCGGGACCCCCGGTGATGATTGATGAGTGATCTCTCCTGGTCCTTACCTCAACCCAGGAACCCTTCGTTCCATTTTCTCTCCCTGTCCGGCTGTGGAGGGCAGTGAGAGAGCGGCTTTAGTGGCTGCAGGGCACTCAGCCACCATCAGCCCACGGCAAGGCAGGAAGGAGGAGGGTCCAGGTCAGGTTGTGCGACACGTGTGCTCACCCAGGCACTCCCTATCCCTAGCACCCCCTCTCCCCTGGGAACCCAACACTGGACCAGTTGTCCTTATGTCCCCCCTCACTGGGACCCCCTTTCCCCTGGGAGCTCCTCACCAGGACCATAATTCCCTATGAGTCCTCTCCCAGGGACCCCCGGAACTCCCATTGCCCAGGACCTCAATTCTCAAGGACACCTGTCCCCTTGATCCTATTGCCTGGGACCGCCATTCCCCCAGGACCCCGATTTTCATGGAACTACCCCTTACCCCCAGCATCCCCATGCCGTGACCCCAAATCCCTGTGTCATAGGTTATA
>VYXC01009569.1:2417715-2464347 GCA_013397175.1 Platysteira castanea | reverse complement strand
CAGCGCTCTGCTCTGCAGCTCTGAGTCTCGAGCTACGCACAAAACCGCCCCGGAGCCTTCGCTGCCGTCTCAACGCCGCCGCCGCCTGCAGCCAGAGCCGAGCCGCGATCCCAGCAGGGATATTCCCGACAGACGCCGGCAGATGGTGCTCTGCGCACAGCCCAACTCCCGCCGTGCCCTCCCACAACCACACCGCCCCGCACCTCACCCACACGGCCTTCTAGGATCCGTGCCCGCGCCCGGAACCTTGGCCCCGCCAACAGCATGGTGCCACACCATGCCAGGATGTTTCAGTTTTCCCTTTTAACTCTAGCATTGCTAGGATGTCACGATGTGGCCTGGCCATGCCTGTTCTGGATACTGCTGACTCAACAGAGCTGTGCAGGGAACTCACATCTCTGCTGAAAATCCTGCACTGAAAGACACCCCAAGCTGACTCTACATACATACAAGTTTTAAAAACTTTTACCACTGCCTACTAAGAAGATTAAAGGCAAATCTAAAGCTCAGCCTACCCATCAGCTTTGGTTCCAAACTTTAACCAAAACACACAGCTCTGGCTCAAATGAGCTACTTTTAATAAGTAACTTGCCCAAGGCAAACCATCATGCAGACAACTGATTTTGAATAGGCGTGAAAGTCTACTATAAATTTCTTCTGACTTGAGTGGCATTTTGATATCAGCTCTCAAGACTAACACTGTCACTTTGAGGCTGTCTGAACGTGCTTTTTTCTTTTGTGGTCTTCTAAGACAAGCCATCACTGCTTCTTTAGTTTAACGTAACACTGAGGAAGAACAGCCGTGATTAAAGATCAGCTCCCCACCTTTTCCCTCTTCTACATCTTCCAGGTAAAAAAAGAAAAAGTGGTGTCAATCAGACCTCGCTAATACTAATTAATATATGTTTTTTACAAAATTTTTAAATCAAGCAAACAGACTCCAAATTAGTACACCACTTCAGTACTTAGGACCCGCATCTTCTTCAGGCTCTCTAGGCTCCACAGAAACTTACATCATAAATCAAGTTACCTGACTGCTCACCTTAAAAATCTTCTTTCCCCACTGCCATCACCTTATTTTACCTTTTTGCATAGAGTTCTCTCTCTCACACTACCATCCCATCAGCTCTAAATACGTGTGAGACACTGTCCTATTTTATACTTGCCAGAACTAGAGGTCATCAAACTGCTTTAATAACAATACTTATTCTCAGCTATTTTGCAACATGTGATACGTTAATGAAAACTATACCAAAGAAAAACCCAAGTTACTGAACATATCCAATGCTTCTAGAGGCCACTGCATTATCAAATGGTGATTTAAATGCATTGCAGAAATAAACTCACAGATGTATATGTGCAATAAACACAGACTGAAGTAAAGAATATGCTTAAGCCACCACTGCTGGTTAATCATGCGGCAGTTCTCCACAATTTAGCGTAGCGATTCAACCATGCTGCACTGAAAGTAAAGCTTCAATGACCTGCAGGGAAACATGGCAGGTAATTTAATACTACAGAGGAGGAGTAAGTCTCCTGCAGCTGCAGTGGCCTATATGTAAAGGAGGTATTTTTCTATTTCTTAAAATAACGTGAGCCTGGAGTTTGGCTAGGTCTCCAAAGCTCACATGAGCCTGTGCCAAACAGCCCCAAGACCTTTAAGGGTTTCAGTGGTGGGGTTGAAAGGCCCACCATTGAGGGAAAGGGAACGATTAAATCAAAGCAGGGAACAATGAAATCTAAGCAGTCACCCTAAGCTCCCTTTATACATAACAAAGCAAACAGAAGCTGACATCTAAAGCAGATCAGATGATCTGTCTTCCCTAAGTATCTATTCCTCTCCATAAACTTCAGAGGAGCCTAGAACAACAACGCTGGACACGGACAAAGCTGCAGTGGGATTCATCTGGAGTGAGAAGTGCCTAAGCTACACATCTTGCCAGCAGGCAGCCAGTCTGTGCAGCACAGTATGTCCTGGGACTAACTGAAGCATTGGCTTAGTACTGACACAAAGCAGAGGGCCAGGAAAAAAAGCCAAAAAACACCTTTGCTGACTGGCTCAACTCTCAGCAGTACCTTTTTGAAGGCACTGCACACTAATACAAAACCAGGTAACTTCAGTTTAGGAATAGCAAAAACTTCAAGGACTAAATTCTGGCACTTGTATTCCAGGTAGGTCCATAAGCCTACTGTTTCTACCAGTTTGACATCTCTCAACAACTGCCATCAGCCAGGAATATTCTAGTTAAATCATCTAAAAGATAGCAGTTATTCACATGCTGGCAGACCTTGCCCTAATTAGCTATGCTGTTTAAATGAGTTGAAAGCTACAGTATAACAAGAAAAAGCAACATTAAAAAAACAACTCTTTAATGAATATAAAACTAAATCACTTTTTGCTTTGCTGCTGCAGAAATGCAAGAGTATTTCAGGTGAAGTGGCAAATATGTTTGGCTTTAAATTAGTTTCAGAATATCCTTTGGGGGAAGAGATTTAACAGCACTAAATTCTATATATAGCAGAAGAGATTTTTTTTCACTTACACAGTTCCTGCATTGTTTCTTGGTCTTCAAAATGGATATTAACATCTACTAAGTCCCATATGACATTAAAATGACTTCAAGTACCTTAAGGTCTTGCCTGGTTGCCAGCAGCTCAGACTCTTTCCCATAAAGATCCAGCTGCAGCTTCTCCATGTTCTCTTTATGTTTATCATAGGCCTTCTGTAAGTCTGCTAGCTTGCCTTTCTCTGCGTTAAGCTCCTGTGCTGACAAAATAGACTGCTGTTGTAGTTTATTCTCCAGCTCTGCCTGAAACATAAGCATAGAAAGTTTTAGTTAAAGTTACACGCAGTAAAGTTAGCTTAAGCATTTCAATAAAATGCATTTCTACTGCAAGAAGAGAATTTTGTTCTTCTTATGAAATAGCAGTTCAGTAACCTGATATTTGTGATTTTACAGTAGCATTTTATAACTAACTTAACAACAACATTTAATTGACAAAAGACTAAGTGAAAGACATTAAGACCAAACATTAAAAATTGGAATAATGTTTCCAAGTGTGCTGGTTTTGGCTGAGGTAGAATTTTCTTCATAGAAGTTAGTGTGTGGGCTGTGCTTTGGATTTGTGGTGGGAACAGTGTTGTTGTCACAGGGATGTTTTAGTTACTGCTTAGCAGTGCTCACACAGAGCCAAGGCCTGTCCTGCTTCTCATACCACCCGACCAGCAAGAAATCTGGAGGTGCACAAAAAGCTGGAGAGGGCACAGCCAGGACAGCTGATCCCACTGACCAAAGGGATATTCCATACCATATGACATCATGCTCAGCATACGAAGCTGGCGGAAGAAGAAAGGGGAGGGAGTTTGGAGTGATGGTGTTTGTCTTCCCAAGTCACCGAGCAGCTCTGTGCTGCTGAGTTGATGGCTGGGTTAAACCACAGCAACCAAGACCTGTTTCCACAGGCTGTCTAAAGCACAAATATCACCATGTAGCATTGGGCAGCCAAAGCTGGAGCCACATTTAACAGTGCATGGCACACAGCACAACATTCCCTAATGTTGTAAGACATCTGAACTCTTTCCATTATGGTTTATGAGTTTCATACTGTCACTCAGATAAATTCTTTTGGTATAATATGAGAAGAGTTGGTTTAAAATTGCCATGGACATTTTAAAACACTGCAGAGTTTGTCTAAAAATACTCTCATGAAATTCTACTGCTTTACAAGAAAATGGCAGCTCTTGCCTTGCTCCTGAAGCAAAAAACCCACATTCAATCTAGGCTATTTTATCCCTTTATTAAAATTCAATTCCTATGGAATTCATATTTCAGCACTGGTTCTTTTCATTATTGCTGTTGATGTTGTTGTTTCTATCTCCAACAGCATCTGAAGACCTCACTTCCACATCCTGACCTTGTAATTTCCAACAAGACTACAGCAAACAGAGTTTATCACAAAGTTATTGACATAAAAGCTTCAGTATTCATCAGCGGAATTTACATTCATCTTCTTATAAGTGCAAGAAAGGACAGTCTTACCTTTTCTAAAAGGGCAGTTTTTAATTCAGCTTGCAGTGTCTCACTATGTTTTTTCTTCTGCTCAAAAGATTCCTTTAACTCTCTCAGCTTTCCCTGGAGATGTTGCTCACTTTTTTCTTTGTCCTTCAGAAGACCCTGCATTTCCAGTACTTGTGCTCTTGCTGAATCAAGGTCTATAGACAACTGCTTAGAAATCTATATTCAAAAATATTAAATAACTGTATATAATTTAAATTTAAATCACTATTTGTACATGCTGTTCACAGAATCAGACCATCCCACAGTGCCACTTCTGTTTCAGAGGTACCTGGCTGAACACTGGCAAGCAGATTTTAAGAACTACCATAACATGTTAAAATAATCTGTTATTCCAAATTTACTACCCAGACACCAACAGCAGTTCTTTTAATCTATTCTAAATTAAGATCAGGCAGCTCTTCTCACACCAGCAGTGGTTTGGGCTCTCCTGCTGCCAACTGCAGCATATACCAAGCTCATCCTTTTGCACTTTCCACTGAGCACCACAGCACTTCAGCTGAATGAGTGAGGACCCAGGGAGTAGCAGCAATAGTCACAGAGCAATTACCATCACACCTGCACACCCCCAAACCTCTTTCAGACAGTAAGCGTCCATCAGAGTCTGTCAAACTACGTCCACTGATCAAATCTTGTCTGATTCCTTTAGGGAACAGAAGACAACTTGGGTAAAGAAATCCATGAAAGCAGACGTGTCCTTCACTCTGCCAGCTGCACTGCATGGTCTGAATGCTCATCTTTGAAAAAGAAGTACATTTGGTCCTTATGTAGTCACAAGCAAGTGACTTACACAAGTTTGAAAAAGCAATTCAATCCTTGAAGGATATCTGAAAATGTCCTGTCAACTACACTGAGAACATACTGAATAAGCCTGAGAATAAAACAGATCTAAGGATATGAAATAACAACTTTTATTGTATGGAAGTACAAAAGAAAATGGGGACATGGTAATATCAAGTAACCGTTTCACTAACGAAAAAACCTGAAGGGCTAAAATCCCCTGCTAAGGTATGTGTGGCACAGAAAACTAAGACTAAAACCTGTATTTTAAAGCTTCATATTACCCTCTACGAAAGTTTTAGTATCACCTTATTTCAGTGCCAAAGATAGGTTACAACTTGAGAATTTAAACAGCTTTATCTCTCATCAGTCCCAGCAGGTGAGACTGAAAATCAATCTTTTAAACATTTATTATTATTGGTTCTTAGATTTTTGAAACCAAGTGGACAACTTACCCCTTCCTTTTTTTCCAGTGAGTTTTTCAATTCATTCCTCTCTTTAGCTACAGACTCTGTTTGTATCTGAAGCTGGTGTTTTAATTCTTGGCAAGATTTTTCCTATGAAGTGTAAGACAAGGAAATATTCCTGTTAGCTTCTAAGACTGAGTACCGAGTATTTTTGCAGGATCTACAAATCCTTAAAAAATAACACTTTCATTTTCAATGAAAAATCCTACCTTCTCAACTGCAGACATTTTCAGCTTAAAACCTCTCAAAACTTCAGGTGGCAAATCTAAGCTGAACACATCTGATGCCCTGTACTAATAAACTCAGCCAGGTGCCAGAGTTTATCGGATTAGGGATAGTCTCCCTGATTGAAGCTGTGGTTGGCAGCCCTTCCTCTTGCTGAAGTAGTAGGCCCATCGGTCTCCTCAGGATTTCCTTCATGTTTTAAAACTCACAAGCAAGTACACTTGCAGGCCTCCATGCATATGCAACTATATGTTAAGCCCAAATGCTATGTATTTAAGACAGTGGAGAACCTCCAAAAGACTATAGAACTAGAAGCAGAATCTGGACTACTATCTTCAAGTCCAAACTGGGGAGAAAATCCTTCAAGTTTTTAGGAGAAACAGGTCTTTAAGCAGCAGTAACTAAGATAATCAAGCAAAAGAGGTTTTCTTTAAAAGGTGAATGAGTAGAAGAAAACTGTTCTTTTGAACTAGGAGCACATTTTTTTTAGATCAGAATAAAAGCCGCTCTGCATGGGTTCTGGAAAACGGTGACGTGTAAGATGAGAAGGGTATGAGAAAGACGCCTTGCCACATCTGACACAAGGGTGTCAGAACCGTATCTATAAAACAGGTATTCATATAGTGCCCATTCATATCACCAAGGCAGAAGAGGTAAGAAAAAGTTACATTTTAACTCCAGTAATAGTTTCTTTACCACCATAGGTTGCTCTGGCGGTCAAGCACTTGTTATACTGCCACTTGTAGGACCTTTCTGAAACTCAAATAGTTCTAGTACTCCAGTAATGCCTTAAGCTAGGCATTCCCCAAATGACAGATGATGTTACTCTCTCTGCCTGCAGTATGCAGCTTTCCAGCATGTCCAGACAATGCACAGGAAGTTCTATATACGAAGACTTCAAAAAGGAAATTAAAACGGCCTCAGAAAAATAACTTCTTCAATACAATGACGTTTTACCAAAGGTTCTATAACTTTGTGTTGTTGTAATACAGCTGATGTATTTTTTAAAAGGGGTACATTTCCCATCAAATTGTTTCACCACTTGTCTCCATTTAGTTTCTTCACTGTGTTAAAGGCATGCAGCAAGAAGAAAGAATCCTGTTCTGTGATATGACTGATGTTTACTACTGTAAATATCCAGGCAAAAATTTAGGGTGGGAAACATGTATGACCCACTAAAAAATCACAATTTGGTTTTCCTTACAGTAACTAATTTTCATGCATTTTCATCACATGTACATTGTTTTCAAACAGAAAGCAAAGTCATTTTATCAGACTGCATATACAGAAAACTTAATGCCTACTTAAAGAATCTACTAACCATTTCTGCCATAGCTGCCTTTCCTTTTTTAATTTCTTTTTCTAATTCCTCCTTTCTTTTTTTGAAGGATTCAGAGCTTTTTGAGAGCTTATCTTTGGTATCTGTAAGGTCCTTTAACAAAGTATCCTTCTCTAATTTCACTTGTTGCAGCTCTAATGTGGCTGCTTGCATTTTACAGTCAAGTTCCTTGAGCTGTTTACTTGTATCTTGATTTGATTTTTCAAGGTTTTGTTTGAGACTGGCCTTTTCTGCCTCCTGCTTTGAAATTTGTTGGTTTGCTTGGTCAAGGGCCTCAGATTTCTTCTGTAAATCCAATTGAGCATTATACATCCTGCAAATACAAAAAGATAAAACATATTTTTTAGAAGTTATTTTTCACAAGTTCTTTTGTATCCTTAAATGTCTCTATTTTCATCCATGGGCATTACAACCCTCCAGTTAGGACAAAACAGCAACTCTAGAAGCTACTTTTGAGATTGTTCTTTCTTCATCAACTCTAATAAACAGAAACTACTCCTTTGCTGCTGATGCATAAATTGCAATTTTGCATTTGAAAAAGGTACAGAGCTACGGATATTTAAAGATGCACCTCACTACATCAAACTGTTCAGCTATCTAGCTGACAACAAGCACAGTGAATAAACTGAAGAAGTGTAGTGAATCACAGCAGTGATCCCCATGAGACAACATGGCAGATGGAGTGAGAGACAACAGGTAGGATACAACACATTTGTTGTAGCGGGGGGACACAGCACTTATTTATGACTTCATGAAATCACAGCAGAGAAGCAGAAAATTTCAACTCCAGTCCAAACTGCTCCAGTTTTATATCTGACTTTGAAAAGCACTATAACACACGAAATGCATACGCTTCTCTTGCTGCTTCCAGTTGTTTACTCAGTTCTGCTGTTCGCAGGTCTAATTCTGTAGACTGATTTCGCTGTTGCTGTAACTCCTGAAGAGCTTGGTCTTTACTTGTCTTAGCATCAAGAACATCACCTTCAAGTTTCTGAGAGAGAAAAATATAAACACAGAGCCATTAGAACACCACCAACAAAATTAAAATAGCAACAAAATGCAAGTCATCTAGTCTGTGAGTAGCAACAACTGTAGAAAGCAGTCACAACTCTCATACATCATCTACCTGTTTCATTACTTTGCTATTTATCTTTCACTATTTAGTTCCTGCTAATCACCTGCTCCTCCAGAACGGAACTATTTTGGTAAAACATTCTAAAATCATCTTTAAAGTAAGGGCCAGGCCAGCATTTTACTGCAAAGTAATATATAAGAAGCTTTACGGTAAAAACAAAGACACGAACTACAGCCGTGAAGCAATTCTAGGCTCACCTGGAAAGGTTTTTCTTCTGTTTTTTTCCAAAGGTACTTTTTCACTCACATGGAGTATAAAGAACACAGGCGCCTTCAGCAAATGGGCACTGTTTAGACTCTTCAACCTACTGGCTGTTTTATAGGCACCTCTGCTTTCACACAGTGGCCATAAAACAAAGTGGCCAAGTTTCTCAAAAAAAATTCCTGAGGGCTTTTTGTTTTCTAATTTCTTTTCTACTTTTTTAAATGCCACACATTCAACTGGAATAATCTCAAAGAATGGTGACGATGCCAAGACTTTACACAGAATTGCTTTCTCGTTGACAGCACCAACAATCCTGCTCAGTTTCACACTTCGGCTACCAGGAACCTCATAAAATCATATGCAAGCAAGCTCTGTATTTCTCCCAAGCATTTTTGTCTATTGGCTACTTGTGAAACTTCAGCAAAAGAATGAAAAATAAAAACACAAATCAAAGTAGGCAGGAAAAAAAACAGTGTTCAAAAGAAGAGATGGAAGAACAAAATAATTATGCTGATAATGAAATGCATGACACCTTTATTTTTTAATAGCATTGGATTTAAAACTTCGTACAGGGAAAACAATCTTCGTTCTCGTCTATAAAGCACATAAGCTAGGAAAAACACCCAACTCAATCTGGAGCATAAAGACTACTAACCTCCCTCACAAAACAGACAGACAACACTGCAAACCAGTTCTGCATTGCTCCTATGATCCCTGTATCATATGCTTTTGTGTGCCATGAATTTTGACTACCAAGAATTTTTAGCAAATATTGAACAAAGGTCAAAGCCCAAATTTTAAAGCTCTCAAGCATTAGGACTAATACATATCCTTAACTGAAAATACTAGTATATCAAAACACCAAAAAGTTTGGCAAACCCTCTGCCAGAATTATGTGCACTTTAAAATAAAAACTGATTTCAGTACTGGAATGCAAAACTCCAGATCAGGTAAAGAGATGAAATAGTGATAAATCTTGCTAAAAATCCAACTGAAAGGCTTCAGAAATAAATTAAACCAGACAGGCACTGTTAAACGGGCGTAACCAATGCAACACATATTCCCTGCTACCACTTGTAAAGTGTTTAAGTTCAAACTCGAAGACTCTAGTTTTGGGACATATTCATGTTCCCTCACATAACCATTTCCAGGTAGCACAGAGGTTGGTAGAAGCACACAGACAGAAAACTGACAGTATAGTGGCAATGTCGTAGGCCTATCTTCTTAATGTGATATACTAGCATGGAAGAAGAGAATAGGATTAAATGGTGAATCAGGAAACATTAATGAGAAAGAAAACTCACAAAAGCAATATTGATATAATCCTTCCCTCATAATTTGAGCACAGATTTACCACATGCTACCTAAGAGCAGAGATCAGTTGCTGTAAGTTCAGATACTGTGTTAAATACAAACCTTAAGCTGTCCCTCTAGTTCTTCATTTTTTTGTTCTAAAGAAAGGCATTTTTCTTTGTACTCTTTAAGATTGGCTTCCAGCTGAGTACAGTATTCCTGCTTGTCATTCAGCTTAGCTGTAACCTGATCCAACTGAGCGCTGACCTTATTTAACTCCTGGGTAAAACAAAAATACAAGGGTTGTTATTTTTTAAATAACTTCAGAAAATTACTAATCTCATGTATGCTTTAAATGATCTAATGTGTTCAAATTAAAAAGGAAAATAATGTTTATTTTTTTATTCTGAGGAGTAGGAAATTGAAAGGGGAAATGCAAACACGTGCACAAATTCCCTCTTTCACTGAAAAAAAATATTTTAAAGCCTTAAAATTCTCTCAAACCTTACAGGTTCTGAGCTAAATGTTAACAAAGGTGTTCCAAGTTGTAAATGGAAGAGGTAAATGTAGGTAATAAAGGCACTAGCTTCTCAAGTTAGTACAGCAGTAACTAGAAAATAACATTACAAAACCTACATAAAATTTTTGACATCTTTGTTTGCCATGAAATTAACAACCAAAGAGGAAAGCCAATAACATGGAAATGCTCAGTTCTCCACATACCAGAGATGATTGCAAAACATTTTGTTTAACACAAAACAAGTAAATTCTGCAAGAGACATGAACACATTCACCTAGTAACCACTCTGATGACAGCTACATCAAAGCTCACTGCTCTCCAACCAAGCTGATGTATTTAGTTATTTATTAATTATTTAATGGCTGCAAAAAGTTGTCACTTGTTTACAGCAACTAATTACATTCCCATGCCACAAAATGGTGCTATATTAGCATCTGCTGGATGTTTCCATGGAGACCACAGCAGCACTGATTTTAACAATGCAAATATTTGATTCAACAGATGGTAAAATGCTTCACTAGGTTTAAAACACATTTAAAAATACGTAATTTTATCACCAGCCTTTTGAGTTTTTATGTCAGCTGGCACACAGAGAATTACTTCTGAACACTGGCAGCTGATTGGAAATTTATCTGAGTCAGCAATAAGAGTCAAGACTTTTCGCTTCTACTGAGTGCATTCTACAATCTTTTCTTCATAGCATACACACAGGAATTAAATGATACCTCCAGAACACCTAAGGATTCTGAATGATAACCCTACATCAAGGAGTGGACTTCCAAGTAAATTCCTTGCACTGCAGAATGTATCTGCTCCGGATAATAGCAAAAGGAAATGAATGTATATCACATAGTTAAAACAGTCTAAATGATAATTTCCCAATACATATTCATATGTTTATTGAGTTTGTAAACTGACTATTCTCAGGCTTTTAAGCAGTTTTTAGATAACACAGAAACTTTATATGTCGCTTAATACCTGTTGTTTATCTTGCAGTGCATGCTGGGCAGTGTCCAGATGGTTCTGGAGATCCGCTCTCTGAGCAGCTTTCGATGCTTCTGCTGACAGCAGCAATTCAGTCTTTGCTTTTACCTGAGAGACAAATTGTATTTCACTAAAACATCTGTTTTGCCATAGCTCATTCTAATTTTTTTATAGTCACCAGTAAGTTTAATAGTTAAATCAGAAGTATTCATGTGTTAGTGTATGTATCTCCTTGTAGAAAAATGCACCTTTTCCCAAATGGGAAATCACAACCAGAATTTTCCATCACCATATAATACAGAGATCCATTACCTGCACATCAAGTTGTGACACTTTCTCTTTACTTTCATTTAACTGACTGGTTAGTTCAGTGATGTTTGTTTCCAGGGAAAGCACACGATCTTGAGCAGCTCTTAGGTGTGCCTTTTGTTCCTGCACTTGTTCATGCAAATTCTCTTGGGCTTGTTTATGACTTTCTGATTGATTCTTCAGCTTCTCTGTCAGCTGAGTTACCTGCAGTGGGAAAAAAAAAAAGAATGTGAGAAGGCTGGAACAGCATGTCCAAGGAAGTAAAAACTTAATTTTAGTGTATCTTATTATGGCTCTGGAGACTCAATGCTATCACATTTCTTTTCCTGAACTATTAAAGTGAAGCTATATTGTACACAACACCAGAGTTTAAATAGGTTACCAGCTGAAAATAGAAGCAAAAGGGAATTGTCAGTTTGGCCTTAATGTAACAGAAACAAAATACTAAGGAGACAAGAGATGCAGGCTAAACTGAATTTTGGTGCTGAAAGCAGGAATTAAACATCTTTTTAAAATGAGTGAAACAAATACAGATCATATTTTATATATATATATATATATATATTGTATTATAACTATATATTCTTTTAACAAATATATACACACATATATATAGTTATATAGTGATAGAATATAACTATTTGTAGGTACATATTACTAGCATATGTACAAATGAAACATCTAGGAATTCCTTTCCCTATGCTGATAGCACTGAAGTCACCAAAACACAAGTCCTGTAAAATTTACAGTAAGCTCTTTAAAGTGAATATTAAAGAAACAGAACAGTATAGAAAAGATTAGTGTCATATCTGATGAGACAGGAAAAAAAAGGAAACAAGATTCAGTAACGAGAACAAATGAAAATAAACAGATCTCAAAGTTCTTACCTGTATTTGTAATGCATGGTTTTTCTCTTGTAGCTGGTTAAGAACAGCAGTTTCTCCTTCACCAGCTTGAATTTTTGCATATAAGTCCTCTCTTTCCTTTTCTAGCAGAGAGATGTTGTCCTTGCTTTTTTGAAGTAAAGCCTCAAGATTTTGAATTTTTTGGTCCTTATCTCCAATTTGTCGTAGTACTTGTTCTAGATCATTCTAGAAAATAACATAATAGTGTGCTTAATTATAAGGACCTTAAAGGTTGGGCCTAACGCATAAAATGTTGGATAAATTTACATTTATTTAACACTTTCCATATATTCTATTCTAGATTTGTAAGTTAATTTATTGAAACTAGTATATTTCCTGCAAGTCACTTTTAGAGAGAAAAAGTAGAACAATGAAACCCTGAAACACACTTTCACATGAGGATACATAACTACATTACCTGGGCTTCTCGTAGTTTTGCTGTTGTATTTTGCTGAAGTGTCTGCTGCTCTTGATGCTGCTGCTTTGCCTTTTCTAACTGATGTTGCAATTCTGTGGAATTTGCCGCTTTTTCCTTCACCTGAAAAACAAAACAAAACCAAATACCAAACAAACCAGACTAATGAGTGGAAAAAGCACCACTCAGTATGCCAACTGTACTCAATGTTCACTCTAAAAGATTTTAGTGTCAACATGGATTTTTGAAAACTTGTGTAAAAAAAAAATCTGTAATGCTAGCTAAGTGATCAAAATCTAATCAAAGCATTCTTTACTATTAATTGGTGAGATTCTATATCACAAGCAAGAACTATAAAACAATTATCAGACGCATGTAGTTTAGCTCTCAAAAAATCTAAAACATAGGAAATTATTAGTACGTTTCTTGCAATAGTTGTTAAGATGTAACGTGACTGATAATACAGATACCTGTAAAACAACATTATTATTCATATTTTTGGCAATTTCAGTAGCAACTGTCAGTCATTATTTTAGTAGCAACTTCAGTTTAGCAGTCTCTCCACTTCTATACTAGTCAAGGGTTTGCAAATTAGCTACAGAAAAGTTTAAAGCTTTGACAACATACCACTCAGATATTCGGCCAATCCCCCCTACAGCCAGCAGAAAATCAGCAACATATACAAGATACTCTTTAAAACAAATAAAAATTAATAAAACAAGTGTTTTCTGTTTTATTCACCATCCACGCCACACAGATTATTAACTATCAATGACCTGCTGTGAAATGTCCACTTTTTCTTCATGTAGGGCTTTATCTTACAAAAATATCTACACACAAAACTACCCATATGGGCCTATGTGCACCTAAGTAATTTCTTTGTAGCACCCTTAGACAAAGCTCCTAAGTGTAAAACGCACAACTTTTGCTCATTTGTTAAGCACCGCAAACACACACACACATCTGTAAAGACAAGCAGCATCTAAGCAGATTTTGATAATTCTACTGTAAGTCCTTGACAGTATTAGTCAAAGGAAATTCCCATGAGAACAAACTTTATAAACTGCAATATCACAAGTGTGCATACAGACATATCACCAGAACCAGAACAAACTATAGAATCTGCATAAAACCCCTACCTGCTCTTCAGCACGAGAAAGTTTCAATTGTAGGTCAGCCACCTGCTGCTCTTTGTCCATCAGTTTCTCACTGGACAGCTGCCTCTGTTCCTTGAGCCGCCCATGCGCTTCCCCCAACTGGCGCTCTGTTTCTAGGAGTTTACTGTGCAACTGCAAAAAAGAGTCATCCACTTTTTCAGTCCTTCTTTAGCCAATAGTGATATAGACTCATTTTCTGCAACATTTATGCGAAGTTTTCATAACCCAGAACAAAACCACTCCATGACCTCCTGAAGTCATGTATGTGCATCATACACCTCAGAAACACAAACCATGTTGAAAAACAGCATCAACTGCATAAGCAAGAAGAGATACTCAAAAAAGTGGGTTGGAAGGACTCAGAAATATCTTCATTTATCTACAGAAGCCCTTCAAAACAAGTTCCTTCAAAGGCATAAGGACTGTTATGTAAAATAGTCATGCTTTTGAGCCATCTCAGCTTATCCAGCTCACACACTCACTCCTGTAGATCCAGTGGCTGAAGTACCCTGCCTTTACCTGCTCCACTGCCTCCCCCAATATACTGTTCTGCACAGCTAGAATATTAAGAGTGTAATTTTTAGCTTGAGCTGGCTACATCAATGGCTTTCATTCTCTGCAGAGAAGAGACACGTGAACAGTCAGTGTAGGGTACACAGTAACTTTGGTGGCTTACAGTCCAGTACCTTCCAGCAGCAAAGAGTAAGTAGGCGGATGTGCTCTTCCAGCTGGACACAAACCTGCTTTATGATTTATTAGTCATCAAAAGCAGTACTGCACCACCTTCAAAGTGCAAAGATGGCCTTTTACAATTCACTGTTCTGAAAAGCTCTTTTCATAAAATCAGCTTATTCTATATGAAACTGCCACTATAGGTCCTGGGTTGCCTCCTGTCTACTTCTACATGAACACATTCACTTTTAACTGAATGCAAAATCACAGAATGGATCCGACCTTGCAGCACAGCAAGAACTTTCCATAGGTTGTGGGAAGCTATGAATGAAGCTTGCTCCCCCTATGCATTTATGTCCAAGGCCCTTGAACCATTTACCTTTTAACTCCAGGTCCTCCCTTCAATAGCCCTAAACCTTCCTCTCACTTTCCTTAAATCCCTACTAGTATCTGAGCAAAAGGCAGCCCAATTTTATTGTTCACTGCAAGCAATCACTATTTGACCAGCTGGCTGCCTAGCAGAGCAGAAAAAGGAACAGTGATTGTGATACCATTATACTTTCCACCCAGGCATTAAGGGGAGCGAGGCCTCTCTCCTGCTGTCTTTTTCCAAAAGAATTTAACACCGAAGAACTTAACACTGAAGTCCTTTGGGCCATCTGTCAAAATTTAGCTCAAGTTATCAGACAATGCAAAAGTTTAAAGGGTTTGGAGACAGGGAAATAAATGTATCCATGACTTACCTTCTTAGAAAATCAAGCTAAATTATCCATCCACAACCACAAACACTGTGAGTGAAAAGCTGTTTGGCATGTGGCCAAGATTCTGATTGCTAACAGTGACTGTACAGTTAACAAATAGGTAGGAAAACAGGGAAGACAGGGTGAGGAAAGAGACCATAACCTCTCCTCCAGTAATGAAGAACATTTGCCTTTTCTCGCAGGATCACCAAATTATAAATATTTCCTCCTCACTAAAAATACAAACAAGAACTGTAGAAAAAAAAATCTATTGAAGAAAGTATGCAACAAGGTAACTAGTAACTATTCATGGCTGTGTTGATACTGGAAGAAAATATTTGGAAAGAGGGAAATCAGTAAACCATGTTTTACACAAGTTACTTTTATCACAGGCATGGTTAAGTATTTTTGAAGAACTTTAAGATGATGTTTAAGTAAACAGAACCATAAAATCCAGGATTAACTTATGCTACAGAATGGAAAAAAATCATGAAAAAATACCTAGACTTTAAAAGATACAATTAAGCAGATTCAAATTTTCTCAACAGGATTCATTAGCAATTAACATGTCTTCAAAACTGAAGGAGTCCGTACTCTCTTGTCCATACCCTCCTCCTACTGTCGTGCTGGAACCAATACTATCACTGAAGTTTCTCCCATTAAGATAACTTCTTCCACATCACCCAAATTCTAAAAAAACACACTTAACCAGACATGCACCCATTCAAATGAATTTTGAGAAGATGACAAAGATTCTTAGAAAATGTGATTTGACTAAACAACTACACATACACCCTTCATAAACGGAATTCATTGTCTCAATGTAAGCTAATGGACTATATGCATAAAAAGTTAATTCCAGTGAAGTACCAAATGCAAATATGAGAAATTTTGTCTTTTCATTACAAGAGTAACGGAACTCTTTTTGCAGGAAGAGAAAAGAAGAGATGTTTATGTTTGGCTTTTCTTTTGTTTTATACCAGGTACAAAGGGTTTTTTCCCTCCACTATTCTTTTACTACACAATTCTGAAACACATCCTAAAGTTCAGTGGCTTGTACAAAATTTCTTGCTTAGGCTGTCTTCCTTCCCAGTGGTATCACCAAAGAATGCGTCATGCCTCCATTTCCTTTCATAGGAATTCGTTCAGCAATGCCTTATTCACCCTCCTCCTCCTTCATTTTCCCACCCCAAAAATCCTTCCTGAAAATGCCCTCTCAGGCTGAAGACAGATTTCAGCTCAACCTCTTGGCTATGCTTCTGTTGCCTAAGCAGACTGAGGCAGTTTCACCAAATGCAGATTCCTATGCAGATAACTAATATAATTATCTGCTCTCACCCTGACAGAAGACTGATGGGAGAAGGAAAGACAATCTGGGGATGTAATACACACATAAACACAGTTTTGCCAAGTCACAGTTCTTCCAAAGTAAACTATACACAAAGAGCTTGCAACTCGATCTGTTTCAGACTTTACAAAGGGTTGAAAACTCAGAAACACTCACTTTAAAATAAATAAGCTTTAGCAAGATTAAAATGAAGTATGTCATACTAACAAATAAAGATGTAATTTTTTACATCTTAGGACTGGACATGATTACTGATACACAAATATTTCTCCAGTCTAACACACTGTTTTCCAAAAAAGATAAACTAGATGAAACTGGATTCAACCAACCTCAAGTTTCAAAATGCTCAGTGTTATAGGAAAGTTCTACTTCTCTAAGTTATTGGACTCGGCAGAACAAGAGGTTCTGGTGGGAGGGATGTATGCTCTGGGTGTTCTCACAGGTATCAGCAACACAGCAACACAAAGAGAAGTTGTTTCTGGAGAAACACTAAGGAAGAAATATCAAGATTTCACATTACCCTGGCTTTTCACACTAAGTATTCCCTACTATATTGACTACTCAGTCTTAGAGCAAATCAAGCACTGTTCGGTTCTAATGTACAACCAAGACTCACTTTTCTCAAACCTCCTATAGAGTAGTAAAATACAAGTGCTGGTTAATTACTCTCCTTCAAATAAGGAAATGTAAATGCATGTGCATGAGAAATATGTACGTGCAGTTTAAAAACTTACCTGACTGAGCTCACTTTGGAGTTGCAGGCCATGCTGCTCTTTTTCCTCCCTCTGCTGCTGGAGCTGTTTACATTCCGCCTTGAGATGCTGGTACTTTGTCTCTACTTCAGACAACTCTTCTTTAAGTTTCTGGCTTGCTTCTCCCTTCTCACCTAGCTCTGTCTGTAATCTCTGTATCGAGGCTTCAGCAGCAGACAGCTTTGCCTGAAGCTGTTGGCAGTCCAGGTCCTTCTGGTGAAAACTTGCCTGCACATTCTTCTTACTCACAGATACTTCATTGTGTTTTTCTTCCAGCTGGGTGTAGTCCTGTTCTTTCTTCAGCAGCTTTTCAGTCAGACTCTATGAAGAGAGTTACACAGCAAGTTAAGTACAATTCTGCTTGCAGCTGTTCCATGCATTATTGACATTTCTTTCTAAGTGTTGATGCTGAACAGTGAAGAACTTGTACAAAAACATTATTAAAGAAAATATTAACCTGTGTTACACAAGTTGATTCTGGAGCCCACACAGCACACAGTTTCAACTGGAAATACTGTTTTTCATATTCTCACATAAATTCACTTCCTCTTACTGAGAACACCAAACAAACTCTATCTCCATATCCTGAAAACTAATTTGTTTTCCCTGAATGTTCAAATTAACTTTACTACAACAGTAGTTCCTTGGGGAAAAGCTGAAAGGTTTTCCATGCTAGCTATCTTCTGGGCTACAGGCCCTTACTGGCCTCTGCAAGGCAAGCCAAGACCCACAATTACTGTGCTTTAAAAATAAAGAAAAGAGAGTTCCTGCTGGTCTCAGAGGACTGATCTTATATATATATTTACATACTTATATATACATCTGTTCTTCTCAGTATAGCTCCTGAAAATATAAGAAACAGCTTTCTTGCTTGAGGTTGTAGGTGAGCTTGAAAAACTTTGCATCAGTGCACAGAAATATCTTCCCACATTGCAACTGGATTATAAATCAATGTTCATATCAAATGTCTTATACTCTATATATTCTATGTATAATGTATTCTATCATGAATTAACGGCTCCTCCCTGACAGATTCTTCAAGGATGGCAAACTGTTCAAAGTGGAAGAAATTTCTCTTATTGGAAGCTAGTCTTATATTTTCCAATTCTAGGTCCAACTCCTCCAGGGCCAGAATTCCTTAGCTAGCATATCATTCCTATGGATACCACCTTTCAAGAAGCTGCATAAAGAGATGGCTGTAAACTGCTTTAAGTCACTAAAACTGAAAGAGGGAAAGTAGCTCACTGCCACTTCTCTTCTTCCTATTCCTCAAGTGGTGTTTGGCATTAACCTGACACAGCAGAGGACTCTCTCTTAATGTGTGGTTATCTTATGCATCATTCTGTTTCACTCCACACTGCTAATGAAATACCAACAGATTCAGGAAAGGGCTGCTACTGTATAGCAACACTTCTGCCAAAAGCTTGATTCATTGCTGCTGGTCTGTGGAAAATTACAGCATGACAATTCTCACCTTCTCAGTTCCACACCTGATTCAGTGAGCCAAACAGAGTCATCCTGCTAAAGGCAATTTCATTTACCAAATTTTAATTGCACCTTCTTATATTTTTTGCAAATGCTACTTTAAAATTAGATGACATTAAATACACTCTGTTTGGTCCCTGTCCTTTCCGGTTTTCCAAAGCTGACAAGGCTCCTGGTAAATACGTGTATGTAATGTCCAGTTCATACACAGTGCTACATGCAACATAAAGCAGTAAACATCTTTCTCCTTGTTTCCTTTCCCCCTTTATCTCCCTTTTTACCCCCACAATACATGATTTCTAGACACAAATACAAAATGCAGCAAGCTCAAAGAGCTCTGATAACAGCTCTCAAAGAATATAAGTTGAGAAGTTTCTAGAATTAATTTCCATTTTCTACCATACATGATGCCAATAAATGGCCTGAAAAATACAACAAAAGTACAATCTAAAAGCTAAGAATGTGGAAAATCAATGAAGAGAGCTCAGAATATCTTCCAAATCATGATTCTTAGGAAAATGTATTATTTCCAGGGGTACTACTTTTAATGTGTGAGATGGCAATACTGCTTAATGATAGGTAAGCATAAACTGCAGCAATTCGAAATTTGCAGTCATCACAACCCAAAGAATTTCAGTTGTAGCATATGATGATCATTAAAATATAGTGTTTGTTTGTGCGTTGTAATAGTCCAATTGTTAAACAAAATGGCAAAGGAATTCTCAGGTCCTGTTAAAGAAGTTAGTCTTCAGTGCTTCCCAAGGCAACGTGTGATGTGTTTCCATTTTAATGTGAGCTAACAAGCATAGGAAATAATAACATTCTCACCTGATTCTTCTGTTCTAGCTCTTTGACTGAACTTTGAAGTTTTTGCAGCTCCTGAACATACACAGCTACCTCCTGAGGTCCTTTGGCAAGTTCAGCTCTTAACTGGTTAATGGTAGCCTGAAAAGACAAACAGAAAAATCCACATAATCCAACAAAAGCAAGATGTCTGGTAGCAAAATAAAAATACATCTTCTATACAAACAAAAAGGCATAAGGAAAAAAATCACCTGTAAACTAAGCTCAGAGCACCGTCAGAAGTATCACTGAACATAATTTCCCAGCTGAGATTCATTCATGTCCTATTTTGGAATACGAAAATCTGACCCAATCCAATAGCAAATGCCAGGTTGAGCCCAAAACTGATGAAAATCATAACAGATTACCCCTTGATAATTATCACAGTTCTAGCCCAAGGTGAAACCTTTCCAAGTCACTGCAGTTACATGGCCAAAATCTTGGCCGATCTAGGAAGGGAAATGTGCTGGAAAAGGCTCCAGAAGCAAGTCTGGCCTATGATGCAAACTTGGTGTGTGACTTTTGGACACATCAACCCTGCAGGCCATCATAATCAGACAAACAATACTACCCCATTAAACAGCATCAGTACAGAACAGAATATATCAATGACTGCACAGTATTTGAATACAGTCATGGAAGAAAACAACAAAAGCACTTTAGGGCATGGCTGCCCTAAAACATGTTGTGTATTCATGCTCTCATTTCAAATACACTACATAGTAGTGACCTTTATAAAGAAGTTTTCTTTCCTATTGCTCCTGCAGAGATTTCAGCACAAATACATAAATACAGAATTCAAGAGTGAACCAAAGCAGAACAGAAGTAGTAGACAATAACCATCCAATTTACAACCTTCCTACAGAAAAAGGAACACCAAAGGGAACATAAGAACACGGTATATGACTGCATATAGTTAACTGACTTTCTCTAATGCTGTGCTTCACAAAGCTGTTTTGTAACAGAGTTGTTAGTTAAAACACATCCTAGGATCGGTCTTTTTCGGACCAGCATTCCAGGATGTTATCAGAAAACAGTATGGATATTTCATACTGAGAGAATATAATGCAGAAAATGTGCAGAAGATTGCAAAGGACACCACTGCTTCCTTTCCAACTAGAATCATAATTTATATGCATAAAGATCCATTTCTTGTTCACAATTCAGTAAGATCATCCCACATTTCTTTCTTAACAGGGAAATACATCCTGGGTAAATATTCAGTCCTGATATGTTCTTGCTGATGTGTCTGTATGAATAATGAACTTAAAAAACGAGGAATGCTTCTGTTTACTAACATCTTGAAATTGTGTTGATATGACAGAAATTTGCTGTAAGAATAAAATGCTTTCCAAAAGATATACCCTCAAATTTAGGTAAATAAAATGGATGGGTGAAAGCTGTAAAGCAGTCACAAAAGCTGTACTAGGCACACTTCCTCAACTTTGTTTTATAAATATTCCAGTGTTTCTAATGCCTTTGCTTAGTGGGAGGGAAAAAACAAACAAAAAACACTAGTCCCAGCTTTATTAAATTTACCTACAATTTAGGCTACTAATCTTGCTTATTTCTGTGGGCACTCAAGTTAACAATCAAGCGTAGGTGCTGCACTTAATGAAGATTTATCAGATACTGAAACAAATCCCAATAAGCAGAGATTCACAGCAATGCTTAGCTGCAAAGCAGTGCAGCTGTTTTCATAACATGTTTACTATGCAGGAGCCACTATAGTGAAAAACTAAAGATGAAAGGAGTAACTCAGTATGAATATTCATCTGAGAGATGTAGATGCCAGCTTCAGGTACAGCTCTGAAAAAATGGTAAAAAAGACCAAATAGATTTAGGTGACAGTTGTAGAATATACTATTCTTCACATCCCTCTCCTGCAGTATTTGAAGATGTTCATATAGGGCTAATATGATTTTTTTTATTTTCACTGACACTGAGCTTTTACCTTATTTTAAAGATATTCACTTTGAAAACCAATGTTAATATTATGTATTCTAAGCCAGCCTGCAAAAACAGCCAAGGATGGTGTAAAAACCACTTAAATATTTCAGTCCTCGATGTGGTCTTGAAGAGCAAAGCAGAGATGAAACATGGCCAAACATTTACATCAAAACTTAAACATACCTATTTTGGGGGAAACAGGAGCAATTCACGCTTCTGTGAGAATGTTTTTAAGATGAAAGGGTTTTGTTATGCCCATGTGACTGTCATTTTATCTTCACATGAGAATTAAATACCCAAAACCACAAAAGACTACAAAGACAGTATTTTGAAATGAAATTTAAATTCTGCAGCACAGTTGTGGGATCTCACAGTTAAAACCAAATTACAGTTGTGCAGCTACTTTACATGGCCACATAACCACATTACATTCGTAACACCAACTGTGATATTTCTTCTTCACCTCTGATATAGAGCTTGCCATACATAATTCTAGCTTGAAAACAATGTTAGATTCATGTTTAGTACAATACTGTACCTGTGTATAATTCCTGGAGATAAACATATCTGTTGGGGGGCAAAACAGAAAGGAAAACCCTAAGGAGTTTGGAACAATACCTGGCAGCATTTCTCTAAAGTTATACAGTGCAAATGAAAGGATGGAAAGTTAAAACTTCAGTCCTGAAATCTAGGGCACATGAAACCCCAGAATAAACTATGTCAGAAATTCTTCACATCCACCAATCTCAACAGAACAGAGGATACCAGGAGTCCTACAGAAACCATAGGCACTCCCTCATGTAAGCTGGGGAATACTGCAAGGACCACACTTCATGAGCGTTGGCAAGCGTTGACAAGTTTTGCTGGCATTGCTGCATTGGTGGGGGACAAGAACCAGGGGGAAAAATTAGGAGGTCTCAAACACACCTGACAGTCTTTAGTAAAGACTGTTAAACTTTCAAGTAATCTATTAGTAATATATTAACCAACCCACCAGCAAGTGCAACACCCAGCAAGAGAGTTCTTCTGCAGGTATGGATTTAGCAACTCCTCAGCAGAGTAAATTATATGTTAGACAAAAGTCTTCTTGGTGCTACTGTAATTTTATCAGGATTTCTTGCCATTATCTCTGTCAGAGATTTCCCTCACTATCATGGTAAACTTCAAACAGGCTTTAGCCAGGAGCAGTTTGAGACAGGTTGAGGAGCAAAGTTCCTCTAAAGATCCAAATCTGAGCTGCTGCATCCCTTTTTCTCTGTTTTATATGGAAGCCATAATTGGTAGAAGAGCAGAATAACCACCACCTTTGGAGAAGTGAGAAGATTCAATTAAGAAAGATGTTTTTTCATTATGATTAATTAGTATTTTCCATTTTCATATGAAAATCACAGCAAAGCTAGAACATACATCTTTAGGTACAATTATTACCTCAGAGTTAGCCTGCTCTGCCTGCAAGTGCTTGCACTCATCTTTCAGCTTTTCAGATTCTCTTTCACGTTCCAGAGTCATTTTATCCATCAGTGTTTGAACTTGGACCAGCTCCTTTTTCAGGACAGCCACATCTTCCACACCAGGCCTTTGTAGCTGAAAAGTTGTGAGCAGTGAGCAACATCACATTGGCAGACATGCAATGTCATTTCTAAAAATCTATCAAATCATCAATTTATAGACAAGGTGACATACACAGTATTACAGCTAGGCAAAAAAAAAAAAAAACAGATAAAGAAAACTCCCCCCAAAAAAATCCAAAACCACAGAGAAGTGACTGTAACTCCCAAGAAAACAGGATTTAAGGGCTAGTTTTTAGTTTTTGCCTGCTAAACTTTGAACTTGTTGATTGATTTCAACCAAATCTGACCAATTGAAAATTGTCTCAAGGATTAAATTTCTGTAATTTTTATGTATGTAGATGGCTAGATACAGGATACTGCCCCTGTCTTAAACAATTATTTCAGAGAATCACCGCAGACAAAACAAAAGGGCAGCTGAAGGCAGTGTCTTGAAGATACTATCAGCTATGGCTCACACCAAACCCACAGGTAAAATCAGTTGGCAATTGCATCTCAAGCACCATACGTCCCTCAACATGAAACACTACGGAGGAAAAGGAGAGGGATGGCAACTAGGAACCCTAAAGAGAGCAGAGAAAAGGAGTGCTGGCATCTCTAGAAAGAAAAGGAACAGAAAAAGGAATTAGAAGGAAAAGGGAAGACAAGAAGGAACGGAACAGGGAGGAATGGACAGGTCCAGTATCTGGGCAAGGCCAACAGGCCCTTGAGGGCAGTCAGCTACAGGGAAGAAGGGGGATAAACAAGTCCTACTTTCCTCCGGAGTCTAAGCAGTAGCTGAGTGGGAGAAACTAGGAAGTTCCCTGCACTACTGCTTTAGAAGGGGCCCAACTTGCTGAGTCACTGGGATTGCTCCCTGGAGCCATGGCTGTATATAAAAGTCATCAGGAACCAAAGTCCTGGAATACACACACATTGGTATTATCAGCCAAGCACAAGAAGGACAAGATTTACATAGGCAGGATGATGACAGCTGCCAGTTTTTCAGCCACCATGTCACAAAACACCTCTCTGAGCACTTCTTAAAAATGCAGCTGTCCAAGGACAGTCAGCGCATAACACCTCATGGAAAAAGAGTGACCTAAAGATAGCTGTGGAAGTCAGCAATGGCATGCTCCAAGTTC
Source organism: Platysteira castanea (assembly GCA_013397175.1). Lineage (NCBI taxonomy): Eukaryota > Metazoa > Chordata > Aves > Passeriformes > Platysteira > Platysteira castanea. The sequence goes on along the minus strand of VYXC01009569.1, from coordinate 2,440,056 downwards.
ACGGCTGTGCAGCACATCTATATGTGTAATACACTGCAGAAATGCTGAAGAGCATCCAACAAGAAGACTGTAAGATAATGTAGGGTGAATCTTAGTATATAAGTTAGAAACAACCTATAATTTCTCACCGGAAAAACACTGAAAATGCAGATCAAAAACAATAATACCCTGAATTTTTTCAGCCCACAAGCAGACATATTCACATTCAACAGAGTTTGACTGCTTTAAAACTGTGTTTGAAAGCATTTAAGTAAACTCCTCCCTTGACCTGAAAATAACAAAAACATTAATGTGATGTGAATACCAGCTCTGTCTTTAAGTCTTCTACTGTACTTCTCTCTTTCTGCAGTTCTTGTCTCAGGTTCGTCAGTTTCTGTTCTGCACCTTCCCGAAGGCTGATTTCTTCATCATACTTTGACTTCAGATCTAATAAGAAAGAAGTTGAATAAATGACCCCTTTCACAAATTGCACAAGTAAAGAAGAGAATTGGATCTCATGCTAATACACTTACCCACAATTTCAGTGGCCAGTTGTGCTGCTTTTTGCTCAAATAAGTCTTTCATTTGCTTAATGTTAAAATTTTCTACTTGGATCTCTTCTAGTTGCCGTTCTAATGATTCTATTTCCATAAAAAGAACAGTATTATTTTCTGGAAGAACCAGGACAACACAGTTCCTCATGCCCATAACTAACCACAAGAGGTGAATATGTAATCCAAAATCCCTTAACATCCAACCATCAAAGCAAAGTGAACAACTTTATTGAAGTTAAATATCTGCAAGCATGATGTCACTGTCACTAGGTGAGTACTCTGCAGGACTAAGTACATATTGGTTTTCATTGGTCACAAATAGCCCTTCAGATCACTACTGAATATGCTGCTGAATTTCAAGCCCTGAACTGTAATTAAAAGCTTTAATCAATATCAGTCAGATAGTTTGTGTACAAATAGGGAAAATTTTATTCTATGAGTTCCTCATGGAGAAAAACACCGAGCAAAAATTATGAGTCTGCAAAACAAAAAAAACATCATTGTTTTCTTTGCTAGCAATGAGCACAGAAAAACAGTAAATAAAACCATCACTGAAAAATGCTATAGTTGATACAGTATAGTGCTATAGTATATATCTGACTGCTTGAATATATGAAATGATTAAAAAAGTGTTCAAAATGTTTCATGAGAACTGCTTTTAAATTCACAAGAAGAACTGTTTTGCTTCCAAAAATTTCAAACCCTGAGCCCCTGGAATATTTCCCCAGACTATTGCTTAACACAAATAGCTCTTAATAGATCTTACAATGAACTTCTTTGCCAGTAATTGTAAAATTCCAGCTTTCTAGCTCTTTAATTTACCAAAAGTGCTAATTTATCTAAAAGCTAAACCAAAATAAATTCCAAAGCAGTGCAGAAATTAATGTAATAAAATGTTAGCCACCTGTAGACGTAGCTGTTGTCAATCCATCGGACTTAGAATCCTTAAGAAAACAGAATAAATGCACCATTAGACAGTAGGAACAAAAACTACTACTTCCAAAGTTCATCCATTTTTTGGAAAAGACAGGGAAATAAAGACATCTGTGCTCAAATACTGCCCATCAGTACAAAAATACCTGAATTCAAGCAGTTATATCTGGAAGACTGGAAAAGGCCAAGATGAGTTTTCATTTCATGTATCACTACACTACTAAGGTTTCCACTTGTACGACTCCAGTAGGAATCCCCTCCCCTTCCCTTCCTCAATATAGAAATCTGTCTCAAAACAGAGGTTACAGACATCAAGAAGTACATCCTGAGAGGGTGTTTTGTCAGAAAGCAACTTCTGAGGTTTGTAACTATCCTGCATCTAAGTAGCTCATAGTAATAAAAAAACCAAGAGCTTCCTTTGGGGCACAACACACCGCAGTTTGCCTTGCCTTATTTTTTGAGCTCATTTGGATACCTATGAAATCCCACTGCTGTTTTCCAGAAGTTCTTACAAGAAAGACTTCATACCCTTTTCTCACAAAAGATGAAACACCACATTCAATTTATTTTCTTTGATAAACTGAGTTCTGAATAAGCCCAACAGAAGGAAAAGTCTGAACTGAACTTGTAGTGAGTAGTATGGAAGAACCATTATCTATTCCGACTTTGTTCTTTATATTTATATATACAGATACATTGTGGAGAGATAACTAGCTTTGTTTTCAAGAACATGTCAATATTTAAATTACAGAACTAACTAAATCAGGCCACGTGCCTTACAAAAAAGGTTTTAATCTTCAATGTCAATGCTGACGATAAACCTGCTTCAAGTATTTTAAAGCAATTACTTGCTGCCGCTGCCCCTGCAATTTCTCTAGTTCTTTCTTCAGCTCTTCTGAATACCATCTCTCCTCCTGAGGGGGAAAATGACAACAAAAACAAAAAAGGACATGGGGAGAGTGACTATAAATTTGGTTGCTTAAGACAGTGGAACATTTCAATTTGAAACAAAGAACCAAGTGCAAGTAAAATACATTTCCAACCTTCAGCGAAGCTTGCAGGTCTTGGACTTCTTGTCGGAGCAGTGATACTTCATCTCTGAATAAATATATCCACAGAGTGGAGAAAATGAATACACAGTGGTTATAATTTGTCAATTACATACAGGTTGTAATGTGTGTTAAGTAACTGGACTGATAGCCATGTATAATATAAATATAATTTACGTAGTTATAAATACTTATTTTTAGATTTTTTTGAAATTTGGAACAAACCAGATTAACATCACTTTGCACATCACGTGAAAAATGCTAAACATTAAATGGATAACTAAAGAAATAGATATGGAAAAAGTCTCAGGAAAACAGAATGTAAATCAAAATCAGTGCATCAGCTCAACCACATGAGTTCAAAGTGACAAAGCTATGCATTGGAACATTTAACTGTTTTGCAAGCCTTCTTACAAAAAGGACAGGTTTATTCTCCTTCACTTCCCATATCATGTAAAGGAACACTGCTAAGTGACAGCATGCTATCTTACTCCTGAAATATACAGTTACATAATTTTTCATCCACACAGCAATTTGGTATGCCCCACAGACATATTCACTTAAAGGTCTGAATATTTAAGAATTTTAAATTCTCATATTTCATGCTCAAGCCTCCAAGAATACAAGATCCTAGGCTATAACTGTTAGTGATTGATTCACACGACACCCTTCAAAATCACAGGTCTCCTTACAGAGTTGCACAACTATACACACAAGGATAATGTTGCATTACTGAGGTACAACCACTCCAAATCAAGAATACAAGGGTCATTAAATAATGCAAAAATACTCTTTCTTACTGTTTGTACAGCAGCAACACTAAGGAGTACACAGAATATATATGTGGGGGTACCAGTGCCAACAAATTCTCACTGTTTTATACCACACAATTATATTGCTGCTGGTGTGCATTATCCCCTCCTCCACAGATGTTCTTTCAAATTATCTCATACTTAGGAGAAAAGAAACCACCAAAGCAAGTTATTCCTTAGCTAAACTGGTGACAAATAGATTCAATCTACATTAGCACATTAACAGCAGGTCAGGGTCATCAAGTAGCAAGTGAAACATGCATTTGAACCAGTGGAGCAAGAACTCCAAGGTGGACCAATTTTAATGACAAAACAAACATGGGATATTGGGAGATTTACTTCTTACAGATGAAAATTTTGTTAGGTACACATTATTCTGCCTGTGTGATACAGTCACTGGAGGTTTACAAATACAACTTTACTGAGGCAGGTGTAGCTGTATTCCAAAACCTGTACATTGGTTGTGGGTGGAGAAGAAGGAGCCACTTTCTCGCCAGTACGAGTAAGTAAATGAGCTAAGATTCACATCTAAGATTATAAATAAAATCTCAAGCAGGTGAAAAAATTAACTGTATTGCAGTTGGGCTGAACATACAAACATTAAAGATGCTCTGGTCTTCACAGTAGATGAAAGGGTTGGAGTTGTATAAAGCTAGTTTGTAGAAGAGGGGAAGGTGGAGGAGAGGAGAAAGGAAAGAGTTTGTAATGTAAGGAGCCTTCTACAATAGTTGCCTTGATATCCCCAACAAAATTTTCCTCGACAGTTTTAAGATGAAACGTAAATTCAGTTTAACCAGTGGAAAATGAATGGGGGGGAATTAGTATAAGGGATCACTACAGGCACTGTAACTTTGCTTTTCTTCCCATCATCCAAGTCCTTATCAAATCACCTTTTCTGCTAGGGCTGTGACAATCCCTTCCTCCTCTCAGCACATCTGAGCCTACTATCTGGAAAATCCTTAGTGCCTTTTCCTTATGCTCCACTCAGTTTCCCACTAGTAATGCCAGTGCCTCCACCCTAGGACTGAGTACTGATGGCCTTGCTGAATCACACTGGGGGGAGTTACATGATTTACTCTTGGAACTTACTCATCATAGTTTACTGGGGAGTGGGAGGAAGAGGAAACTGTGTAATTCACAGTATTTAACTTTTCCTATTAACTAAATATGGAATTTTACCTCCCAATCTTGGTCCTAAGAACTGCACATAAGCTCCACACATGGAGAGCAAATGGAGTGGCTCCCTGCTGCAGGCTGCAATATTTCTTTAATATGGAATTCCAAGGCTTGGAAAAACATATTTATGTTGAATGAGAGTTTTCTCAAGCAAGCATGAAAATGAGTAGCATTAAAAAATACTATACTAATAGGAAAATACAGCTCATGTGTTATACAGTGGCTCTCACCAGACTGCCTTCATTCCATCAAAACTCCCTGACCTTGTTCACTTTTTCAGTTATGTGAGAGAAAACAAAACTACTTGTCCTTAAACTGTCAAGAGCCAGGGAAAAAAATAACTGTATTTCACCAGCCAACAACTGTTTTTGACATTGGAAACCTGCAGGCATAAAAATAAGTATTTCATAAACCATATAAACAATAAAGTTATGACCAACAATTCCCCCATATGAATGCTATTATCTTACTAAAGTATCCCTTCAAGTCTAAGCTGAATTACTTCAAAAAGACTTAAATCAGGCCTAAGAAGAAGAAATATTCATTACTGAATAAATGTGCACATCAGAAGCCCAGTATGAATTCACTAGTACCCTATCACTTTTATAAAGGCCCAATTTTGATTTCTTTTGAAGCAGCAGCTGAGAGAGAAAGCAGCTATCCACAAGGAAGGAGTCATCCAAGACCTCTGCTAATGCTGGCTCCTACTGGCTTGCCAGCTTCTCTCAGTATTGAGGAGATACAGATCTGCATTTGGGTAACAACTGAAACATGTTCTCTTCCACGCTCTTTTCTCACTAAAGAGCCACCCTCTCTTGAGTTACGTAAATACATGTATTTCTTTCTATGTAATTATTTGTCATTTAGGGTCACATTTCTGCTTGTGACAAAACATTTGAACTGCTTACTTCCCAGGATCAGCAGAAGCCACAGGGTCATGTGCTCTGTGCTGCTCACTCTGACTCTCCTGTGTACAAATGCGAGGAGTCTAGGGGAGTGTGACAAAACAGCACCATGGATGGCTATTTACAACAGTGCAAAACAAGCACTGAGCAGAAAAAGAATTAGCAGGAAGCAAAAGGAAGCCTACGTAAATTCCACCCCCAAGAAAATCCTTCCCAAAGCAACACAGACCACTCAGTTAAACACTTCTAGAGAAAGCTTCACGTTATCAGTTCCTGCTACATACTGCTGCTCTCAAAAATAAAACAACCTGATATGCTTCCTAGGGATATATTTAACAATACAGTATTGACAAAAAAAAAATCAAATAAACTAGGTAAGACTTCTGAAGATTAGCATGGAGTGTCTGAAAAACAGAAAGAGAATTACTGCCACAGACAGAAACTTCTCAGATTTGCAAATAACTAGGTAATAAGGGAAGCTATTTAGGCAAACACTGATAGTGTAATTACCCAGTAAGTACCCTAATTAACTAGGGACAAAATTGGGTTTCTCCTGTGTCTTTAGGGTTTTCCTTCCCACTCTCAAATGATGATATTTCAGCTCTATGACAGAAATTAGGAGGAACCTGTATTTTTTTCTGCCACACTTGTAAAAATCATTCTGGTCTGTAATAGTGCATAGTCAGCTGAATCAGAAACAGGTGGCTTAATATCATAAACACATGTATCTGATTTTCACTTACTGTCAGATCAGTATCAGGCAACATTAGTTACAAGCTGCCTTTTAACTCTAGCTGGAAATGGGACATGAACATTTAGATACTTGACTACGCAAATTCAAATTAATAAAACATTCAGTGTAAGTAGAAGCAGCTCAACACTGGCACAAAAGCACATACACAAATGAGTACTGTTTCACCTTTCCGGTGACAGATGACCTTCCCCTCCACGAGTTGAATCAATGCCAGAATTATGAACTGCTTCATAGTGCTTGAACAGCTCCTCCGCTGATCCATGAGACTTCATACAGAGAGGACAAATAAAGCCCTATTACAAAAAGGAAAAACAAACAAACAAAAAATATGAGACACGGGCTTTTTCCCATCTTTTTTTTCTCCATCTTATTTTTATACATAACTGTAAATTTTGTTTGCACGTTTAAGAAGTAGTAAATGCCATTTTGAAGATTCATTTTAGTTCTTTCATGCTTTGATAACAGTTTTTGCAATAAAAAGTTAGAAAATGCCTTCAAAAGTCATATTCCATTCAGTGAGTTTTTTTCCCCAACACCATTACATACTAGCAACAAAATTTTATTTAGCAAAATAAAAAGGACTGCTCTCCAAATTCTTCCCCCCACCCAACAAAACGATTTTCCATACAACTTTTCATAAAATCACATTCTTATTCAAAATACAAGGTAGCATTTGGAGTTTGGTCTTTAAGAAGGAGACATAAAGGCCCGCTCTAAAGTACAGTTATTCATAAACCAACTACCTCCATGCTGAAACTACTGATTTTAATATGGGCCAGACAACTAAGAATCACTTCTTACCTTTCATAGAATTAATTGATAAATACCATTCAGATAAATACCACATCAAGTAAAATCAGATCTCTACAGCCTTAAGAATCATAAATCTATTTTCTTACCAGCATATACACTATAAGCTTACCAGAGTGGAAATTTAGCAGATCAATGCCCTCGCTCTACCTATTAGCCCACAAATGAAAACAGTAAGTGTTATGCACCTCTAAACATTTGTGGAGTGTCCAAGCTGACACTTACCAGAAGTACCATCCACCTCATTTTTCACACTTTATTACATCTGGTGTTGACTGCTGGACTTTATATTGGTTCCTCACTCATGTGGTTATCATGCCAAGTCAGAGCCCAGTTCCCATCTACATTTCAGCCCATAATGTAACACAGCAGCAACACTGAGACGTTTCAGACTAAGAGCTAAAAACCTCATCTCACATCAACAGCTCCCTGTAAATCCAAGCAGTGCAAACGGGACCTTGTGTAAGTGGGGTGCCTGTCTTTAATTTTTTTAAGGCCCTCTGTTTCTTTAATTCATTTCAAATATGCATTTTTACATTTAGATGTTATCCTTAAGTTTCTTATGCCACTACAAATGGTAGTGTGCTCCAACACTAAACCAAGGCTCTCCAGTATCCAAGACGAGAGTACTTCTCTGAACGGGATTATCACACTTCACCTAGCACAGGCTCCCACATGATTTATGAAGGACATATGAAGAGTTTTGACACTTCTTTTCTGCTCTTAACTTTGCATTTGGATGCTAACGGACAAGCCACAACACTTCAAATATTAGCACAAAGTAAATATACTGAATGTGTATGTTGATAATCACAATAGCATTCATTTATTAACTTGGCATTCGTGGTATTTTGTTTCACTAGTCACTAAGAATTCAACAACCTAATCTAACGGTTTTAACCCACGAAAACTACCATGTTCAGCTACTCAAATGTAGCCACAGCTCTGAACAGAGCCTTCGTAATTTCTATAATTTATTAAGTGTTTCAGAAATTAATTTCTAAATACAGCTGCTTGTCAAGTCCACCACATATCATGTGGAAAACTAGTTTTGTCACAACTAGAGCAAACAAAACAGTACACTCTCTCCTAAGCAGGACACAAGCATTTAACCTTAACAACCATTTATTTATTTGCAGAGTTGATCAGCACAGTTTCACTCCAGATTAAACCAAGTTAACTCATATACAAGTATTCATGCCAAAACAGCTACAGAAAATTTGTTCAGCTACTAGGTTCCCAGTAATGTTTATCTGAGACCATTAGCATATGATGCCAGTGAGAGTCACTCTCAGTGCAAGAACCAGAGGGAGTTTCCTGGCACACAGCAAATGGCAAAGACCCATACGGGTCACACTGTACAGGACTGGGTTTTTTCCCTAGCAGGTCAATCAGAAAGCAGTCAGCTTCATACAATGAGAGTGCAACAGCATCCTTTTGGGATGAAACTCTACTAAGCAGTTCTCAGTGTTGTGTTTAGTTTCCCAGTGATGGGAACATCTGCTGTTTCATAGACAAAAGCATATGGTCCTTGTAGTTCCAGTAAAGTGCATCTAGAAAGAATGAGTGTAGAAAATTGCTCTGGCCTCGCCTTCCTTTTGCCCATTACCTCTTTGCATTTAAACAGCAAAATCTGGTTCTTTGCTTGGGGTTTTTTGTGGGTTTTTGGTTTTGGTTTGGGGTTTTTTGGGGTTTGGGGGGAGTGTGGGTTTTTTGTGGTTTTATTGTGCTTGGGGTTTATTCTGTGGAAAGAGGCGCCCTGGAAAAGAGGAAAGAATAGCTTACATGTGCAATTAGCTCAGGGGGACAGCAATCATTCATCTCAATTATTGGGTAAAGCCAGCCAAGATTTCCCAGGCAGGCAGGCAGATTTGAAGGCAATGTCCACAAGGACAAGGGGCCTTCACATATAGCTTCATATAGCACAGAGCTTCATTTACTGATACAAACAAAGCTTCTGCAACATCTTGTGTTTTTATTCTTGCACTTACATCAGGAGTCAAGCTTAGAGAACCATGGAACTTCACTGCTTCACTTTTTCCATTCTTGGAAAATATTTAAGAACTAAAACAAAACAAAAAAAAAGAACCCTCCACCAATCCCAACTCCAAAAAACAAACCCCACAGAATCATTTCAAGATAACTGACACTTTTACCATATGGAAAATGTTCATGACTATTCTACCATATACATGCTATAGGACAGCTTAGCCCAAACCAAAAACTGGGATGCACTTTAACATGCTTGGCATTCATATGATTAGGCTTTAAGTTTCAACAGATTTGAGTATCTAAGTTTCACCGTTGACCTTCCAGAAATACCAGGCCAGCACGCTCAGCTACAGTCTGTTTCCAGTGAGCTGCATGAACAAAAAGCCAATAGCAGCGATTTCAGCCCAGGGCTTTAACACCTCCTGACCATGACCTTTGTTTGCCCCCCTCTCAGAATCCACACTTACACTAGCAACTCTTGCACAATTGTGTTGGTATAATAAGCTGTGTGCTGTGAATCAAGTCCAGCATGTTTAAAAAACTAAAACTAAGCTCACCATTCATGTTTCTTCCACTGCAGATGAACCTCCACAATTTTCCCCAATACAAGATACACATCTTCACCAGCACTTAAACAGTAAGACCAAGCTAAAACTCAGATATTCTCCAGTTACACAGTGATTTAAAGTCTGAAACATTTTACATGATGGAAGATCAGAAACTGTACATATTTAGGGCCAGCAGAGAGAAACATAAGTGATAATTTCAGAGCTGAAAGATGTATCAAGTCCTTCTAGATTGTATTTTCCAAAAATATATCACAGCAATTAACTGAATCCTCAGGAAGTTCTCAGAAGCAGATTAAACGGTCTGCCTAGACAGCAAGGGCAAGACTACATGTGTTAATTTATTTAGAAGGCTTAAATATTGATAAAAAAAATCATGACATATTTTAAGTTAAGGAATAAATAAATTAGGTCACTCCTTTTATATATTGCTAGAAGGAAAATACAGTTGACATTTTTCATGTCTTTCACCAGATAAAGCCCTTTCCTCCGTGTTCATGTAAACAGTAAGATGACAGTGGCTTTCTCAGATAACATCTCTATTTAATCATTAGAAAATAAGTAAAAAGGTCATGTTGAGTATAATTAAGACCTGCAGTCCATTTCAATTTTACAAGTAAGTATTTAAATTTCTGGACAAAGAGAATAAAGGTGTATTTATACAGTATTTTGTACCAGACTGCAGAATTGATGTCCTCCTGGAAAAGAAGGTGGATTCTTCCTGAGAAGAACAGAATCAATGTAATTTCTAGTTCAGTTCTCTTACGTTTTTTATTGCTATTGATGAGTAAGGCTACAATTGTGTCACAACCTACAAGACTACAATTTTGTCATGAAATAGAAGTTGTAATCCAGTGGGATCTCTATTTCTTAAAGAAAAATCGTATTTCATGGCCAAGTCAAATCAAATCAAATCAGTATCTCTAATTCTTCATTCTCTTAATACTGTTCGGATGTTGCAGGAAGTTAATGTACTAATGTAACACAATCAATAATTTTTGTTCCTGTACAAAGCAGGCAAGTACTGTTGAGGTGAAAACATGCACCACAACCTAATTTGAGAAGCAACTGAAAGAGAATAAAATATCAGCATTAAAGCATTGACAGGATATTCTGTGCAGTAACAGCCTGCAACATCCCAAGGGCATGCATAAAAACAGAAGATTCACTCAACTGCATCTACAATAAGAGACAAGTAGAAAAAAAATCCCATAAAGAATGAGGTCTTTTTAAAGACTGACATTAAAAACCCCACATTTTTGCACAACTACTATGCCAATTCACACTCTATGCAATTCTGCTATGAAAAGCCTATTCAGAAAACATCAAGGTCATATCTTGCCTGTATTAGCCAAGAAACACATTCTTACTAAACATCTGGAAAGTTATGAAGACTACCCAAAAGAGCTATTTAAAAATTGTCTTCGATTTAGCCCAATGCTAGATAAGACAACAGATATTAACAGCCACTATATTCTAAATTCTGCAGGGGTACCATACAGTGGTTGTTTTGGATGCCTCAAATAAAAACAGGACAGGAAGTCTCAAACTATGCCTCTATACTGACTCACTGTTTACATGTTCTGAACGTCCAACAGAGATTGTCAGGAAATGCTGGACACAGTTTAGAAATGTAACATTCCTTTCAAAAAAAAGAAAACAAAACAGAAGCTGCCACACAGCTTTTGTTAGTGACACCACTGTATACATGGAAGTTGGGAAACAATATTTGGGAACTTGGTGATGCGTGTGACTTTCATATAGCATTTGTTTGGTTAAGTTGGCTATACATGGACAGATAATTGCCGACATTTTAGTGGTTATTTCTGCAGCTGAATAAGCCATTGTATTTTAAAGAAGGCTTCATCACAGCATTAAAAAAATCTAGTAAGATTTTTTTATTAAAAATTTGTTTTTCTAATTTTTATAATGTTGCTGCAATATATAAGCTCTTAAACATGTTCAAAAGAGAAGTTTCTGAGTTTTTTATACTCCCACCCTTTTTATACTCCCTCTTTTACCCAATGTACGTACCTTGCACTAGAAATATGCTTTTAAAAAAAGTTAGCTGATAATGACTCAAAACGTTTCTTTTCACAAAGGATGTGAGTGATCCAACACCATGTTTATCATGATACTGAGTCTGATGTGAAGCAAACCAAATAAGGAAATAGTCTTATTTATAAGAAAATCAAGCAAAAGCTCCTAAAAAAAAGTGTATACATCAGTGACTGAAAGTCTTCCAATACTTCAAATGTCTCCTGTGACAGACAACTGCACACTAGAAAACTAGACAATTAATTAACTCTTCTGCTGAATGTATACTTTGGCATCATGCATATGAGATCAAATTGTGTTTAAGCAAGGAATCAAAAGAAACAATTTTAAAAGCTGACATCCAAGCCACAAGAAAACATGTAGTTCACTTAAAGCAGCCCATTACCAAAGCTATTTAACCAAAATAAACAAGACCCACACTAATAACTGGGAGGTCACGAAGCTCCTGTCTTCCTTCTGTCCCAGTGTCCTCACTCTGGTAACGTTCAGACAGATCAGTGCGAGTTACACACATTTTCATACATAGTGGACAGATGAAGCCCTGTGAAATGTGTATTTCTTTCTAAGAAACTAATAAAGACAAAAATGCTGATCTGGTATCAAAAGTTTGAATTCTTATGCTGAAAGCTCTCTACAATCACCAAAAGCAAAGTATGTTTTCCTTTTGGAGAGAGGACTGCTGCAAACCATACCAATACCATAGAGAAAGCAAGAAGGAACAATTACTAAGGACACGAAAATAAATAAATCTAACACATGCCTTAAAAACTGGGACCATGCTGCATACTATTACGTGTTTTCCAGACACTCTTGGTATCCCCTTCACGTGACAGAGGAACAAGCTACATAACAAATTGTGAATGGAGCATTACAAGGCATTCCGTCACGTCCATCGTGAGGTTTCCCACAAGGGTGTTCAGATGTTTCAGAGACAGAGGGAAGAGTGGTGCCGTGAGATTGCAGAAATGCCTCTATAAATTAATAAGCAAGTTTGCAACAGCAGCAGGAGAGACTGAGGCAAACCTGTCTAGTTAATGCAGTTATATTACACTAAGGAAAGCATCATCTCACTGGTAGACTCACTGCAAGCATGGAATATTTAGCAACCCTGTACTGCAGACAGAGTTGCACTGGGACCTAGCTACAAAGGTAGGGTAGACTCAAAGGTTTCCTACTTGGGCAGACTGCACAGTGAATAAAAGACTTCATTATGGGTCTATGCGGGACCTGAAGTGCCAACATGGTCACAGACAGGACTCAAGCAAATTTTTACCTCTTCTTGAGCAGTTTGAATTCAGACTTCCCCACTCCTCCTGTTTCATACTACAGTTCTCAAAAAACAGCATTTATTTCAACCACACTTGAGGAGGAAGGAAACGTACAAATCTGCACAGATTTAGTAATTATTTTCCATTTGAATCTTGCAACAATACAAATTAGAAAATCTAGCCAAGAAACTGGAGTGAAAACAAGTTACTGGATTTCTAACCATATGATAATGGAGAATATCGTTCTTCTCCAGGTAAGAATATAACAATAAAACAAAGAGCAAACATTCTGCACAGACCAACTGCAGTGTTCCTGAAGAGAAGCTCCAGGAGAGACAAGACCTCAGTCAAGCTGTGAGGGAAAAGGAAGGCTAACAGATTCCAGTAGCATTACACGTGAATCTAAAAACCCATCATCAGGTTCAGAGCTTAGCTTCAAACAGATTTTGAAATTCTATGCTAAGGATAATACCCAATGAAAGAAATGATGGAATTATGGACAACTAAAAGATACTTTTTTATGTAACACATGCATATCAAACAAGAGTGACACGGTAGCCTTTGGTCTGACTCAGTTTTGACTCAATAGAACAGCCAGTGGGGCAACAGTGCAGGCACACCACCACTCTGAAAGCTCATCCCATGTCAAGAAAATACTGCTACATTAGTACTGAGGTACCTTACAGCTGTACAGTTAGCCATGTTGCACTCATGTTAACAGAATTGTACGATTTCAGCCAAATCTTAGAAAGAAGCAATTGTCTCATTGCACACTTTTATGCCTTAATCAACTACAAAAGTAGTAAGATTTTAGTCTGCAATTTGAGAATATTTATTTGCTTCAGGGATGGTTAAATATGCATAGAAAACAGATCTGGACTCAAAAACGTGTGACATGTAGAACATGCAGCAAAATATTAAGGAATGTCTGATTACACTGACGGCAATAAGGCTTCAAGAAAGACGAAACAAGCAGATGCACAGACAGGATTTTAAACAGCACAGTGAAAGTTCCTATTATCTTTTATCATATCACACACAGGAGTATTTGAATCGTCACACACTTTATTCAGCATAAGAAAGGGCACTTTGCTCCCTTTAACTCTGTAATAGGGGTAATTAACCTTGCACTGTATTTGTATGTTAAGCTCAAAATGTTTCCAAGATAGGTAAGCAGGCTACATTAGCACAAACAAGCTTCAACAGCCAGTGAAGTCAGTTTGCGTTTTTCAGTGTTAATGTCTGACAACACTGTAAATACAAAGACATTGTAATATGGGATTGCAGCAAGAATAACAATTTACTCTGCTGATTAAGTATGGCACACAGCACATGAAAAACTGACAGGATTTATACTCCAACACCAAACAAAACCAAATACGTTTGACATTTCACAAGAAGGAAGAGGTTTCCAGTATACATTATAGCTTAGCAGAAGCAAGGTGAAAATGGAGTACAAGCACAATAAAATGTCAAGCCTTGTTTTTTGCAGCTCTCATGAAAGATTTATTAACAAGGAGTCTTAAGCTTACATCTAATTGCTTATAATTTTAATAATTCATCTCTAGAACTACAGGAAGGATTGCTTGTGACCACTTGGATAGATAAGCCTAATTAATAGTTACATATAAACATGGCCCAGTCTTCCTTTTTTTATTTAAATAACAAACAGTTTTTAGAAGATGACATTTGCAAGTATTTATTTAGTACAGCTGATATTTAGGAAGATCATCAAAAGTTACTCTCAACAGTTTCATGGAGCTGAGAAACCACATCCAAGGTTTAAGACACCAGTCCCGTGTACGGTGCACAGTACCTCTGAGGAGCCCTCATTGTTCACATCCACGGCATTCCCAGGTGTGGCAGATGAATCCGAATCTGAACTCTGAGACCCACCCCTACCTGGAGTCTGAAATAGATGGGGAAGAGAAAAATGAGAGTCTACATTTTAATATTTAATAAATATTTAATAAACCACACTACATATCCTCTGCAAAGGTCTCTCTTCTACTTCTTGGAATACAGGGGTATTTTCCCTCCATAAGAGTAATGAAGTGAACAAGCTGATGAGCAATTTTATAATTTTCAGCACAACACTTCAACAAAAGCTTCTATCCAACACTCTCCATACATAAAAAACCAAGCAGATACCAGAAGCAAAGGCCAAGATTTTAAACCACTTCCTCTCACAAGTGCTCAACACAACCCAAAAACTTTGGCTAAACTCTTGACCCTTGCATCACCCTTGGTGATGTTAAATTAGGTTGCTATATCCTATAAGAAAACACTAGAAATTAAAATCTAAAAAGTTTTGGAAGCTAGTATCATCCTACTTTCTTGATAACTTGTCTACATTCTGGACAAGCCTTTAAATATATCAAAGACAGAAAACGAAAGTTTGAGGACCCTGCTGATTCAACAAGCACACAAGCAGGTACACTGCCTTGATTTGGAAAAAAATAAAAATAACAATCAAGCCTGTAGCAAAGTTAAGACATGCTAATCAGTAAGACAACCTATAAAGATATACTCCTATGAATACGCTGAAAGTCAAAACAGCAGTATTGATTTAAAACTATAGACTTAGACAAAATAAGCAAATAAACTTTAAATACTACAGGATTCAAAATCTGGGTAGATGGATTGTATCTTATAATCCTTATTTAACTATGATTTTGATTTAAATTTGATTTAACTTCTATTAATCATTTCCAGAATGTCTGCTTGACTGATGGCAGAAAAGTAAGCATTCTGAAAGCAAACATCATTAAAAAATTATCTCAATATGTATATGCAATCTTAGTTTCAACAAAGAACAAAAAGTTCATTATCTAATTCTAGTATGACAATCTCAAATGGGATAAAGTAATGCTACTGCTGTATTTTAGCCTATCTGGGAATAATTATAATATTATAAAGGATTTTATAATTTAATGTATGAGGATAAAGATAAAGAATTTAAATATACAGATTGAAATCTACAAAGAGAGGGACAGAGTTTTAGTTTCTTGATCTTGGTGCCTCCATAATCTTATTTGGAGAAGAATTTTCTTGCTCAAATACATCCTTTTTTTGAAGACAAATCAGTTATATAACCTCTTATAAGATATCTGCAGCACACATGATTTCCCATTCTTTGGAAATTAAGTACATTTTCCTGCTTTGTTTTAAAAAGAATGTTCTATTTTCAACTTTCATAGATAAAAAAGATAACAGATAGCAAAGATAGCAAAGATACCAGCCTCTTATTATTAATCAAATCTAAAAAATATGTCATTAACACGTCAAGTCTACTGATAAAGGACTTAGTTCCCAATGAAATACATTTCAGTTTTGAAAAGGCTCTGAAGACCGGCCAAAGGGAAACGAGGAGGAGTGAAGCACCAAGCTATTGGGGCTGGTAACAGTAAGAGAAGACAACCATCTCTCCTCACTCCAGCCTTCTCTGAGGTCATCAGTTAGAGTTATCAACATATTCTGGTTTTCCTACTCCGTGTTTTTTTCATGTTAGCTGTATTGTATTCCTAAAGAAATATGAACACGATTTCCTTCTAATACAGCATACAAAAAGCAGTAGACAAGGTGATGCAAGCTCTGCAAGTTAATAATAGGAGAGGCAAAAAAGGGGGTAAAAAGAGACACAATACAAATGCAAAACATGCCAAAGTGAAGGCATTGGTACTTCTTCACAGGGTCACTGATACAGACCATAAACAAGGTACATCCCAGCATGGACCACAGGTGCACACTCTTCAAGTTTCCACATGAAATCAAACTGGGAGGACCAGCTGATACACTCAGGGGCAGGGCTGCCACTCAGAGAGACCTAGAAATGCCTGGAGAAATAGGCCAAGGGGAACCCTATGCAATTCAGCAGGGACAAATGCAGAGTCCTGTGTCAGGGAAGGAGAACTCCTGGCAGTAACAGAGGTCTCTCGGCTGAAAAGGACCAAGGCCTCGTGTCAGCCTGCAAGCTGAACAGGAGCCCGCAGCGTGCCCTGTGTGCAGAGAGGGCTGCCAGAGCCTGGATTGTGTTAACAAGGAGCCCAGCCAACTGATCAAGGGAAGTGATCATTCCCCACTGGCCAGCACCCACTGACCACATCAAGATACTGCTCTCCCAGTCCAGGGAGAACCCTGATAAACCAGCATGAGTTTAGCAAAAGGCCACCGACACGTCTGGGGATGAAGCATCTGATGTCTGGGAGAAGCCGAGGAACAGGGCTGGCTCAGCCTGGAAGCAGAGACAGCTTTGGGAGGGCCAAACAGCAGCGACACCACCACCCATGAAGAGGCCATCAAAAAGAGGAAGCCAAGCTGGTCTAAGCAGCACATAGTGAGAGGCCCAGACACAAGAACTGAAATGAGAGATTCCTACTGGATGTAAAGAACAGCTTTTCCAGTGTTAGACAGGCTTCAGCAATTTGCTCTTGACCTCCAAGCTGATCCTGTTCACTGCTCAGACTAGGGAACTCCTGCACTCCCTTCCTGCCCCAATTGCTCAGTAGCCTACGAAGTGCTGAAATACACATTCCGCAGGAAAGCTTCGAAATACAAGTGAAGTAACTCCATTAATGAACATGAGGACTGTGTTCCATTGACAGTCAGAAGAATAATATCTAAAACAAATAGTAAGTTGTAGCCAGGTTTCCCAGGAAGACAGGTAAGTTAGAATACTGCATCTAATGTTTCAGTGGCACTAAGGGATGGTCCAACTGTCTCTCTAGACAGGCAGCACCCACCTCCACTTCTGCAATATCTGAACATACACTTTCAGCACACCTAATGAATCATTGTGTCCCAAACCCAAGAATCTTCTGCAACAATTAACACAATATTTTCTTCACCTCATATTGTAACTCCTTATACAACACTACTATACACTGTTAATTGCCCATCCCATTTCACCCCAGAGTTGACTCCATTTTGCAATGAGATTTGCCTATAAATTTGAGATTATTACAACCTCCAGGATGCAAGCTCTTCTGTTATTACTCCACTGTACACTGTTATTACTCCATGGTTGATTGAAGTACTTGCTGTATGAAACACTTCAGACATGCTATAGTCACACCAATAAGCACTGGGTGGCATGTCTTATTGCATGCATTGTACGATAGAAATTACATAGCACCTGGTAAAATCCTTTTAACATTTCAAAAACCAATGTGTGCTCTTTAAAAGAGAAGGCATAATTCCAAGCTAGATTTAGAAAGCTTAATACAAAGAGGGACATTTTCTGGTGAGTGCCAGGGTGGGAAAGAAGAGTGGGAAGGAAAGAGGTCATTAAGTAACTTTCAAGTTATAGTCCATAGTATCCATTTGCAAAATATACAGAGTAGCAAGAAAAATTAAATACAAAATTGGAAGAATATTATGGAAGCCAAAATCAAAAATGAAATTAACTTATCTTTCAAGGTTGTAATGTAATTTAAACACCCATACAAATAAGGATGGGGCATTGGGAATGCCTTTTTTTAATTGATCATTGCATTAAATCGGTTCACACACACAGTTAAGCTACGCTCATGTACCACTGTGGTATCACATTCCATTAAAAAAAAGAAGAATCACAATGCATTGAACAATTTGGACTTTGTGATCTACAAAAAGACTCAGAATGACATTCTTTGTTTTCAGATAGCCTATACAGGGGAGCAAATGAATGACTTACTAATCCCAGAGGAAAAGAAAATTTCCACACAGGCTTCTGTGTGTGTACAATTACAAAATTAACACTCGACACTTAAAGGCATACCTGGAGTTAAAAGACTGATGCAAAGTTAGTCTTTGATCCAGCATATTTCTCTCCTAGTTGTCAGTCATATTTGTTTACTTTGCAGAGAAGCATGTTTCTACTGCTAGCCCTAGAGTTGTAGAAGTAATATGCTACACTTCATTATGCTGTTCTCTGTGTTTTCTCAAAACTGCAAGCTAATATAAAGAAACATCATTAACAACAAAAAGGATGACAATGACTGCAGCTTGTTTTCTGAAAAGGAGTAAAAAATTATATAATGAATGAGTTGAGTTAATGCTTTAAAATGAGGGAGTATAAATACGGACCACTACCATGTCATTTTTGCATAGTCATTTATCTGTCTGTAGCTACATTCTTTTCAGTTAGAATACTCTTTTCAGCAGTTTTAAATTCAGAATAAATTAAAACCTTTGGAAACATAGATAAAGCCTTGAGAAAATGTGAACAAATGCAGACTTAACAGTTTTTCCAGCACAGATTTAAATACTACATATGGGTACTACAACCATAAGAAGGTCCTGAAGCAACAAACAAGACACAGAAATGAGAAGGTAAGAAGGCCAAAGCCCTTGTTACCAAAGAACTCTCAGGGCTCAGAACAGGGTATTTTGCCATACAGAACAGTAACACCATTTACTTCTAAAGCAGTGTGACGCTACTTTATGACTCTGTAAAATGAAATTACTCCTGACTTCAGAGGGCATAAAACTTTTCTTTCCCATCATGCCATCAGTTTCACACAAGCAGACTTTGTGCCCAGGAAGAGGCACACATGCTCCCTTTGACTCCTGAGGAGAGGGCAGAAGCACAGCTGCAGTTCAGCATCTATCCAAGTAAATATGCTATCTAGCAAGCTCTGCAATTATAAATGTAAAAAGAAAATTTTAAGTCAGGCATGAGATGCAATGATTTCAGACAAGTAAATATCTCTGTGCCTGAGCTTGGAGTAAGAGAAAAGGTGACCCACAGAAATGCCTGCAAAGCCCTGTTCTCCCCCAGACACCAAGATCTCAAGACCAAAAACTCAAGCATTAGTTAGAAACAGAAAGCAATAGAGGAGCACAGAGAGCAACAGAGAGCACCCAAACACAGTACAGTTCCCAAGAGTTGTAGACATCCAGTTAAAGACAAATAATGAAGACAAAAACTAACGTACTAATGTAAATATGTAAATAGTAGTCACACTGGTCCAATAGATGAGTCGTTCACTAAGAAAATCATGAGCAATGGGAAGAAGGCTCAGAAGGAGGTCAAAGTAATCAGTTTTCTATCAGCTGAGAATAAATGCCTCCTCCTTGCAAATACAAGAAGTGAACTCTGCTTTAACAGGCCAGAGGCAACTGCTGCTGCCCCGCTAGCAGATTAACAACAGAGAGATGCCACGATGCCCACAGAGGGCATTCAGAGTTGAACACAATGAAGAAAAGACTGCTCTCCAAGGAATCCGCTGACAAAAATCAAACTATTTGTGCAGGAAACTTGCGTCTCGGACATTCCACACAGATGCCTTTTGGGAAAGACTACCTTTTTTCTAGATCAGCATGATGAACAATGGATGAAACCGGGAAGTGGCAACTATGTACGAAAGGGGGTTTTATGGTGCAAACATACCAAACAGGTGGATCCCTGAGATGTCATGGTGAAAACACATAAAATTTAGAAACAGCTTGTATGGAAAGGACGTAAAATGAGGAGCTAGTTGAAGACAGCATGGAGATACTAACCTCAAAAACTCAATGAGTAATGTTCAGTATATATTACTTTCTACTTTGAAAATATGTCATTCAAAGTCACTGTGAAGATGCTTTTTAAAGCAGAAATTACAACTGTGGAAGAAATAAAAAGGTGGTCAAGGTAGAGAAGTAGTATAAAAAAGGAACATCTGATGTTTTGAAACTTCAGGCATCAGAATTTCAAATAGATAACTAAAACTATAAATCATATCTTTGTAGCTGTTGTCTTTCTCTGCAGCTTGTCAGCCAGCTGAGCTATAACAAAAAGGAATGTAATAAAGAATTTCTTTTTTAAAAAAAACATACCTTTATAACTCAGGCTATATCACCACTAATGACTAGCTCTCTGGCTAGGAAGGGTGGCATCACCTATAATCATATAACAAACCAAACAGGTATACAAGAAACTATGCTTCAGTGACAGAAAGGCAGGGGGTTTTTGTCAGCTACAAAAATGGACAATAAAAGGGTCAAGAAGAGGTTCCTTATCCTTCAAATTACTGCATGAGACACATGAAAGATATTAATAACTATGTTCTTTATGAAGATACCTGACATAAACCTAAGGTTCATTTTTAATACCGAAGTACAGCAGAAGTATTTTTCACAGTTTGCCAACCACACTGCAAGTCAAAATGGTATGTATGTACGAGGTTGGGCATGCAACCACTGTTTTTACAAAATGCCTAAAGCCCCTGTTAGTATGAGGTGAATTTTTAAATGCATAGTTATTTTCTGCAATTAAAAGGTTAACACCTTAGAAATCGTGGCATTTCTCTATTTCATTTTTGGGCAGGAAGAAGTCTGTTTCACCTTTCTTGACAATCAGCTCTCCTGCAATCCTGTAATTTTCAGGAGCAACTGGTGAACAAGTATTTGTTCAATCTTTCTGGAAAAGATGTCTGTTTCTCACACAGAAACTTCTGCACTGACTTTAGATTTTTATAAGATGTTTAGCTGAATTCATACTTAGGGGTATATATCCTTTGGCACTGTATGAAGCTTTTTCTTCTCCCACAGCAGCCTTCCTTGATGGCCTGGTATTTCTCAGAATCAGTAAACACCCAGTTAACTGCTGCCAATATTTAATTAGGCCCGTACTAAGTTTCCATGCTTGTTAGCAGGGCTTCACATTAAATTTCAGGAAGGAAGTTCTTCCTTGTAAACACGAAGCTCCAAATAGACCAAGAGCTTCACCTGCTCAGGGTCTATGACCGAAGAACAATCTGAGGTATGCTTTGTACTGAAAAAAGTTGGTGGTATGCTTACTTTATTTCCCCCGTGTTAACTTTCACTCTTGTAGCAACGCTTCTCTGCGCGGCAGATAAGGAGAGCCAGCCAGCGTTTCCAATAAAACTCTCTTTCACAGAGGTGTTACATAGCGCGCTTTGGAAGCAACAGCAGATAAAACGGGGAGAGCAGCCGGTCTCCCCTCTATCCGTGAGCGCCTCCTGCGTGACACCGACGCCGCTGCCGGGCGGTGCGGGATGCGGAGCGCTGCCTGCCCACCGCCGGCCGGAGTGACTCACCCCTTTCGGGCGCAGCCCCCGCCGAGCGCCCGCACCGAGCGGCACCACGCCGGCACCTGCCCTGCGCCAGCGCCTCCTGCCAACTGCAAGGCGACCAGCAGCGGCGCGGCGATCTGGGCAAGCGAGAAGGGTTTCATACACCAGTCTCACAACTCGGCTTTCCAAGCCAGGCAGAGCTGCCGGAAAAGCCGGTTCCTAAAACACAGGAGACAGCCAGACGGTGGCTGCCGGGCTGGCTCTCGGCGTTATGAGGCTGCTGCCTGCCGGCCCCTGAGGAAATCACCGCGGGTCCCGGCGGCGGCTCTCTCCAGGCTGGGCTTCCCTTAATCCCGCCCTGTGCGCGGGCGGCCGCAGCCGCGGCGACGGGCGCAGGCGGCGGGCGGAGACGCCACCGCGCTACGGGAAGGAGCCACGCCGGCCAGGGCCGCCCCTCGCCCCTCCGACAGGCCCGGCCGCGGGGAG
>VYXC01009569.1:2279829-2417710 GCA_013397175.1 Platysteira castanea | reverse complement strand
GTGACAGCCGCCGCGGCCGGGGAGGCGGGGCAGCCGCCGCGCTCCGCCCCGGGGAGGGGCGGGTCCCGCGGGGACCGGGCTGTGGTCACCGCCCGGCCGCGGAGCGCAGGGGAAGGCAGAAGCGGGTAGAGGTGCGGAGCGCCCTGGGATGGATGGGGTGTGCGCTCCGATCGCTCCCCAGGGGCCCGAGCCGGGCTCCTTCCCGCCGCACCGGGCCCAGCGCCGCAGCTCTCGGTGTGTCGCTGCGCTGTGCCCGGGTTCTCCGCCGTACGAGAGGTGTCCTGGTTGCTGAGGGCAGGGCCGGGCCGGGCAGAACGGAGGGCGGTGGTGTCTCTGCCCCCGGCCCTCAGGGGGTGCCCCAGGCTCCCGACAGCTGCGGGCCTCTTGCTCCTGGCATCAGTCTGGCATCGGCCGAGAGGAGGAAAGGACTGTAGTTTGAGCTTGCAGCTGGGGGCTCGCTGAAGTAGGCGAAGCGCAAATGCAGCGCCGTGTTGTTACTCGAGCGGCATTGAAAGTACTGAGAAAATCGCGTTCAGTAAGGATTGTTGAGCAAACTTGTTTGGATAATTAACCGGAAACTTAATTCTGATGAAGCAGCTCCTTCCTTCAAGCCCTCAGCTGAAAAGACGGCCTTGAGGCATGACCCATTAGATGTTGTTTAAATATCAGAAAAAAACATTTTACTCACACAAACATACACCTACCTTCAAAAAACAAACAACCAAACAAAAAAAAGGTACAACCCAAAAGCATCAGTTTAACTGAGAAAGAATCAGTATCCGTAGGTGCTGAGGCAAAACCCCACATCAGACGTGGCAGGAGAGTTGCTGGAATACCAGTACCCTCTAGCATATACAATTCATCAAGTTACAGCTCCCCATTCTATCCAGAAGCTGCAACTTTCACATGTTGGATGCCAGAAAAAGAGTCACGAGTAAATAATAAACTTGGTCAATGACTAATTGTGCCGACTAGAACAAATATCATAGCAGAGCACCAGTTGTGCTGTAAAGATCAAAAACATTTTTCCACTTAGAAGCTGACATTTCTAAGCACTCTAAAATCCTCAGATGTTGCATGAGTTGTGAGCGCATGACCAGAAGCATTTGGCTGCTGCAGCTGGAGGCTTGAAGTGTGGCAAAGTTGTGTGACCAGACTCAGTTTGCTCCAGCTATAGGCTCCAGTGTTTCATGTTAATGTCATTGGATCCACAACTGAGGCAAGTTAAGAGCACACACACACTTGGAAATGGCTTCAGCTGATGAGCAGTGACTTTGGTCACACCCATGACATCATTTTCATGTGTCCACAGTACAAAATGGCTTTGAAATTTGGCAGTTGGGTTCGTTTCTGAATTTTGTACTTGCGATTAATAATGGGAATAAGATTTGTTTTGTACAGCTGTACAGATCGTTAAATATTTAGGCAGACCATAGATACTCTGAATCTAAACAGAGATGACTAGTGATACTAGTGTATCACTCCCTTTACTAGATATTTCAACAAGAGTGACAGCCTACACAACAAACTGCTGGAGTGCTTAATTTTCCAGACCCAGGTAACGTAACCAACCCATCTTTGTAGAATATTTTTTACTCTCCTAGGTTAGCAGTTCCTGAGTGCTCAGAGGAAGATGATAGGTATCACTATCATCTAGAGAACACTAGTTAAAAGTCTTATATAAGAGGACGATTTTCTTAGCAAGACTTGAAAGGAAATACATGATCCTTTCCTTGTGTGGATGTTTGACTGAACACATTCATCTGTTTCCCTGTCCAACCATCATTCCCTCAGTAACTTGTTAATCTATGGGCCAATTTCAGTCAAATACAACAGTCAGATAAGGCTCAGAGATACTAAGTTCCTACACATTTAAATAGGTAGCCAGGGAGAGGAGAGACCTATTGAATCCTGCCTGTAAGGAAAGACTGCAGTGTGGCTGCTTTTACTATGTACCAGAGAATGCACATAATAATTCACCCTTGGGACAGAGATCTAGGGGAAAAAAATTAAATCTGCTCCATTTCTAGTGGAAGTCCTTGGTTTTAATTATTGTCTATATGGTAATGCCTATGAATTCCTATCACGTGCACTCCTAAAATTCAATAGAATTTTCAGCTGTTAGCATATAGGCTGTGTCCTCAGGCATGGGAGCTGTAAGCTTTCATTTCATCCAAGCTCATAAACTCTGTTAGGGGTTTGGTGACAGGACGGTTAAAAGGTGCCTTTCTAAAGAGTCAGTTGGTGGTAGAAAGTCTCAGAACACAATCACAGCAAAGATTTTTCCAAAACCAGCTGGGAACAGGTACCTTATCCTTTAAACACAAGCTGAAGGATGAGAGTCTTAACTACAACAACATCTTGCATATCTGTCAAAGCCCGCATTTCTTTATTTCAGTACAGAACTGAAATCAGTCTTTTGACTGTACAAGCAGTATTCAAGATGTCCTGGTGTGCACCAGCGCTTCTCAGATCTTCCAACTGATAACTGCAGGGTTTTGTTGGGATTTTGGGGGGTTGTTCTTTGCTTTTAACAGCTATGCATATAGCCAAATAAAAAGCAATGATGTCTGAACCATGGCTCACAAGAAATGGTGTTCACGCAAGCTTCTTCCCAGGCTGAGAGCTACAAGAAACCACTGTCGCTTGGTACAAAATGGCAAAGAACACATGTGGTATATGCACAGTACATATGCTTGCTTACACTTATGACCTACAGGTTTCTGGGCTATTTATTGTCCTACATATTTTCAGTGTTTATGCAGATGACTTTTTCAGTCATGTAAAATTCCTAACCTCAAAATCTCTCGGTCACAAGCTCCTTTGGTTCATGATGTGCTGCACATTTTTTTAAGATGTTGTTTTTAAGTATCCTCTTTATAAAAAGTATCAGCCTCTGGTTGTTTTTCTTTTTCCTAGCTCTTTAACTATACATTTTGGACTGTCACTGTGTGCTGTTCATACACTTTCAGTAAGTAGCTTTCAAATTTAGCCATATCTTTTTCTGAAGCTCTCTCCTTTCAAGTTGAGCGCTATGAAACTCAGTTGAACATTGTTTAAAGGCTATGGTTTAGTTTACATGGTGGTATTTGGTCAAAGGTAGAACTTAGTGATCTTGGAGGTCTTTAAAACCTTGATGATCCTATGAAAGGTGTACAACAAAATTTGGAAGATTTATGAAGTGCAGATTTGGGCAAAAATATATTTTCAGCTGAAGGCAGGGCTATTTAGCAGCATGAATGGACAACTGCTATATAATGGGGGTATGTAGCCCTTGCCATACAGTGCTAAAGTTGGCAGCTAGCTGCCAGTCCCTCCCTGCCTGCCACCTGCATAAATGGGGTACATCTACTCCACAGCAGCCATAGGAGAGCCAAGATATTAAAAACAGCTAAAAGGCTTTTCAGAGTTCTCAAATTATGAAAACCTGTGTTTGTTACTGATCTTACTATTTACATAGAATATACTTTAAAATAGGAAATAGCTAAGTATTAAAATTATAGCATATATCTTGCCTTTGGAAGAGTTTGACAGTTTAGACTAAATTCTCAGCATTTTGTTACTGACTTTTTGTTTCCTCCTCTTCTGCTTTAGTAGCAGAAATAAATGTGTTTAACCTGGAAAAATATTTGGGCTGGTTTTAAACTGTTGTTAGCAGATTCAGAATAATCAGCAGCTTGGGCACTAATCTTAGACTTGGGAACTGTATATAATTTTGTACTCAGCCCAAAAATGGTTCTCTGTGTAACACTCTCCAGCTATTAAAAAAAAAGGAAATACTGATACCTCTCTATGATGAAAAGATATTCGGTATTTGTGATGAAAAGCATTTTAAAAGAGTCAAATATTACTACTGATATTGAGTAAACTAGTAAATTTATTGGAAATCATTTAGGTGGTGATAACCAAATGATTTATGAGCAGTGAAAGATGGTAAGCCTATTGTCCCATGAAAAACATATCCCACAGCTTTACCTTTTCAGAAACTTCATCTTCTGTCTCTCCAAAGCCACTCAGGATCCCCACCATACAGGATGTGCTGCGGTCAGTTCAGAGCTGCACAGGAGCTTGACTTGCTGATCTTTCCAGTAGCACAAACATGGATCTTTCACCTCTACCCAGTCATTAATTTTGTCAGAAACCCAGGAGATGTAACTGCCTTTGAGATATCTATGCCTGTTTCAGTTCAGAGGTATACTGTTCCAAGGGTTCAAAAGGTGTGCAATGGGGAGCAGAGGGAAAGGACACTGAAAGGCACAAGAAGCCACATCTGCTTCCCTAAGGACCTAGGCAAAACTCATAAGGGGGTTTTAGTCTGTTCTTGAACTAATCACCAATGGTTCCTGACCCATTCCTTTCTCACTACAGGGAAAAATAACAGCTCTTCAATTCTTCACTGGTGGTACCGAAGAGGTTGGCCAGAGCACCAGTACTTCACCCTGCATGTATTAGAGACAATGTGTTTGCTCAGCTGCTTTAGAACCTGGCTGACTCTGTGGTGATGTCCCTAACAAAGAGCTGGCAACTTGAGGCCAGTTCCTGTGCTACAGAGAGCCTCTTTCAAGTCAGTGCAATTACTCGCATGAGTAATGAGTGTGTGTACTAATAAAGGATGCATGGCTAGCATTAATACCAAATACAAGAGCTCAAAGTCATGACTTCATTCTAGTATTACAGAATCTGAACATTGTAAAATTTGCACAGCTCTCCCTAAGAAACCCCAATTAAGGACAGAATAACAGAATTATCCCTATTATCAACAAAAAAAAAAAGTTCCAGTCACTGATTCTTTTTGCATCCACCTCAATACAGTGTACACCCCTGAATCCCTGTGTAGCGTATGCCATGTAGCTTTGCTGGAGTAGCCAGAGAGACAGACACTGGAACTAGAGAAAGCCCAGCAGCATGCAAGGGAACTTAAGTCATAAATATGTATAAGTTCATGTAAAAAATAAGCCTGATATTAATATAACCAAAATCTAAGATGGAGAAGATCTGCTGCTGAGTCACGCAGAGCACTCTTTGCCAAAAACCTCATCTAAGAAATTATTCTGCATAAAGTTGAAAGCATGCCACAAAAGAAACATTTTCAAACTCCACCATAAAAAGCTGTGGTGATACCATAGCCATTCTGATCCCATTACTCCACAGACGTTTGGACTTGTTGGCAATTCTCCTAGATACTTTCCAGTAAATGGCACAGAAAATAGGTCAAAAGGAACAAGAAAGGGCCTTTGTGGAATTCCACTGCAGAGTAAAATTAAAATATTTTAAATAACAGATTCTCTGGGGTTACTTATCTGTTCACTTTGGCATGTACTAATATACATATGTAGCTTCTCTTTCCCTCCTCTTAGACACAAACTTATTCATCTCCATCAGTCTAGGCATGTTTGAGACTATTTCCAAGATTTTTAAGCAAAGTGGTTTAAATGCCAAATGAAAGAAGTAGGGGAAATAGTGATCAGTCACACGTCAGTATTACTGATAATTAAAATTAACCTTAGTAGGACTTTCCTAGTAACAGCAGAAACATTAGATGAATTTTCAGTGTATGAAGATTTAATGTTTGAAGATTTAATGATAATAGTTAGGGGCATCGTTTTGGTCACTCTTCTGCATAACTGCAAAAAATGCTGAAGGTCAGACATGGGTGAGTTTTTTTCAAACAGAAATTTAACCAAGTGCAATAACAAGCTGTTTGTTTGTTTGTTTGGGTTTATTTAATATAGGAGGGTCCATACAACACTGCTTCAAACACTGTCCTCTCTCTCTGAACATTAATGCACTATTTGTTCATGGCCTTGTATGTAAGTAGATGCAATAAATGTTGGCTTTATTGGGAGTCACTGTGTACATGCATTGCATCAGCAATTCAGTTAAACATTTTTTAAATGGTCAGAATACAGGCTGCTAAATAAAGAGGCCAAACTTTAACTATTAAAGGAGGTTGACAGACTTTCCTGAAACAGTAAAAAAATATACCCATAACATTACACTAATCACATAATGCTTAATGGCATCTGTTATAATAAAGCTAACCTCTCAAAGTCTTCCAGATTTGTATTTCAATGTTAGAAGTCTACTGCATCTAGGAACCAAAATGCTAATTTTAAGGAGTACAGCTAAATGCACACTGCTAAATGCCAGCTGGCCAGGCCTTGATTTTCTTGCAGTACTAGCCAAACCTGTCTATGTAGCAATTGTAGTAATTATTTAGACATGAGGAAGAATCTTGGTTGTAAGCAGAGGATTAAAAATATTTCTCAGTTAAGCCTTTTTTTTTTTTTTTTGAGCTAAAATGTTTGCACCAAAAAAAGACTAGGACCTTTCACTCATCTTCTTCAGGTATAGAGAAGCTACAATTTGCAATTTCATAAAATACTGAAGCAAAAAAAAAAAACCCAAATGATCTAATTTATTAATGGAAAATAAAAATGTATATACTAAAGCCTAGAGCAAAGAGCCACTGGGTATCAGTGAAGGAAAAGGTAACAAATGCATTTCCTGTGGCATGATGAAATGCCACATGGTTACACAGTTATCAAGGATCAACCCTTCAGCAGCTGAGGCTCCTTTCCATTAATGCCAGCTAGATGCATTACTGGGTCAACTAGCAATACAATTTTAATCTGGAACAAATAAATGTGCACCACTGAATTTCTGCATTATCTGAGCTAAAAAGAGTGTGGGTTATGGTGTTAAAGCAGTTTTATATTTTCTGTTGACTGTAAGTTGATTGCAGGCAAAAACCTCCCACATCAAATCCATTATAAAGCTGGCCAGAAGAAACTTACTGCTTTAAACTGTTAATATGTTTTGTTAGGTAGAATAAATTTACACAACACCTGGAATTTTGCTATTTGTACTGATAACTTTTCTGATCTCTGGTTAAGTACTCTG
Organism: Platysteira castanea; assembly: GCA_013397175.1. Taxonomy (NCBI): domain Eukaryota; kingdom Metazoa; phylum Chordata; class Aves; order Passeriformes; genus Platysteira; species Platysteira castanea. The sequence continues at coordinate 2,410,807 of VYXC01009569.1, read as the reverse complement.
AAGCCCGATTTGCCGCGTCGGGTAACCACAGCCCTGGTCTCTACACCTCTCTCTTCTTAGATGTTAGCTGTAATGGTAAGAGCAATGACAGTGATGTATCTGCTCCAAAAATAAATATTCGCTCCTTACTTCCAGCTTGGCACTGAAAAGTCTCCTCCAAAACTAGGTACTATACATTGTAGCAGTTTTTAGCATGGGCCATCTCTGCCTCAAATTTTTAAAACCAAAGAAGCAAGCAAAGCATCATATAAATTTTTTTTTAAGATTTAAGATTAAAAAACCAAATAAAATCATCCAACCTATAAATGTCTCAGTGGTAGTTTAACTACTTGGCTAGAATATGTGTTTAGTGCACCAAAATCTCTTGATGAGTTTGTCAGGTGATTTGGATGATCAAGAAATGGAATATCAAGCGTAATCTTTGAAGTTAGGGCATTTTATTCATATTAGACATTTCTGATCAAATATAGAGATTTCCCATAGAGAATAATAAAGCCCCTTTTTTGGTAGGCAATTGGACAATACTGATTTGTATAAAAATCTTAATTTCTTAAGCTTGTGTAATGTATTCCCAGATTCTGACAGTATAGTTGCAAAAATGTAAGGGTAAAAATGTCATTTGTCTTTAGGAAGGAAGCAAGGATCATACAGCTACGTCATTTCCCAGCTGCCTGGGAATATGATGTCCACAGTAATTTGTACAGGACATCCATTTTTTTTCCTGGCCCAAGGCAGAAAAAGAAGTGAGAAGACATTCAGTGTTTCATTTCAAGACATTCAAAGAAATGTCCCAATACTGAACATTGGACTCTTGGGTCTCTTGCACACAGTGGGACCTGACCTCAGTGAGGTTTTGAAATCAATATTCCAGTCTACACTAAGGAAAGAGAAAACCCACTACACATGGTTCATGACTGAGCAGGGCTTTTTTTGGTCTTCCTGACTTTTGATTCCCACTAAGGACTGCTGTTCCTATTAGGTAGAAACACAGCTTGGGGCTCCGTTGGCATGAAAAGGTGGACAGCGTGTGGATATTCCTGTCAGAGAGGTGTATGAGACCATAACCATAGACGTTGTTGAGTGTGGGAACCAGTGGAAATCCTCCAGATGAACAATGCGATGGCCAGGCTCTGAAATTTCACAAGGAGACCTGGGACTTAGAAATACATGAGAAAAGGAGGGGAAAAAATGCATTGAGGGTCACAATCTTATACTTTAAATATTGGGATACTAGATACGGAGTTATCTCAGTCTCACCAGGGCTTTGCAAGGAAGGGCCATAAAAGAGAATGGGGTTTCATGAAGTGGTGAGCAATTAGCTGCAATAAGCAATTTACCGAATTGATCCAAGAAGTTTTTTTTTTAGGGTTCCTTTGATGTTTAAGTATTATTTTTGTATATGTAAGAAACAGCAGATATTAAAAGGTGCTCTCAGGTCCAAGCAAAAATTGATGCTGAATGAGGTTATGAAACTGAAATGTATTTTAAGAGTATTAAAAAGACTTCAAACTGAAATCTCACTCAGAAGTTCAAATTGCTGTTTCTTATTAAAGATGTTGGTTTACTAATGCCTGCTACTCACAAAAAACAAGTGCTGGCTACTATAACAATCTTTGCATTGCAAAAACTGTTACAGATGGTTATAGCAGGTCTGTCCACTTTCAGCTATCAAGGGCCAGGCTATTTCCTGATGAGACAAAACTATATAAAGGCTAGAATTTTGTAGTTACTATTTGCTTCTCACTGATCTTTTAGGACCCTTTAGACCGCAGCCAGAGGATGGCTGGGATTTCAGCTCTACAAGTGACACTCCTCTGCATCTGTACGGTCATCACACAAAACCTGAACCCTCACCAACAGCCTGTGGTGGCTGGGGAGGCCTCTGGAGCTTCTCGGCTTTTCTCCAGACCTATGCCCCAGCAAGGCTCACTCTAAATCTCCACTCTCACTGAATCCTCCCTTGAACACACCAAATGCAGTTTTGCTAGGGTCCTTTGCATGCCCTTCTTCTCAAATGTCTTCTTGTCTGTTCTTTCTCTGTGATACCGCTGGGAACATCTTTTTCCTCCATGATGGTTTGTGTCATTCTCCGAGAGCTGAGCTGACACAGGGACAGATCCCAAGGGCTGTTCCTCCATGGCACCACGCTTCCATCAAGTGACCACATTGATCAAGCAACACACCAGGGGGGCAAGATTCTGTCTCAAAATAAATCCCATTTCCTTGCCATATAGCAAAGGCTATTTCTAAGGCCTACATTTGATGGCAATACCTTTCCCGTCAATGACAGCTCAAGAAACGAAAAGCTACCTATCCAGAGCTAGGCAAAGATGCTGAAAGAAAACTATTATCATACATTATTTTACATCACCTTTGCTCCAGCTACCGTCAAACATGATGAAGTGTTGTAATGCATATTATTTTAGTATCATTACACAATCAGTCACTAGTTGGGTGCCTTTTTACCCCTCTTACCCCTGCCTCCTAAGTGTCTGCTCACAGGAGAGGTTGGTTTCATTTTCCAGAAGCTAAGGAAGGCTTTGGTGGGAGAGCAGAGGACCTGCTGATCAGCAACATGTCATGCAGTGTCATGGAGGGGCACGTGGGGAAGCTCTCTGTTGAATGAATGAGAAAGGTTATTTAGGGGAAGTAACAGAAAAAAATTGATAACAACAAACATGCTTCAGTCACTCACTACCAGAACTGTCCCTACATGTCTTATTCCTCCTCTTCCTCCTCCTCCGTGGAGGCCTTGTAGCTTCTTTTGAGTTTGTGGAGAAATGAACAAGTGACTGATTCAATTAAATAAGTTGGGTGCAATAATAGAATACAGCCATGTTATACTCATATAACAGACACAAACAAAGACTGATTTAAGAGGGTATAGACTGTCTTAACTCTGGTATCCTGCACCCATTGAAAACTTGACCTTTTGGCATTAATAATAATCTTTCAGTCTAGTAGTTTTTATGCAATTAATACATGTCTATCAGTGTATCTGTCTACATTTGAAATAGCTACAGATACATTTTTTCCCATGTCACATTGAAAACACTTCACCTATTCACTTTTCTCTGCCTTTGGCCATTCTGAGTAAACAACAGAATTTATTTCTTAGCTCAGACCCACTCATTCTCTTTTCAGGAAGCTGTCAAGAACCTTCAAATTTACTCTTACTACTTTTTTTTTTCCTTATTTCACTGTTCTGTTGACACATAGTCCTATGCTCATAAACCAGGGTGAACTGCTGTATGCACGGCATGTCCAACACCACTACAGAGCTAAAGGCAAAATGAGGGGTGGGCTTCTTCCAGCCCAGGAGCTGTTTTGCCCTATCCCCTGCTACAAGTCAGTTGCCTACCAAAAATCCTTCTTTCAATTTTGGTGTAAAGTTCAGGTCAAATCCATCTGCAAAACAGTGATCTCTACAATAGTATAAAACTAAGAAATCTACAATTTTTCCAAATTATAGCTATACTAGGAAGATGTGAGGAATAAGATGCAGAGGGCTCCCATAATTAGCTAAAAATCTACTAAAGTCTTTCTGGGCTTGCCACAGCACACAGGCTGTGAGTCACAACTCCCAAGGCTTCCACTTAACAACTAAAAAGGAGAAATGATCAATAACATTTTTCTCAGTGAGTGATTAAGACTGCTTTTAACAATGCAGTCATGCATGCTATGTACTAAAAGGGATGATTCATTAGTTCCTTGGAAGAGGAGCATCTTCTTTTCTCAGTTCAGAAGCCAGAAGGATGAGCCAGTGCCCCGTGAACAGGGCTGACTAGCATGTAGAAAGAGAGGAAATACTGACTACTTTTGTCCCTGTCCCCACATCTGCAGAGCTCTTCTCACTAAAGCAAGAAAGAAATAGGGGAATTTTGTATTCAGAAGTGGCATTGTTTTAGTCATGCTTTGCATAAGTCTGACACCAGAGCTGGCTGCTGGCAGCTACTGGCAACTCCCTCCTCTGCTCTGCAGACACAGGTGCCTGCCTCCAGCCCAAAGCATGATCTTCATGGCCCCAGTGAGCAGCTCAAATAGCCATACAAACTGCTCTGAACACCAGTTTCTGATGTTGCTTTGGTACATACATGAAAAATTTTTCATCCTGATTTTTGTGGTGATTGCCTCTGCTGTAATAAAAAAGAACACTTACACATAGAACTGGCAAAGAAAACGACAAGAAGAATGGATTTTATTTTTTAGTTCAACCCTGTTGTTGCTGAAATGAAATTTAAACCAACTCCTCTCAACTTCCCATCATACTAAGCTGGCTCATGCTAATCTTCTTTGAAGATGAGGTCATGCATACAGTAACGAATATGCCACTCCCAAGCCCTGTTAGGTTTGGGTAGCTCCACATTGTAAGGCATTCTTTGCAACACCCTGGTAGTGCAATACAGTAGCATGATGGCATAACCATCTGAAAGGTGATGATGGGTTGTCTTACAGTCTTCTTCCTGGGAGGAGAAATGATGTTGCCAAAGCCTTTATGCAAAACATTTCCAACAAGTGGAAATTGATGTTGTGTTTTCATCACAACAGGTGTTTAATTTATGGGCAAGTACAAAGCTTTTTCTTTCTTTTTTTTTTTTTTTTCTGATGAGGCTGGTCAAAATTGTCACATAGAAGACTTACATTTCCTTCCCCTTTTCTTGGAGTCTGAATATCAGATACAAGCAAAACTTGCATGCTTCTCACTGCAGACTTGCAATAATCATCTGGACACACTGTACTCAGAAAACTGACAGCAATTCCAAATTGGTGTATGTGACAGACCTCTGGCACCAGCTTAAAGATGATCAGTATGTGCAATGCTAGTATAGAAACATTGTCCTTGCATCCAACCAACAATCACACTATTCCTAAGAACATTTGTATCCTGGATTTTATCCATCCCAGAGAAACTCTGCATCACTCATCCTTGGGCTAAGTCTTTGCCTAAATATTTCTCTCTCTGGTTTTGCTTAGCTTTTCTTTTGACCTTATCCTGGCTACCACTTTTTGCCTTTCATTGCCCTTAACCTCTGTCACAGGTTGCCTCCTTGGCAGCCAGCATCAGCTATTTAAGCAAAATCATCCATCTCCCTTACTCGTGCCTCCGTTTTGTGGAAGAGGTCAGGGTGGATGAAAGGAGATGCAGCCTCCACATCCCAGAGCAACCCTGCTCCACATGAAGTGGTCAGCAGCTCTAAGGGGTGGAGACTAAATTGCCGTCAGTACTTCCCTTCCCAAACACATTTGAGCAGTATCCTGCCCTGAACATGGCCTGCCCTCAAGTTTCCAGTATGCCTTAGTATTTATTACCAGCCTTTTGTTATCTGAATGCCTTTTTATTTCACCTTGTCAGTTGCAGAGTGTGCTTCCCATAGTATTGGGAGTAGCAAAAGGGTCTCTCAAGTGCCTGTCTAGCTGAGCTCCTGATAAAAAGACCTCAGGGATTTTAGTTATATTATTCATTATGTAAGACTTCTTAAAGCCTTGGCTACGTAAATTCCATGCAATTCAATTCGAAACATACAACTTTAAGGAAATATATCACTACTGAAATAAGAAGTGCTTTGGGGGGGAAAAAAGAGGAGGAGGGGTATTGATTTGGGGTGTTTTTTCAGTTCAAGAAGATGGTATTTTGGTCTAAAGCAAGGATCATTTTTGTGGTTTTGAAGGTCAAAAACTGTCTCTTGAAAACCAAACAATTGACTTGAAACATGGATAGGGTTCTTTTCATTAAGTAGTGGAATATATTGAACAAAAGAAGAATCTTCTATAAAAAAAATCTCATCTTCAGTGAAAAAGTTTAAATCTCCTGAATCTCCTGAATAAATACACAGCACATATTGGACACCAAATGGAATCATCTTCATTACATATGTATGTATATAACCACTGAAGAGCAATGTACAAAAACAGAGCATTATCAATTCCATATGTGAGGTGTTATGTAACTTAAATTATTTTTTCTTTCACCATTATGCTTCAGCTTTCACGAGAAACTTCAAAGACAAATAAAACATTAGTCATTTAACTGGTGATATATAATACTTGTATTTGTCATCTCTGGCAAGGTTCTGCTTTTAAACTTAAGTTAAAGCAATTAATTTGTGTCCTAAGAGACATAAGTACATAAACTTCATTGCAGCAGACCTCTGATAATGCTGAACACAAAGCAAGGTCAGACCTCGGGAACGAAAACAGCATAGTGCTGAAAAACTGCTATGATTATTTTTTTTTATGTAACTCCTGAAATCTTGTATCCTGCTCTTCTGACACTTCCTTGAAAATAGCTGCATCATTTTAGCTAAAACATTTCCTGCCTTTTACCCTCAGCTACCCACAAGAAACAGCCAGAGGCATTTATTTACCATGAAAACATCTGAACAATGTATTCACATTTCAGAAAGTGTGGAAGAATTGAAAACAGTATAATTTAGTGGAAAGAGCTGGGCAGGTTTTTCCTAGGAGCTATTACCCGTGCTCTGTATAATGGAAAGATTGCTATTTTTTTTATCAGTAATTCACTGCCTTGTTACTCTGCCACTCTCTATAATGGTTAATATATAACTCACCAATGTGTCAGTTTTTCCCTAAAGTGTTACTTCAGGCAGTGCAGGGGAATTCCCTTTGGTATCTGTGCCAGAGCAAAGGTAGGCTGGCAGCTGCAGTTACACAAAAGTGGGACTTCAGCTGCAAGGACAGCTTGGGAACATCTGTCTCCCATCCCCACCTTGCCTCCGGCTGCTTCTTCACACTCATGCTTCTCTGCAACTGTTTTTGGGTTTGTGCTGTAAATCAGGTCACTGAGCTGATCCAAATTACAAATAGGCTTTTTTATTTACAGAGTTGTTCTTAATACAGGTTGCTTTTCCCACCAGAACGATGCCAGAAACCACGGTGCTGGTGCAACTGAGGAGGTAGGGTCCCGGGACAGAGAGGAGACAAAAGCAGGTGGAATAGAGGCCACTGGGGAGGAAGCGTGCCTGAGTTCATGGAACTGCTGGCTCAGATGGTGTCTGTTCCATTAACAAGGGTAGGATGCAGTCAGGAAGTTGTTGTCATAAACGATTTACAGAGAGCAACTTCACACAAAAGGATCATGCACTTGTTCTAAAAACAGACTAAAACTAAGCAGCTCCTACATGACTCATACCTGACTTTTGTAGGAAAAGTAGCTATATGCATAGGTGTTAAGAGAACACATGTGGGCATGTGTATATACACATGCACATGCATACACACACAAATGCATATTTAAACACATATACACACACAAAAACCATCTCTAAATTTAAAAGAAATGCAAAATACGTCTCACTTCAGCATTTTTGACAGTCTTCAAAGCCTGCATGCAGCTCTGATCCCCTGGATGGCTGGTTCATGAAAGCAACAACCAGGGAAGCCTATAGAGGGAGCAGGCTGCCTTCTTTCCTGAGCAAGAGGAGTTTTCAACCTTAAGTTATGACCCTAAGAGAAAGGAAAGAGAAAGGTAGAGGAGGAAAACAGACCCCTACGCAAGGACCAGAGCAGCTGACCTGCAAACAGGGGGAGCAGCATCAGACCTGCCTCTGAGGGCCTGGACAAGAGAGCTGCAGGTCCACACCTACCATCTCTCTCCTTCCCTTTTCATGTTCACACTTTGTGCCCTATGGGTAGCCAGGAATTTCTCACCCCCAGTCACTGGGGTGTCCTCCCAGCACTTCAGCCGTTCCTCTGCACATTGCAGGATGGAGATTTGCTTGCCTGGAAGGTGAGCAGAAGTTCATCTTCCAACACCTAGAGCCGAAGTAATAGAGCACTGCCTAGAAGAAAAGGAAAGATGCAGTTAGAAAAGCCTGGCATTTCCTGTTGAACAAAAAGAATAACTAAAAAAAGGCTAACCATGTCACAGACAACATAAGAGAAGCAGCATTAAGGAAAGCCAATTCAAAAGACAGAATATACAGAAATGTCATAGTTAGTTATTGTCAGAAGAGGCTATGTGACCGAACTGAACATTATGTGTATTTGAATTCACAGGTGCATACACAAAAATTATGTATACCTGTATTGAAAGTCCAAGTTATGTATACCTGTATTGAAAGTCCAAAAAGCTGGTAGTTATTTGCATGGCTGTAAAGCCCAGAAGGCCCATCCTAGACAGATTTGTGTTTGCTGAGCATAACACAAATCCGTACCAAAAGCCTCTGCCTTACCGTGTTTATTATAGTCCAACGAAACAGAAGATAAGATTTTTTCTTTTTCTTATTCTTTTTCTTTTTGAAACAGATAGGGAGCTGTGACCAAAAACAAAGTTTAATAGAAATTGGGTATTATTAAACCAACCCAGTTTCAGTCTTAGAGATCAAAGGACTAGCAACTAAAAAATACCTGTTCAGAGCTTGACCGAGCAGAACGTGTGTTCTTAAATTAACAGTCAGAAATAAAAACCAGTGCACAGTACACAGCAAACACGCATGCATTATTTACAGTGTTGCAAATGTGAATTCTTCATGTAGAAAGACTGGCCACCAGAGTGTGCATCAGATAACTTACATTTTGGTAAAACTCTAAGGATGGGTATAAAGCATGCAATATTTATACATAAAAAATTATACTAAGAGCTTTCCCCACCACGCACTTAGGTCTAATAATACTTTACAGTGTGTCTCCTGGGGAGCAAGAGCAGGTCATAGCACTGCAACATAAATAGTTAAGCACAAGCCATGCAGCAGTAAAAGAGAAAAGGAACACTCTATGCCCTTCAATTCCAAGGCAATGCAGCATGAGAAATATAATAAAATAAAATATAAGGATACTGTAACTTTTCCTCATGTAACCTACATAATATTGTTCATCATTTGATTTTTAATGCAGATTTGCTGCTGCTTTCTTTTTTGTTAATTTTTTTTCCCCATCATTAGAGAAAGGCCATTTGAGGAACATACTCTGCACAGTGATGTGATTCAGCAACTTTCTGGAAAACAAAAACACAGCCCTCTTTTTGGTGCACTAATGAAACACAACTGGCACTAATTTTCATTGAATTGAGGCTAACTGAAAGCAGGCAATGTACCATGCAAGCTAAAGCTCAGTGATCATAGATCACAATATTATTTTTCACAAGTTTTTATATATTATGTGCTGAACATAAACTGCTGCTAAATCAGACCAATGATAACAAATATATTACTGTACAAGCTGTTGTCTTACCAAGAATGGCTCAGCAAATACATTTACCTTTTTATCCAAATTCTAGGTAGCTTCTGTCCATACCAACATGTGAGACCATTGTTTCTGAGTATCTCCCAAGGGCATGTCCACAGAAAGGTTATCCAGCAGTTCCACAAAGGCAGAGCCCTCTGTCATAAGCTTGCCATGTCAATATTTTTTCCATGAGGACACTGAACAGTGTTCAGTAACATCCCTCTTAGAGACATGATACAATTTTACATATTTGGTATTCTTTACCAGGAATGCTCCAAGTCTGGGGAAGTAAATCAGGATCAAAAAGAGGTAGAAAATTCCCCCCAGTCACACACAGGGCAGTCAAAAGAATTTAGGAGGCCTTACGCTTCATGGGTCTGTTTCCATCAAAAATATCTTAATAAAGACATGGCTGTCTATTTAGTCTGATAGAGAAGTCCTGTCTCCAGGCAGGCATGATGTGGTAGCCAGCCATGGCAAGCAGTGAGTGCCTGAGCTGGGATGTGCTGCATGTCCTGGCTTAGGGCACATGCTGCTTTTTCTCCAAGCAACGTGCAGCGTGAGAGGCAGCACGTGCCCCATGTACCACCAGGACCATTCCTGCCTCAAACCACAGGAGAGCTGCCACTGCAGCCCTGCAGCTGACAGTGAGTGCACCTGGTGAGGAGTGGGTCCCACACCCTCTGTGAACCCACTTGAAGATGAAACGTGCTGCATGAGCACCCACCCCTACTGTTCCTGGTGGAGCTGCCTGGGGACACTGGCACCCAGGACCTGTGGGCTCAGCTAACCACCAACCAGCATGGAGCTTCTACTTTTAGAAGCACCAAACGATATTCCAAACATATTGTCATTTGCAAAAGAAAGAGTCCTTTTGACAACAGTCTTCTAGTGACTTCTAGGGTGTTGCTGGCATTAAAGAGCTGGCAGAATTTCTACCATAAATATTTCTATCAGGCCATTGTATATCAGCTGTAAAAACTTGCTCTGGGCTGATATGTGGAAAAGAAGACACAGCAAGATAATCCGTTTTAAAACACGTTGTCTGTAGAGTAATCTACAGATTGTAAATCAAGACATCTGCAAGTATAGGCCACACGGACACCTTTGCTGATTCTCCTTTGCTGATGCTATGGCCATTAGGGAAAGTGAGAACTGGCCATTCCAACGTCCTTGGTCTGGAGCTTTCCTTTTACTTCCAGTGCCCTCAGTGGTTCGGATAAAAATGCTGGGGAGACATAGGGTAAAGCAGACAAGCTGCCATCAACAAGGAGACATGGAGAAGTTTCCGCAGAAGGAAAGCCCAACTCCTGAGAATGCACACATAGCAAGATTTGTATCACCTTTGCACACAGGTGAAGAAGAGCCACTGTTGGAAAGTCCCTCAATCCTGACTAGCCATACAGGCCTCCTTCCAGGTATGGAGTAAGCCAACTTTTCCAGATAAGAGAAAGAAAAATTGCACTTATTTCTATCTCAGAGGAGATGTCTGCTGTTGCTTCCATATTAAATCAGCCTCTTGGTCACAATGCCATAACATTGCACTGGCCACACAGCCCTCTTGTTTTAAAAGGTTTCCTGTAGGTTCTACCACATCTGACATATACTTTGGTGGAAAACATGTCAACTGGTCCTTCTGAATGGAGATTTCCAGATGTGCACAGAATATCCTCAGGACAAATAATTGGTTAAATGCATCAGAAATTGAAAACTCAGTACCCAACAAATAGTAGCAACTTTTCATGTATTAATGATAAAGTATTCAGGATTTATAGTTAGAAATATTCTTTTCATTGATTTCATTATTAGAAGTCTGTTACATCTAAGCATTTTTCAAATACTGAGTCTCATTTCCAAATACACTGAGGGTAAAACAGCCACAACAACAAAATTAGAAACACATTACTGGAGATAAAATTAGAATAACTAAGATCAACACCACACAGGGAAAATGCAGTGTTAAAATGTATGAGGTAAAATTTTTTTTAACTATCCTAACGTTACATTTCATTTTGTCCTTGGAATGAGCAAGGGCAGAAATTTGTGACATTCTCCCACAGTATTAAACACAATGGTGGTTTATGCAAATTATGTGCTAGATTAGTATATTTTCTCTGTATAGTTAAGGCCAAAGAGGTTTAATAAGATATTTTTAATTAATTTTTAATTTAAAAGTATTTTTTTAAAAAAGCTTTTAACCCTCCTTTCCTTCAGAACTGTGATTCCAGGAAGTCCTGAGAAAATAGATAGTTTATTTTTCAGTACCACTTACACAGGAAACCTGGAGGGATTTCTCAAGTGAAGGAGCTTCTTCGGCAAGCATGGAAAAGCCACTGCTATCACACCTATCACATCGGTGGCAAAAGCAGCAGAAGGTGACAGATATCCACCAGTCCGTACTGGGGCAACCCCTCAGATACTTTGTAGTGAAGTTTTCTGAGGTAGGTGGGACAAGTGTTTTAGAGCACACATGCTACCGTGGCCCAGGTTAGAGACAGGCTTCCCTTGTCACTCCTGAGCAAGTGTCTTCATGGAACAGATATTTTCACACCACCTGTGCATAGTGCACGCACATGTTGTGCAGGCTGGGCAATGACAGTTTCTTCTCACAATGATGTTGGAAAATGTATTCCCTTTTTTTTTTCCAGGAACAAAAAAGGAAACCACATATTTCCAAAACCAGAACCATGTCGTAATAGCCAACACAGGATAAGAGGGACAGGGGGTTGTTGCGGTCTGCAATATCTTCTCACATTAAGTAACTCTCCCTTCCTCCCCCTCTTCCAGCCTCAAACATGTGGCTGTCATAAACTCTTTAAGGCAACATTGTCAAATACATTCACCAAATATTCTGATGAAGAAGAATCGTTCAAATAAAAAAAGAGTGATGAAAATGCTCTCTTTGGAGCACTGCTTCATATTGGTGAATAGCTCATTTGCTATTCCTGGGTATTAGACTCGAGCTCGGTGCTTTTGTAATGGATATTTTTAAATAAAGGTTAAAGAACATGTTTGTCCTATGTTACATACTTGAAATGTCTGTGGAAGCAAACAAGCACCCACTTCTTAGGGCACTACCTATGATAGTGTCTATAGATCTTGAAACAAGCAGACAGGCCAAATACACACGGGTTTCACAAATCATTCCCCAGCAAAAATCTGCACATATGAGCTGACTCCTTATCTCCACTTCAATCAAATGAGCTTATTGTTAAAGTTTTACAAAGCAACCCAGCAGCAAGGTGAAAGATGAAGAGATTATTGAATAATAGATAAGAATATTTTTAGTCAGCTCAGATGTATTCACATATCTGAGAAAGCACCAGGAAAAAGTCCTCAGAAAGGTGCTGGCTGAATTCCAGCAAAAGCAACCTGACTGTCAGGGCCCTGCAAGGGCTGGAGTCTTCCCATGAGAGATGGCAAAACAGAGCTGCTGGGCAGTCCCCAGGGAACCCAAGACAGTCCCAGCCCCAGACACTGGGCAGCTCTGTAGGGATGGGGACACGGGCCTGTGGTGGCCCCAGCCTGGGTCCCTTGAAGCTGAGCAGGACTGTGGGCAGATGGAGAGTGGCTCTGCTGAAGCATCACTGGGGCAGGGACCAACAGTCCCAGGGGGATCCTAGGCTGCAGGCGTGGTGGGGGGAGCCCCAGAGGCCTGGGCAGGTAGTTAGAAATGGGGGTGCCCTCAGAGCCCTGATATAGTTATGCAGACATGCAAAATTAGTGCTTAAGAAGTTGTCCATATTTCTGGTCCTGGAATTGATTAAGATGTTTTTGCTTCTTTTTCACTTACAGCTTTATAAGCCAACAATCCTGCCCTTAAATTTGCAGCAGATGGAACTGTAAACTTATTCCCAAGGTCATTCTTCCCATCAGATTTCCTACAATGTAGTTAAATGTGGGGGCTTCAAAGCATTTGTGTTGAACTGGAAAGCACCTTCCCTTTCCATAGAAGAAGAAAACTACCAACTTTTCTGATTTCAGCACTGTTCTGCTTCTTACCCTGCATCCATATCCAGTGAGAGTCATTGTTCCATTATCATTGTCTGAGGAGACTAAGATTTTTAAAATATCTTTTCACTGCCTGAGCCAGCCCTCTCCCTGTTGTCTTTCCCTTTTAATGAAGATCACAGTGTAGTTGACGTCTTTGATCCTGAGAGCCTCTGAAGAAGTGAAGGTATAATGACATTATTCACTTAAAAGCTAGGGAGACACTGACTGAAACAACATCTACTGAAATAAAGTAGCAGTGAAGAATGAAGTGTCACTCAGTTATTCAGAACTTCATTCATTAGAAAACATTTCTGAAAGGAACTGGTTCATGTGTCCCTGGAAACACTAACACAAGACATGCCAGGCTAAATCAGACTTGGCATTTAGTCTGGAATCAAAGTACTTGAGCATAGTCCATCCTCCCATAACACTGACTACAGAGCAGAAACCCCTTCTCTTACCTTGTGTACAACTATGAGACCAGATGCAATAGTGGGCTAGAGAATCTCTTAAAAGGCAGGTGTAAACAGGGAATACTTATCTCAGGAGTATTCAAGAAGCATATTCCATCACAATATAAAGGTATGACAGCCCCCAAAATACTGTACCATGTGAAAAGAGCCAAAATTTTGTCTTTCGGACTCGGGACAGTCATAAACCTGCAGCACCATGGAGCTCAGTGCTGCCTAATCTACCTTGATTTTTTGACAGGACCTTTTTTATGAACTCTTTGCTCCCTTAATTAGACTGCCATAGGCAACTGAGTTAACATGGTTCAAAATTAGCTTGGATGTGTCTAAGTTATACCTTGGGTTCTGTAGAGAAAGAACAGATACAACTAGAAGTTGAAACTGCAGCATTGACATAGCCCAGCACTTTGGACCTCTGTCCAGAAAGGCATTTCAGCACACAGGTAGCTGTAAGGCTGTCAATAGACTTGGCAACTGCTTTATCTTAATAATGGTGAAGCATGTCGTGAGCTCCCTTTTGGACTGGAAATTGTCTCTAAAGGGGTTTATAAAATGCAGGAGAGCCTTAGGAAGCAGGAAACAACATTTATTCAATTTCTCTCCTCTCAACCTGAATGCACTGAGGGTATTTTGGCATAAAACTCAGACATATTTAAACAAATGCCAGAGGCCATCAAAGGCCCAGCAAAGTCAGTTTTGGTGAGTGTGAGCAGGTACAGAGAGGGCCCTTTCCCACAGCCACAGAAGCCCAAGTGACAGAAGTCAAGATGAACACCAGCAACATGAAACAAGGAGCCACGTCATCTTTCTGTGAGCATTTGGACAGGCTATTGTGCCATTGCAGCATGCAGGGCCCAGAAGAGTACTGCAAGTAGCACAGCTTCTTAAGAAAATAGCAGTAAATAAATCTGTGTGCAATGCTCTCCTTCTGGTGACAAACCTGTTCAAAAGAAACCCACAGCAAGCACTTTCAAGAGAAGAACACCATTCAAAAACCCATCTGTGCACACATACAAACACACAGAGACACCAGCATATTTATCAAAAGAAATCTCACATAGCATCTCACTTCAGATCTTGTGGATCACACGGAGGCACAGGGTCATCTACATGCAGATCACTGCTTTTGCAGCTATTTGGATCCACCATTTGTATCTTCTGCCTCCCAGCTCCCTCAAAGTGAAGTTTCAGAGACCGAAATACTGAAAGATCTCCCTGCCTGCAGACTGCAACGTTTGGAAATGGCTGTGTCAGCTGATATTCCCCCCCTGTAATGGCACCATTTGATATTTGAAGCTGTGTTTTCATTTCTGGAGAATAATGCGCATACCTCAACTCCCTTCTCAGATGTGTCATCCCACTGCTATTCCTTTCTTCTTTAAGCTACAGTTTGGTACTCTTTTAAGTGAACATGATCACCAATAAAACAGTCCCCACTTTCTCCCACTCCCACAGTTTCTCCCAGATCATCTGTTGTACTGTGCCATCATAAATATTTGTGTGGCTGCGTGGTTAACCAGATCAAGGAACTGACCCAGATGAAAAACAACCCTGGGGAAAAAAATATGCAATTTTTGCAATATAGTTCCCCACAAAGTCATACAAATGCTTATGCTGCAATTGTAAGAAGGTTTCTGTAAGAACTGGGGTGACTGACTGAGGAAAGGGAAGGGGAACAATCTGGTTTTTTAAGCAGTTTTTCTGGCCTTAATGTGGTGCCATGGTCTGCTTTCACCAGCATTTGTCCACAGAAAGTACATAGAAACTCCTGCTTTGGGGAGTAAACATGCAAAGCTATTGAAAATTCCTTCTGAATGCCCAAGGAAAGGTTCTTTGCACAGCAATATCTAACTCTTGCCAGCATTGGATCTCAAGTCCATAAAGTCCAAAACAGTGTTCTTACACTTGAAGAAGATCATTCTCCTATCCATGACAAGCTCAAGGTCCTTTAGAGCCAACTGTCAGCACTTCAGAGGCAAACAGCCTGTTTCTCTCACTTTCTCTGGATTTAAGGACTGTTGAGACAGAATGCTGCTTTATTACCTATTCCACAGCCCTGTGGTGTAAATGGGAGAGAAAAGTATGGAAGCATTACCACTGGATTGCATTTTACCAAAAAGCCTTTTGAAAACAGCTCACTTCCCCATTTAACAGTTTCTAACAAATTAAGCCTAAAATTAGAGACAGAAAGTCCTGACACCAATTCCCTTAATTTCACTTCTTTTTGTCTTCTTTTGTTTCTTCACAATAAAGTGACAGTTCCACTGCTGATACTTCTCAGGATACATGTGATAACCTTCTGCAAGACACTTGAAAATTGCCGTTAAATGCAAGGTTGCTGATGAATAAAGCTTTTGCACAGAATGTAAAAATGTTGCCTCCTCCGCTTAAAAAAAAGAATCAAGAATTACTGTTTTCTCCCCACTGGTTTGTGGTGTGAGATAGCTGGGATACAAAACTAGCTGATGCCATGAGTGGGAGGATTGACTACAAAGAGAACTCTTATTGTTTCCAGTAACTGTACAATTAACTTAAATTGTGGCTATCTTTTCACCAGTGGGCTTAACAGACTAAGGATAGTGTCTAAGTGAACATTACAATTTCCTGGAGAGATTGCAAACCAGTGATCCTCCCTGAAATTGTATACCGTCTCTTACCCTCCACTAACCCAGAAACACGAAGGTTGTGTGTTACCATAGGCCAGGGGACCTCCTCCATGCACTGTCTGTGCCATGGCAAGTCTAGGGACAGAGCTCTGGCACATTCCGTGGGCGTATTTACCTTGAGGCAGCAAAGATCAGGGGAAAATGTGCAGAAAGATAACAGAAAAGGACTGATCCTCATCATACCTACTATTTGAGTAGCTCTGCTAATTTTGATGAAAGCCAAGAGGGACTCAGCTATAGAACAGAGAGGTGAGCATTTTTAGACGCTAAATGTGTTCGAACTCTAGGGAGCCTAGAGAATGTAAAATCTTCTGCGGGGCAGAGACTGCTTAAGGAAGTTAGAGGCCTGTTTTTAACACATCCTTGGAAAAGCTGGCAAGAAGAATTGCCTTTGAATTTTACCAACAACTGCCAGTTCCCCACACATCATTCTGTCTCTACTTCTGGTTGTATTCGTGTGGCTTTTGGAGCTGTGATGGCCTGAGAACATGACCAAGGCAATATTCGTAAGGACAGGTCTTGGTTTTTATTAAATTAAAAGGGAAGGAACCAGACAGATTTTCAGGCACACAAACTCACCTCCATGTCACTGAAAAGTCAGTGTGCTTGAAAATGTCAGAGCTTTTTCTAGCTATACTTTTCTAGCAAAAGATGACATTCCCGTTCAACACCCCTCTGCTTGATCTGATGCTCAGCTTTCTCCCTCCCCTCTAACCCTATCTCTATTCTGACAGCATCCCCAGTCTTGTCTGGATGCACTGAGTTTTCATACCCTCATTTCCACCTTTCTTCCCATTCTTCTCGCTCTGCCCCACCACCTCTTCAAGGCCTCAGCAAGGCAGATCCTCTGGATCCCCCAATCTTACTACACTGAAGTCGCTTTGACAGGCTCCTGTCAGGCAGGACACAAAACTTAGTCTTCTGCAAGGCGAAGCCACCAGAGAGATTCCTGTCCAGCTAAAACCACCTTCTCTGCCAGGCACTGCCTAATAACTGGACGATGGGGCTGTGCTGCTGACAACACTGCTGCAGCCATCAGGACTATCAATAACCCTCAGACCTTCAGCTTTGATCATTTCAGTGACAGGGTTCAATCCACTTCCTGGCACACAGCTGCAGGGACAGAGCCTGCAGGATGAAGCAGGCAGGGAATGAAAGGCTGAGCATAGGGTGAAGGAGAAAAGTGGCAGCGTGAGATGGAGGTGTACTTACGGTGTCTGTGCCCTGGAGAAAACACCAGTTGGTCAGAAAGGAGTTTTCACAGTAGCAAAGAAGCACCCTGTGTACAATAGCATGTATTTTTCCATAAAGTTCATAATAACACAGTATTTTGTGAGCTTTGTCCACAGCTGCTGTGCAGAAAATACAGGAACATTTTACAATATTTTAATGTTGCGTCATAATGTTCTTCAGTTCTGCATGAGGTTAAAAGGGACAAGGACAGATTAGGACCCAGCTGAGTGCGGGGAAAAGAAAGGCAAAGGAAAGAAAATTGCCAAATACTTGCCTCAATGGGCCATCAAAAACTGAAGGGGCAGCACAGGTTGGCAGCACAGTGAGGACCCATCTGACACTGTGCTTCTGCAACTGAAGACTGAAGAAAGTCCCTTGATATGGGTGGGGGGTGCAAGAAAGAAGAATTTCTAGCAGTTCTCTACAGAACAGTGAATCTCCCCATAGTCAAGCTTGGCTAAGGAGAAAGAGTGGTGAAGAGTAGGAGTACCTTAGATAGAACGAAAGGAGAAAAATAATGTCCCAGGTTTCTGTCTAGCACAGACTGCATAGACATTTGGGCTGCCGATGAATCAACATGAATCAGCCCCAGACCACAACCATGATGTAAATCAAGGTGATGCAGCAGCTGACTCAGAGGCACCTTGCATGTCCTGGATGAGCCACAGAGCTGGGGACAGCAAGCTGTTAGCCATACCCAAATAAACTCATAAAGCCTGAGCAACAGGCTTGAGGTATTTTGCCCTCTCTAGTTCAAATAACCAGTATACATCATGCCAACTTGTCATGTGCAATGGCTCCCTGCCTTCCTTTAAAAGACCAAATTCTCCTTCAGGATTGACTTGTCTCCACTGACAAGTGGAGGTGCTGTGATTACAGCCTGGCTCACCCCACTCAGAGGAGAAGGGCTGGTCAGTACATATGAACTCCTCCCACCATGGACATCTGGCAGCAGAGCCACATAAGGCGGCAAACCACACAGCAAAATAATACAGAGCACATTTATTTTGGTGGCATCAGTGTCCCTGTGCAGACTGTCCCATGGTGATATGAACAGCTGTGGTGGCATGGAGAAAAGGACTATCTGGCCTGAGATCACAGCTGGGATCGGGTCTGCCACCAGAGAATTCCCCTTGAGACTAGATCCCTGAGCTCTAGACCCTCCACCAAACTTTTACCAAGTAATTTCTCAAAAATATCCCTCACATGCTGCAGCTAATAATTTGCTCTCAGCTCGTAAGGAATGCAACTTACATGCCTCTCCCTGTGCCATATGTGATGCTTGTTGGCATGCAAGAAGCGCAGGCAGAGCTGTCACAAGAAAATTTGGGAGCCTCCCTCTCCTCCCTCTCCCAGACCATCCTACTGTGGTACTTCTCCCTGCCTTTCCCACTCCTCCTAACGGCCACCAGGGACCTGCAGGCCCTGTGTCTGGGCAACATCAGTTATTGGCACGCCCTGACACGTCACTCTGCCTGTGTGCTGCCTAGGCTGTGACACCCTTCATGAAGCCCCTGCATGGCTGATGTCCCCCTTGGCCTGGCTGTGGCCATACCTCTACATGTTGATATGCTTCCCCTCCCCACCACAGGTCCCTCTCTTCAGTATGGATCAGGTCCAGATGGAGCTAATGTGATCGTGTTAGTAATAAGAGGAGGCTCTCAGATCCCCATGTTAAATCTGGGCACAATGAGACCTGTAGTAAACCAGGGATAAGATTCATCTCACTAAAATTTTTTATGCCGTTAATGTAAACATGCAAAACTGAGTTAGTCATCCAAAAAATCATTTTACTTAGTAGAGAAGCAATTTTGGAATAAAACTCACATGAATTAGTTTATATATCTGCCTTAAAATGGCATGACTCCTGTGTAGCACAGTGTTTGTTCCTCAGCATTAAATCAGTCAACAAATCCCATTCTAGATGTCAAACAAGTGGAGCTGTATCTGCTTACACCACTTCTTACAAATACCCACTTGGACACATTTACATCAGCTTGGAACTGGTTTATTCCAGTTTAATTTGCACAGTTGAAGCTGATTCTCAAATCTAGAAACACTTTAGTATTAGGTCTCCTCCTTATACTTTCATGCATACTAAAAAGAATGTTATGGGGTTTTTAAAATTGATATTGTGCAGGCTGCTGAAAAAGCACAGTACATCACTTTGAGCCTTGGGCAAAGTGCTCCTCTTTGGCCTTGGATCTCTTTGTGCAGTATGTTGTGGTCTTTTTGCACATCATCTCATGGGAAAGTAGTAAGGGCTGACAGAGTTGGAATACTGGGGGACACACCAGATGGATGGGAACTATGGACCTCAGCACTTTCTTTGATACCTGCATTACTGCAGCTAGAGTGGGGGCTGCCTTCTCGTTCACTCACCGAGCATTTTGTGCACAAGGCCAGGCACCTGGAAAGGAACAGCGCTCTCAGCAACAGCATCATGGCAAGGAAGAAGGAAACAGGTATGTGTTCAATATCACTATACAGCCTACTACCACTACGCTGTGGCCCTGATCCTGAGAGAAGATACCAGAGCTTTCAAGGATAGTCCCATACCACAGAAGGCACTGCCTGCTTTGTCACTGGCTATGGAAGAACAGGCACAGCTATCACAGAAAGTTTGACAGTGGTGCAGGTACAAGATTTATCTGCTGTTTGCACCTAGACATCACCCTTTCAGCTTTCATGTCGTTTACAATTAAAAAATTGTAACAAACCAAAATATAACAGCCTCCATGGTGCTGTGTTTGCAATTCTTACTTACAATAAGGCAGAAAATAAAATTCCAATAGTATTCTTCCTCATAAATAAAAATTGGGTGAATGTGATCTGGCTTTTACTATGTTGAGCATACCAGATGTCCAGAGGGCCTCTATCTCTGTTCAACAGTTTTGATCTTAGCTTTGTATTCGTGCTGAATAAAGTATGTGCAAATGTCTGACAAAGCCAAAGATTGCCTGAAACAGGATTTAAGTTTGAATCATAGAACCACAAAATAATTGAGGTTGGAAAGGACATCTGGAGCTCACCTAGTCCAATACCCTGCTCCAAGTAGATCCACTGCCAACACCATATCAAGTCACTTGATCAGGTTTGCCTTTGCTTTCACAGCACTTTCCTGGGACTGAGGCTTTGGCAGCAATGATACTTTTGCCAGCTGAAGCCATTCCTACTCCATCTCCAGTCCTGGTTCTCACAGTGTCCTCCCAGCACAAACATTTGTGTAGTCTCCTAAGGAAGTGATTCAGCTGAAATATAATCTGTACCACCAATATCATAATAATTTTTTATATCCAGTTCCCCAGTCCAACATATTCTGTAGTCATACTCACAACCATGGTGGAGGAAGAGACAGACAAGGACAAGCAGCCAAGAGGAGGAAGGGAAAGGAGGAGGCAAGAGCAATGAAAATTCCTGCCTGAGCCAGAGCTGCAGATTAATGAATTCTGTGTTAATACCAACCCTCAGAGAAGCAAGATTCAATTCCTGTTCAAGCCCCTTCACCACTACAATTTCCTTTTTTGGGGGTGGGGGCAGGGTGATAAAGTATTGCTTATCGAGTATTTTCACACCCACTGAGATTGTTGGGAAAACTCTATCAAATGTACAGGAACCAGGTGAGTCTGTACATATGTGAGAAAGAAGAAATGAGCAGAAAGACCTGAACAGAAGTATAAAAGAAAAAAAAATTTCCAACAGAAATAGCCAACTGGCTGAGCTACAGAATCTGGGATGTCTCCACACAATATTTTGTGGAAAGACATTTGCTTCAGAATTAGATCAAGTCTGAACAAAGCTGGAATGAACTAACCTACCTTCACTCCAGCTTTCTTATTGTCACAGTATATCCATATTTGCCAAAAGGATTCAAAACGTTATTCAAAATAACTGACAAGAAGAACAATCAATGACCAAAACAATCTGAGGAAATTTCAAAGAAGGACTAGATTGCTCAAAATTCAGGCAATTGATCCTCATTAGTGCTACTGCCAACATACAAAAAAAAAAAAAAAAAAAAAAAAAAAAGACCTGATTCATTACATCCAGCAGTAGGTATTTAATGCAAACATCTGAGTCAGAAGCCAGATCACACTAGGTCCTCTGTGTAATCCATGAAGAGTAGAAAGCACTCCCTGAAGATAATTTACTGCAACATCTAACTTACCACTTCTGTATAAGCTCTTTGGAGGTTGAAACTGCCCTCCAAGCAAAGCCCAAACACTCACACTCATCACCGACCAGTCAGAGGCTCGATATACTATCCTGTTACTTTTTATTTCAACCTCAGTCTCTCATTTCTACTGGGCAGAGTTCAAAACGCAATTTGAAAGCCAAATACAGATTGACCTAAAACTTCAGATGCCAAAGAATAACTTACTTAAATCAATCCAATATTGAAGCTTGCAATAATATTTAAAACTACATTGATTTGTCCAGAGTTAAAGTTAATACTCCTCCCAGAGTATAATATTCTTATACAGAATCAGCAGAAGCTGGTCTCCAACCAGTCCTGACTCCCATCATTACCCTGACTTTAACATTAAATGTATCCTTATAAAGACTTCCAGTCCAACCAGAAGTGGAAGTAGCAATAAACTCCTGGCTCATAACTGTCAAAAATCCTAATTAATTTCCCCACATGTACCACAGAACTTGAGGTAGTACCAAAAAGCCACCTTAAGAGCAAACAGCAGCTTTAACTAGAACCCTGTACCAAACCTTTAGCCTCTGCCTACAGCTCTATCACTGATTACAGGTTCAAACTGATGGGTGATTTGAAGAGCCACAGCCCACAGATCAAAGATATCCAAGCTACAATTTCCTACAATGCACACGCTGTATGCACCCTGACATAAACCAAACTGTACTGACAATACTTCTTACAATTCGTACCAAGCACAGAGCTGCATTCCTTTTAAACAGGATGCAGTATTTAAAAGCAAGATAGTCCCTTCCTAAAGTATTAAGAATAACTTAACTTTATAGGATTGATTCTAAGGACAAGACCTATATAATTAAGGAAAGGGGAAATGTCCTAATTCCACTTTCTGCTAAATCCCATCCCACAAATTATTGCCTTATTCAGAAAGCCAAACTCACCCTGCTAATTATAAATTATTCTCCCCCAATTAGGTAATGGAAATAATAACAAATGACTTAAGTAACTTATCACAGCTAAATAGCACAGCTTGTATTGTGGATACCAAGTATTCCATACCGCAAAAATACTCCCAGAATATGAACAAGGAAAGTGTAGTCTGTCTGCATGAACTCCACAAGTGGAAGAGGTTACTGACCAAAATGTAGACAATTAAAAATTATTTGGTGCTAATCTGAAACACAGTGAATATGTCATCATTCAGAAGCATTCCAGTCCAGTGTGTTACTTCATTTTAAAGATGTTATATGGGCTGTTTTCTGCCTTTGTCCCATGCTACTAAAAGATTTTACAAGTGGGTAGTTAAAGTGAGCGCTTCTGCAAGACCAATGAGTAGAATATTTCTGTCTGACTACTCTAAATGCATGCAAAGGGAAAGACCAGACTGAAAGCTGATTACACTGCTTTTAAACATGTCCCTGAGTGTCATGTACAGTTCTGCAGAGTGACTTTTAAGTGCCACATCATTATTATGAGGAAGCAAGCTAATCTTTGGTGCATATTAGCTTGAAGCTTTCAAACACCATAATATCTTTTCGTGTTACTAGTCCTGAATACAAAGAAAAATTTAATAAAAACTCCAATTAGGAGCACTCCTGGATATGAATATGCTCCACAGGGTTTTGCAATTTGAAATCCAAGCGCTAGCATACTTATCTTAGAAATTAGAAAATTCTGGCATCTAACTAGTGAGATTACAGCAGGGCAGCAACAAATGAAGGCAACCTTCATTCTGCTCCCTAGGCAGGAGATTATTTGTAATAGTTCATGGATAAAAGGACAGGACAAAGATAACAAAACTCTGCCTTTGCAGTGCAGTATTAAAATACCCCTGTGTGCTCATAAGCAAAACTACAGTTATCATATTAAGAGCAGGAATTAAGAGGGAAGATGAAAGATTAGTTGCCCCTTCTGGTAAGGAGGAATGGCCAGTGATTCAGACACTCACCTCTAGTCACTCACCTGACTTCAATTCCTTGCCATGTCAAGAGACCCACTGATCGTGCCTTCTCTTGTAAAATGGCAATAGCAGAACACCAGTACTTCACCAGCAGGGCAGAAGGAAGGCTGGAGAGGGAGAGGTGTTGAGATGTTATGAGTATAGCCAGATGTGTAACAGAGGGGATTTAACAGCTGGCTGCTTTATGATGCAATGGTCCTGCTCCACCACTTTCTTTCTCCTCCTTGCTTCTCTGTTTCCCCTTTCCCAAACACACAACCCCAGCTCCTCTCTTGGGTTACTTCTGGTGCTCTACGTGTACAATAAAGCCAATCCAACTTACTAAGAAGCAAAAAACCTATTTGTTTTGGAATTATTTTATTATTTAGTACTGCCAAGCTGAATCAGGTCACTGTACAGTTAGATTAGTTCTAGAGACAATGAAGAGGACGGCTGGAACTATGCAGCCTGAAGAGAGAGGAACAGAGCATGGGAGAGCAGCAGGACCCTCCCTCTTTAGCATCAGTAATTCACTAACCGGGAGCTATAGCACATGACTGCCCCTGACTGATGGACGCCTCAGGTACACAGGTACAGAGAAAAGGAGCAGCTGTTCATCGCTAGGAGTGGTGATCAAAGCCTGATCCAGCACTGGCACCAGAGCTCCAAGAGACTCCAAGAGACTGACAAAGAGCTCACAAACATATAATAAAGCCGGAGCTTGATATAATTCTTTTTTAAAGAAGACTGAAACAGTAACAGACCGAAAATATAGGCAGGAAAGCTTACTGCCAGCTAAGAATACCCTCTTTCCCTTACCACAGAAGTTATATAGTCTTGGTTTCAATTGACTGCACAGTGCTACACCATCAGATTTGATACTGTTATTGTTTGCTTGCAAATAATACCATTTTCCTAACCTATTTTGCTTTCATAACATGCGTCAAGGACAGGCTGCACATTTAAATAAGAGGGTACCAAGTGGCGATCATCATCAAGAGAAAGCTTTGGATCTGTGCAGCAGAACTTAGTAAAGACATTATTGGTTGACTAGATGCCCTTGCATCCAGCAGGGCTCAACAGAATTTCCAGAACCACATTAAGAGTTGTTGTTAGCTTTAGAATAACGTTACAACAAATTATAAGCACTGTGTTAGCAGAGTAACAGCACATGCTGCTCTTACATCTTACCCCTGGGAAAGCTAAGGCTGTCTCCTTTGGATGCACGGAGGCTTTCTCAGTCTGAAGCATACCGTGCACCTTGCTGGGGGACTCAGGAATATTTTCCTGATTACCACTGAGTCCATCCATAAGAGGGCAGTGATATATACCTACAACACATCCGTCTCTCCCCTGAGTCCTGGATGAGACCTGGGTAAATACAGTTAAAAGCACGCCCAGAAACATGCAGAAGCAGCAAGGACAAGCAAGAGGCTGTTGGCACCACCCCTGCCCACCTTCCACTTGCCAGCCTGCATGACTAAGCCTTCATTTAAAGCAGGATCCCTTGGGAACCACTGTCAGCACACATTTGGAGCATAGCCCTTACTCAAAACTCTGGTTTTGTGGCCAGATGTCCTAATTCCTCTGCTGCCAGGCCCCTATGGACTGACGTGAATTACATTATTAATGCCTGGCTATAGCTGTTGGAAGCTGTGAACCAGGTTTATTAAGCAGATAAATGCACCACCTTGAAGAAGAATGTATACTTTCCCTTTCACAGTACCTTCCCTGCAGTATTTATCCCCGGGGTGGTGAATTACACTGCATGAAGAAGCCAATCAGATCATAAAACCTCTATATATTCCTACACAGTGTGATTAACAGAGAAAGGAAATTGCAATTGTTCACACCTGCTATATACATTTTTCCAGATGCTCAGAAAGAATGGTGATTACATTTTGTTTTCTCACTTTCAAAAGATAAATAAGAATATAATCTGTCAAGCTTCAAGAATAGATCAACCAGCCTTTTATTCTCAGATGAATTCCAAAATAGCAGTATTCAAAGGGCAGAGAGTACACCTAGCAATATGTGCTGCAAAGCTCCCAGTACACTAGAAGTGCAATAAATAAATGATCATAACAGGGAAGCTGTATTGCATGTAAATAACAGTTCACCTTGATGTTTAAATTCAGTAGGCAATAATCCCCACTGTACATCACTTTTGATGCACCTATAATAAGGCCAAATCATGAAGTGTTGTTCTGATGATCTTAACGCAACGGTGCAAGGAATGGGACATGAAAACTAGGTAAGGACAATTTAGGAAACTGAAAGAACTAAAAATATACTCCTGGTAGATTAAAACAACAGAAAGTGTCTTCATGACTGTTCATAGAAGACTAAAGTAATCTATTAGCTATTTAAAAGTTTCTATAGAAATGATAGCTGGCATCACCCAATTTCAGGCACTTCACAAGCAAGCGATTCTCACCATATCCAGCAGAGAGGGAGAAGTTCCCTCACTGGCTGATTAGGACTCTCTTAACTCAGGTGGTTTCAGTTGCCTTGTCCAGGGTCTCACTCTCTGCTACCTACAGAGAAAGTTGAGGCAGCCTGGTTGGCTCATGTGGTGGCTGAGGCCACAGGATTCAACAGCTGGGCTGGCTCAGATACCATGAATGCTTGCCTTAAGTATTCAATGCTGGCGAAAACATCTTTTCTTTCCTATCTCATACTGCATTGATCTGACAGTCTTTATATTATTCATACCTTATTTGTCAAATAAAAGGTTTGGAAATCAATTAAGCTGGTTTTGTTTGGGTTTTTTTGTTTTCTGAAGATCGATGTAATTTAAACATGCCCAGTGCAAAAGCAGTCTAGTAATATGAAAAGCAGAATGAAATAAATCCATAAAAGTTAGTTAGATTTTCCCCTGACATAGTAGCCTAAAGGATCTTAAGTTGTCACTGCCTCCCACCAGGCAGCTTAAGAAACTTCAGACACTTTCTAGAGAAAAGAAAACAAATCTGAGGTCTATTTTTAAATTTTTTAATAGCTAGATAATTTCCAAACATGTGTTTAACTCATTATTTTTCAGAAATTTTTCATTTGGTTATAGGTCTTCTTACTGAAATTCCATCTTCTGCCTCCTTCCAAAGGTTTGGTTTGGTTGTTTTACCTAGCACATTGAAAAACCCCGATGGAGATAGGACAAAGTAGTCTTACTGTGTTGAAGCTGGCTGGTCTGGAGTGTCCCAGGCTGCCTGCTCCACCGGGGATGAGCACACAGCTCTAACCCATGCCTCCTTGACCATCACAAAGGTCACATTATCTAAAACCCAAAGACACATTCTCTACTCTTTGGAAATATATGGAACTAAATGCATAGAATAATGTTCAGGTTTGTAGCTTGAGCTATACACATAGTTAGAGAAACAAAATAAATGCCACCAAATAAACGCAGCTAAAGGGGAAAGAGAAGAAAATCGGACAGGTGAAGAGGTCAAGAGACTCACTTTCTAGAGTTCCGCACTCCAGCTCATTGGTAGGAATACCAAAATCCAGCAAAACGAAACAGATGCTCAGGTAATGGCCTAAGCAGGCAGACATGAAGGGTTTTTCTGCTCTTTAGAGCAGGGACAGATGGCAATACAGGGTTGACCAGAAACACAAGCCCTTGTATTCCCTTCTGAGCACTGCTCAGTTTAGCTCATTTGTAGTTCAATCCTGCCCAAACCAGCTATATTTTCTGGATGTCACCTTCTGCTCGATGTCAGCTAAACCTCTATAGCATAATTCCTGTCCCTTTTACTTCTCATGTCCATTCCTTTATGATTCACACACTTTTCACTTATTATTCATAACAATGTGGTTTAAAAACAACATTTCTTTTTATTTGGTTTTTTTCCAACTCTGTGCCATTCCTATCCTGCTAATATCTGCTCCAAGGAAAAATATTCAGCAGAACATACAGTAAATCCAGCAGAAGCTGCTGCGTAGTGTTCTCTGTTAAAGAGAGAACAGCAGCTAAAGACAGAACTGCAGCTAAGACTGTTATTCCTGAACTCAGGCAACTAAAACAAAAGTTTTCATCACCCGCTTATCATTGTGGCAAGGAACACTAATTTCTTTTTTAGTTTTTCAACCAATACCAGTTTGATTGTTTGGTTTTGCATATAAATGCACCCAATGTAGATGTTCCATGGTTTTAATCTAGTCTCTGGGACATTCTTCTTTCTCTTCCAAGACATCCCATTTTTTTATGTCTTTTCACACTGTTCCAATTAGGAATGCTTTTTCTTGACTCTTTATTTTCTGTATTGAGTCTAGATTAAAAAAAAAAAAAAGGCCCTGTAAACCTGAAAACCCACACTGGCACCAAACTGAAGTAGAAACTTTTTAAATGCTTCTAAATTTTCTTTCAAGCCAGAAGCAAGATTACAATGTTTTTCTTGGCATACCTTGTTCCCTTTGAAATACAGAGACTATTCTTGATATGTTCTTGTTTTCCTTGTATTTCATTTTAACGAGATGTGTCCTTTGGGAATGCATCATGAGTTCCTTCTCATAGGCTGGCTCTGTCATCTAACTGCGGCATCGCTCCAGTGCCAAGTATGCAATGTATATTTTTGTTAAGTGTAAACGAGGTTCCAGAATTTTCACAGACCTACGTAAGTGTCACAGACTTTGACACCAGATGTGATATCTAGTGGTAACCCCAGAACAAAAAAAAAAAATGTTTTTTGCAGGAAAGCCAGGTAAAAAAAGTCTTGGAGCTGTTGAAATAATGTGAAAATCTTCTTGAAACAGACTCACTGAATTCAATACTTAACTTCTCAATTATGAGTTGTTCAGAAATGTCACAAGTACCAACACCCTATTTTAACAGAATGCTGGAAAAAGCAGTTTCAAAAACTTGACTGACAGGAGATAAAAGAGTGTGGAGACATGGATGGAAGTAGAAAAATTTGTTGATAAAGATGGGTGTATTTGATCAGAAAACAGTAACACAGTGACATTAAAAATGCAGCTTAAAAATCTGTCCCCCAAATTCCACAGTATCGTGATTTTTAAGCCAGTATCAGGATCCTTTGAGGGGCCAAACTGTTAACCTTACAGTGACTGGGCTGCCTGTACTGAACACATATCACTGATGGTGAGCAGTCCATGCAATCCATTGGTCAACTACAACTGTAATGACAGCTTCAAGGCTTTCTAAAGATTAAATGTGTTCATGGGTACTGGCCAAAAGGAGAAACAAAGAGCTATGAAGGCTGCTGGGAACAAATAGTTACATTAGTCCTCACAGATCCTTTCAGTTGTGGATACAGTTTAGAGGCTAAAAATTTTCCAATGTCTAATAAAAATTCAAAATAAAATTAGTCTGCACTAGCAGAAACCTTTTCAGGGATGCTTCAGGACATTCAGTGAATGTGACAGTCGAACAATTCATCCAGCTTGCTGGCAGCTCATGTTCAAATCCATTATTGACAGTCTGCTGTTTTGCCACAGTATTTGAGGACCTCCTGAAAAAAAACAAACAAACAAAAAAAAAAACCAAAAAAACCAAACAAACAAAAAAAACCCCAAAAAAACACAAAAAACAAACAAACAAAAAAAATTTTAAAAAAAATTAAAAAAAAAAAAAAAACACAACCAAAAAAATTATTTCAGGAATGGTTATGATGTCCACTTGTAGTTTCAAACAATTCAGTTTCTCTTTTCTTCTCTCTCTGCTTGATGCAAATATAGCACAGAGTACTATAATGGAAAACTTTATTCTCAGTTACCCTTTGATACAGCTTTCTGGACATCCACAGCATATGTAAATCATGTGAGTTTTCTTGCTTGTTAGTTCCAAGTTCAGACTGTCATGGAATTCTGAAATATTTGTTAGAGAATCGTCATATTGCCTCTCTCACAAGCTTAGTCTTCATTTCCCTTTTTTTCCCCTTCTCCTCCAAACAAACAAAAATTAATAGTTAGTGTTGCTATTCATGAAGAGGAAGGATTCCAGGGTTATACAATATGGCAGGTAAACAGAAAAACTATCCTTCTCCTACAAGCCATACATACATTATGCTAAATTTGGTGTGGAGAAAGCAAACCTTGCAGGTTCTCGGCAACCTAATTCCATCACTGCTTGCAGATGAAATGAGATGACTGGTGGTGGTAGGAAGGCTGAGAAGAAGAGGGGGTTTTAAATTACATACACTTGGTAATTCATTGCAGAAATTAAGCCTAATGGGTACAGCTGCTTCATGGATGTGAAGATGTTTCGCACGGCCAGCACTGTCCTTGACAGCAGGTGGGGTTTTGGATAAACAGCATCAGGAAGCAGCTAGCAAAAGGCAAAAGAAACACTCTTGGAAAAACTATGCTGGAATTTGATCAACATGTTTTCCAGACAGCTCAGCTCCTAAGAGAAACACAGATTATTTCAGTTCGAAAGCAATATCCAGCTGGGGAAAAATCCCAAAAATAAAAAACTACACAGCAGTAATGCTTGGTCAAAAGGGCTTGAGCTACTCTAATAATCACTTGTGTGATATGTATCAGCCACTGCTTCAGCTTTAGCACCTGAATTTGAAGATCCAGTGTTAGACTTCAGCCCAAAAAAGAATGAAAGAATGGAAAGGAGGGATATCCACCAGAAATACTGCTTCCAGTGTAGGCTGCTCCTGGGAGCACTCTAACCTGGGTCCTGCCATCCCACTCACCACTGCATGTTGCAGACAGCCAGCAGTGCAGGTGTGCAAGGGCAAGATTCAGCTGCTGTGAGAACCACTCACTGGGTGGGTGCAGGTCTAAGACCTGTTTTTAATCTGCAGGGTTACTTCCAGTGCATCCCTATTCCTAAGGGATTCAGAAGTTTGGGACCCCAGACACTTATTTGAAAGGCTGCCTACAGAGAGAGACGGGATGAGGAAAAACAGACAGTAGCTTCATTGTGCAGATGCAGCATGATTATCCATCTTGAAAGAAAAGCTCTGCAGAAAACAGGGTTTTGTCAGGCCAGTCTCAGATTTCTGGATGAGTTTCCACTGGAATTATCCCCAGCACAAAGCTCACTATCTTCTACTCTGAATGTGAGTCACATACATACATACAGAACCAGGTACAGATAATAGAATAACTATTTTAAAAGAGGCCAAAAATAAAAAGACCACAAAGGTCATTTTTAGAGTGAATGGGAAAGAGAAAACCACATCTAGCAGATGACAATTCCACCCGTTAATGCACTTCTGGAAGACACTCAGCCCTGCAATGTGCAGCATATAAGAACCAAAACAAAACTTACATAACATTGTATTACATTGACATAGTTTTCTAGGTAGAGGCACTGGCTGGAATTCATATAAACATATCCATGGAAAAATAATATCTCATCCACATATACAAGATTTACCAAATAAGAAGAAGTATCACAGTGCTTGGCAATTAACATAACATGCACTTCATAAAGTGTAGCTATGAAAAACAATATCCAGTGTTTCCTAATAGGAAATAGCTAATATGGGTAAAAGTAGGTTTTATTCAATTGTGTCCTGCCTTGCAAGGAAACAATCTTACTCCATGGATACTACACAACACACCCCACACAAGTCTAGGCTTGGTAGCACTCCATATTTTGATTTTGATGCAACACCAGGACATATTTCACATTGTCCTAATTCTTACTTTGCTCTATGTAAAGCTATTTTGGAAGCATTTAAATCTCAACCTCCCAAACAGAAACTTTAATTAACATTTCAGCTATGAAGACTATTTTAAAAAGAGTTATGGTGCAGCTCTTATCCTGCTAAGCAAAAATTCAAAACATTGAAACTGCATGTCAAACATTACAAAATGGAAATTGAAGGTCACCAGCAGCCTCATCTGTAAGCATGTTCAAGTATTTTTGTTCTTGATAAGTAAGAACTAAGCAAACCTAGCCATGAGATTCTTCAGCAAACATATATATTTGCACAAGACATAAAATATATGGAAAAAGACATAAATATACCCAAAGTTTGCTGAGAATTTAAAAGCATTGCTTCCATTATACTTCAGAGTCTGTATACTTTTTTAAAAAGAGATCTGAGTCAGATCTTGGTGACTTCAACATAAACCCTTGATAAAGAGTTGAGCAGAGCATTCTCCTTTTCATCTTTTTTCTCATGTGGTGAAACAAAAGGCATGAAATGATTCCAGACACCTTGATCCAAATGGATAAAAGGAAGGGACTGAAGGAGTGCCTGATATCACAATAGATTCAATGTAAAATAATTTTTATTTCCCCAGACTTTGATTGTTCCTATTCAATCCAGATACATATGCTTCTTCTGGCCCTTTTGCTACCAGAGCAATCTGCTCAAAGAATTTTCTCAAGCTGTGTCTGTACTGTGGGAACCAGCAGTGTTTTGTAAATCTCAGGTGTAGGCATACCTAGCATGTCTTATCTTGACCTGGGGTGTATCAAGACCCGGGGCCAGTTGTTGGCATCCAGCTTACAAGGAAGGAAAAGTGTACAAATTGCTTTCTCTTCATTTTTCCCCCTGCTCTAAGAAGAGATTGTAGGCAGACAGAGAGGGAGGGCATCACAGTGTGGTCCAGCAGGTGCTCCCATTTAGACCTCGTAAGAAACCATACAAGGAAGTAAATAATAAAATTAATCCTTAATAGTGGTGCTTATGCATGATTTTGCACATCTTTAAAGGAATAATCACTCTACAAAGTTACAGGCAAAAACATAACTAAATTTCTCTCCACATGACCTTTTCATGAGGGCACATAGTGATAGGACAAGGGGCTTTAAACTGAAAGAGGGCAGGTTTAGATTGGATACTAGGAAGAAATTCTTTACTGTGAGGGTGGTGAGGCAGTAGAACAGATTGCACAGAGAAGTCATGGATGCTCATCCCTGAAAGCATTCTAGGCCAGATTGGAAGTGGCTCTGAGCAACCTGGTCTAGTGAAAGGTGTCCCTGTTCATGACAGTGGGGTTAGAAGTAGGTGATCTGTCCCTTCCACCACAAACCATGCTATGATTCTGCTATCTCAGCAACAGCCTGGACTCCCTCCCGCCTACCTGGTTTGTACCACTGCTGCCTGGTGCAACTCTCCATGTTATCCAGGGTAAGAGCAGAGGTCACTTAGGATGCAGTCCCATGGACATGCATGGGGCAGTGTGTGCTGTAGTGACCACATACACATACCCAGAAATGAAGCAGACAGGAAAAACTGCACATGCACATAGGAAGAGATTTTCTCTGCTATTTCAAGGAAGAGGCGAGTGATCCTACCCAAAAGACTACTGGATGTCAACCTAGGCCAAATACTTTGGTCTCTGTCATGCAAACCAATGATTGCATCTTAACAAGTTGTAGACTGTCAGATTAATCACTTCAGCTACTCATGAAGCTTCTCAAACTACCCAAAATATGAGGTAACATAGCTTACCTAAATATTGTCCACGGAGGCTTAAGCTAAGTCACATCGCCTTACAACTGTGGTGGGCTAAGTTTGCACACCTGGACAAGTATCAACAGTTAGTAAAGCTCTTCTGAGCTCTACTAGCTATGGGGCACCTTTTCAAGCCTCTGCAACCTAACCATGAGCTGAGACCTTAGTAACTGATTGCAGACACAAGTAATGTTGAAACTGACCCCTTCAAGTAAGTAACCATTTATAAATCGGACTAAGAGTAGGAAGATGTAAAGGGTTAATATACAGGTACAAAGATGTTAATACTGCTAATTTGGGGATGATATAATTCACCTCAAGGTTAAAATGGTACTTCAGTTTTCAACAGTCCGAGAGCATATTTTAAAATTTTGGGTTACTGATAAAGAAATAATTCTGAGAACATATTCAGATACGTATCTCAAGTAGTATTGTTAATAATTACCATCAAAGGTGAAAGGTGCATTCACTTAGATCATCTTTTATAAAGCACAGTCACTCTGGAGTCTCTGTACAGCTCAAAACTGTACAGTAAATTCTCCACACAATGTGAAAGACTCTTCTCACACCTTGTGCTATAGGTGAAGTCTGCTGTGTAAACCTGCTTCAATACATAGCTCTCTGATGCCCTTTGCACTGCCTGCACCATGGACAAAATCCATGGGATCCACACTGCTCTCTTTTCACTAATTGAAGGCCACTTCCAAAGCCTGAGTGCCCTACAAACAGCTTGCTATATAAAGCCCCCCACAAACACAAGGAACAGACATACCTTTCTAAAACCAAGCCTAGTTTTTTCTCAAAGCCACAAAAAGTTAATGCATGATGGACACTGCTCTTGTAAGCCACCCCTTTACTATATTGGGTGGTGGAGGTTGAGAGGGGTTCTCTTGAAAAGCCCACGGTTTTTGTCTGAATTCACTATTCTGCATTCCATAAAAAGTCAGAACTGTTTTCATTCAAGAATCAGCTGTATGTACACTGTGAGAAAACACACTGCTGCTTTTATAGAGGAAGGTGTTAGGCAAGCTCAACTACCAGCGGCCTTATCTCAGCACCTTCTAATTCTATGCCACTATCTCGAAACGTACTATCAGCCGTTGTATTTTGGATGCATGCGAAAACGTGGCCAGGTACTTACCACAGTAATACTTCTACCACGCAGTTAGCAAATCCACCTACGCAAGTATTCAGCCTGCTATTCCTGCAGTGCAGCAAAGCCCCTACCTCCAGTGTGCAAAAGCTCTGTCATGCGCTCTAAGTACAGGCTTTGGTTTACCTTTGGGGGGAAAGTCATACCCATGCAACTCTGCTGGTTGAATTCATGGTTTTGCACAGATATGGCTCCCAGGACTCAAGCTCCAGTGCAGATATGTATGGTCAGACTGATTCAATCTAATGAATTGACATTTGAAAGCTACAAGTCTAAGTCTCTTTTGGGTCAAGCTTTCTGTATAGTCACCAGAGAGGGACTGACAACTCCACAGTGGTTTCTCTGATTTATCTTAGATATTTTACATACTAAAGCTACTATTTCTCCCACTGACTAAAAGGAAGCCCAAGACACTAGACTAATTTATATGTTCCTAAATTTGATGGAGCACATTGAGATTTACAAAGGGAGAGTTTATTTCTCCTCTCAGACCAGAATATGGTATGTCAGTATAAGCACTGCCATTTACGTATAACTGCATCCCACTGGGATTTAAGCTGGCTAGAAGTACAGTATCCTGAAAAAAATGTCCGGTGCAAAAATAATTCTGTGGTATTTTAAAGTGCCTGTAGCTGGCCTCTGCCACTGGAGAAAGAGGCAAATACCATACACAGGGCTTTCCAAATACTAATCTTGAATAATTTATTATTTGACAGAAAGAATTTGGGTGACCAAAGTAACACAGCAAACAGATGTAGTTTGCACATATTAAATTTTTTCCTGCATGTAACAAAAAATTAAGAGGAAAAAAACTTCCAAAGTCCTTCACTGTGAAAAATCTGCTCCCTTCTTCCCTGGCTGTGAAAGGGCTTCTTGTTTTGTGAGGAGGTACCCTGTGATCCTACATGAAGTCTCCTATTTCTCATAATTGTTTTTTTCTACCAGGAGTCTTCTGCTCCTCCTCCCCTCAGAGAAGCTTCTCATTCCCATTCCTGCCCTAACGTGACTATCTCTGAACACTGCCATTTGGGTCAGATCCAGATCCCACTCCTCCTTTTGGGCAGATTCCCTGCTAGCATTTCTCTGTTTTCGTTATCCCAGCTCAGCGAGTGATTGCAAAAGCACAAACTGATCAGAGAATCAACAGCCCTTTTGCACTTCCAGCTTCCTCAAGGCCAGTGAGCCTCCAGCTACCCCTTGCTTTTTATTTCATGTATCAGAGACCTGGGAGAAAGATGAACTGATGGTCTTCAGCTACTAGGGAGGAAAACAGATTGTTTCCAGAGTGATAAGGAGCCTGTACAGACTGCTCTCTTTGCTCTGCCCACTCCAGCCCGCTCCCAAAGGCTGCCATGACCAGTGCGTAAGTTAATGTTTGGCTGAGAGACCAACAATTGTTTCAGCCCTCCAAACCTGTGACATCTGAAGTTAAGCACAGATCAAAATACAATCAGAAGTTGCATTTTTAAAGTGTTAAAACCATTTTAAAAACAACTAACTAAAGAAGAAAAATCCTACATTCCCATTAGTAAATAGGTCGACTTCTGTTATTTTTCATACTGTACCCTCTGTTCCATTGCCTGCTCCAGAAACTAAATACCACATTCTATTCATGTTTCTGGGATACTTTATCCCCACAATTTAGTATTTTATTAGCACATAACTTTGTGAAATTATCTCCCTTTTTTTTCATCCCAGTTCAATTATTTTTCATGTTTTGATTATTCTGAAGAGAATGATGGAGTGCTCTAGTTGTGCAGATACACAGTTGTGATATATGTATTAAATTTAATCAGGACTTGGAATTTCCAAGCAAGCTATATTTTTGTCACTGAAAAATAATAAATGCAAGACTCACCTAAATATTTGCACAACCACAGAATAAAAAAAAACAACCCACACCAAAAAAACAAATTAAAAAAAAAAAACTTAACCCAAACAAAACCCCGAAATGACAACAGCCATATTTATTATATTATCTAGGGATGGAATTAATCTTTTCTAATCCAGGAATTTAAAACTCAGATGTTGAAAAACAGGGTAGATGTTCTTGACTCTGTGTATATTCAGTGAATGTACTTAGTACCCTATTCAAGACAGGTTATCTTGCCCTGTTTCATGACTACTATCAGATTCCTTGCTCCCTGGAGGTCAAACTGTCTGTATGTTGACATACAAAGAATGTCCGTGACGTTCGGTTTAGATGTATATGTTTCATTTTCAGTCTAAAACAAGGGGAGTTTTTATTTGATTTGCTGACAATTAAATAATTTCTAACTACTAAAATTTAACCAAAAAAAAAAAAAAAAATCAAAGTAGGCTCACCAATCCAGTTACCTGAAAAGAGATAACAGAAATCACAATTTCTACACCTGCAACATCAGGTTGAGCAACTATCAGAAACAATGGCACGATGGTGGCTCTGAGACAACAGCTTTACTGTCTGGAGCAGCAAGAAGACTGCACCAGGAGGAATCATGAGAAACACAGACACAGCGATTCTGGAAATCACTGAGGCTGATCACAGTAAAATATTATTCAGAACTGCATGATCATAAATGAAGTTTTCATAACTATTTAGGAGATTACATTCTAGCTAATTCTTAAAATTGGTTAGATCACAACCAAAGATACTATCATCGTTTCAAGACATGAAAGATGAAGTAGTAAGTGTGCCACCAAGCACCTTTATTCTTTGTCAAATCAGGAGTGCACTCCAGAGAAAACGAGTGTGTGTGCTTCACTTTCAGAGAAATGTCTTGCTTGATGCTTTTTAAGCTGTGAAGGAGGAAATATAAGTTCCTTATCTGAAGTAGGAAAAAAGATCAGAACTCCCTAAACATAATGGACAATCTGTCCCTAACTCTGCAAAAATCAAATATTTCAGGAATAGAAGGCCCTTTGGTTCAAAATGGCACATAATTTATTTCAGGGAAGCCACTACAACTTACTGTGGGAGGAAAAGTATACAAAAATTTACAGTTGGAGATGCCTGAGATGCCTGAGATGAAAAGTTCCCAAGAAAATCCAGTAAGGGCTGGCAAAGCCAGCTCCTCAAAATTGCTAATGTAATGCTAGCAGCACTTCTATTATTACATAATGGATTTTACAGGTATTCAGCCATTATTTTTTTCAGGAAGAATCAGAACTATTTATTGTCTCATGAAAGTTCCAGATGTGGGAGAATGTTAATTAAACAGCAGTTTTCAGCTCTGTAGTACTGATTTCAGTCATGACTGACTAATTACCCAGCTTTATCAGTTGAAAGCAAACTGTTATCTTACAGAAAGTTATTGAAGCCATTTTAAAAATATCTCCATCTGCTCAGCCAACCTAAACATCAGAATTTTTTTTTTCCAGAATCATAAAAATTGATCTAAATGATTTTCCTGGAACTGAAAAATCAATGTTATGTGCAAACACAGTATTAAACATGGTTTAACTTCAGAGCAAGAATTACACGCCAACCAGCATACGGCTCTTGTAACACTGCAGCCAAGCCAATCATGTATTGTCCCTTTCCAAGATCTCCATCATTCAGAACCTTTTCAGATTTGCAAGACATTCCTGTTTGACATATTTCAAAAGCAGTGATATAATGCATAGCTCTGCCCTATGATCAAATTTATCCTTTCTTAATGAAGGGAGAGAGAGAAACTTCTGCTCTAAACTGTGTGTTTTCTCTAGTTACAAGCACAGCTCCATCATTTTTGAGGCAGCTAAAGACTCCCAAAAGCCACCAGTGTCCCTTAAGCTGGGTGGATTACCTTCCCACAGAGTCCTCCCTAACTTCTTTTCTTGTTCTACTCTGAATATGAACATTTTAAAAATAACTTTTACAGGGTTTGTATTCAAGAGAGACTTGGTGATATCCTGCCATGAAAAACATTAACTACAAAATTCAATGTAGCTTCTGAAAGGAATATAAGTGTCATCACAATATATCACTTTGTTTTCCTTTTCCCTTCCCCTCCCTTTCCCTTTCCTCCCTCCTCTGCTCTCCTCTCCTCGAACCTACCCTAATCACACTGTTGCTTTACCTTACTACTGTGATGAATTGTGATACTCTTTTAAGAGTTACTGTCACGCAGCACATCCACACAAATTTTTGTCATGCTATGTACTGCATCCAGATGCAATGCAATCTATTTTTACTGTATCTGGAAGTGGGCTGAGATTAGGTCAGTTGGTTAGAGCATAATGTTAATAATGCCACAGGTGTGGGTTCAATCCCTGTACAGACCATTCACTTAAGAGCTGGACTTGAGGATCCCTGTGCGTCCCTTTCAACTCAGAATATTCTGTGACGTTAAAATGAATGGACAGCTGTTAATGACAATTAACTGAATGTTAATGACACAAAACTGTGTCTGTATTGTTCATGCGGGTCAGTCTGATAATACCACTCTGATTACAGGACTATACTAAAACCAATGAAGTTATATTAAATTACTACCTGTTGCCACATCCTAAAATTTGCATAATAAAGGTTTATGAGCTCCTACACATAGCATCTTTGAGTTCTGAAGCCTCTTCTCACCAAAATACCTGCAGAATCTTCTCATGGATTTCATATGCAGAAAGTAGAGACAGATGAGATCAGCTGACTAAATGTACTAGGTAGAATTCATGAACTAATAGACCCAAACATACGAAGATGTAAATTAGTTTTCTTCTTTTTATATTAGAGTCATAGATTTCAGTCCAGTACTTCATGGATAAACTTCCTCCACCTGTCCTCTATTCAGGGAAAATACTTACTATAATTCAAAAATAACAGCTGGTCTTCCTCATCATAATTTCAGGGATAGATAGCAACTTCTCTGAACAGGACAGAACCACCAACATGTTTGTTGGTGGGTTTTATTAGTCTCAAATCATAGTTATTACTTATCCTGATACTGGTTTTTATTCATACACTGACTCTGCTTCTTGCTTACTGTAAATTTTTGGTCCTACTTTTGTCTGTGCACTTACTGATTCTGCTGGCTCTGACAATTTGACATTCTGTCCTGCTCCACCTTCTCCCCTGAGTTTCCTTCCTCTCCTGCCTCTAATGATTGCTTTCCCTAAATCCCATTCATTAGAGAGGTCAGGAACAGACAGCATCACAGCCACATAGAAAAGTGTTTCCTCTACTTCCCATTTTAAGATAATCTCTGTTCCAGATGTCTACAAGCATTACTTGGTTGTGAATTGTAGTGTGCATTTGCTCTAAAACGGGCAACAGAGTGTAAGAGCATTAAACTGCAAAACACAGAGATAGCAGAAATTGCCATGTTGGTTACAGCTGCTTGCCACACCTATAATTAGCATTGTCTGACAATTCCCATTCAATGGTGGTTTTTTTAGTTCTGAATACTTCACCAGTTCTCCATCCCCACAGCTTAAATTTTCCATCTGGACATCTGCTTTGAGGCAGTATCAGTCATAATGGAGCAACAATGTGTAAAAATGAATCCAAAGAAAAGCCAGCTTTGCCCACATTTTGCTCATGTTAAAGAATGAAAGTAAACTTGTTCTTTGGGAACTTTTATGTCCCCATATTTGGAGACAGAAGTTTGAAGCTTAGCAGGGAATAGTCTGGTGTAAGAGAACTTTTTCTCACATACATGGGAGGAGATGAGACATGGAGGAGGGTAACCTGGGACAGGAATCTTAAGGACTGCGTTTTGGAGGAGCTAAAAAGGTCAAAGTGAAGAGGAACAAGCTGTCTACACAAGGCAGAGGGATCAAAGCCCTCTAAAATGTGGTCCCCTTCAGAAGAGATATCTCACAATTCTCCTGTAGCAAACATGACGCAGCAAACAAACTCCATACACTCTGGGGAGGGCACACAGGAAGGATGGGTCCATGTCCAGTTAGCCTAAAGGTTTCAGATGGCTCACAGAAGGTATCCATATGATCGGTATCTCGGTGAAGCTGCTTCTCAGTGTTTAAAAATCTCATAAAGTAGGCCTTATACCGTGAAACCTTTTCTATTCATCTTTTAAGTCCTGTGAAGTGGCAGACAACAAACCTGTCACAGAAAAAAAAAAATCTGAGACTTCAGAAAAGAAAATGTAAATCATGCAGTTGTTAGCATTACTCTATCTTCATTTCCCCTGCAATACAATATATTTGCTTTATAATATAGCTTTTCAGGAACTTTCAGTGTGCATACTGCAGGAATACATACCATTGGTTTGCAAAGACCCTGTACCTCATTCAGTGCACTCCAGATATTACACAGATGCTTTCCAGAGAACACTGTTGGCTCTTCAGGCTTGCTTCTTTTTCTGCAGAAGTTGTAAAGCGTGTGGTGAAGTAGATTTGTATCTTCCAGAACAGAAAGGATTATTCCACAGCTGAACACTTCCAAGAATAAGTGGATTCTATATTTGTCTCTGCCATAGACTTCCACAAAAGGTACTTCATGGATCTGTATTCTTTCAGAGATGTGTACAGCTCCCTAATACATGTAAAGAGTGAAGTACCTGTGCTTAATAAATCTCTTGACTGTGGTTGTTTTTCAGCCTGTCTGCTATCTTGTCCCCAGATACCTCAACTAGAAGCCTGTATCTCTGCTATTCAGAACACAGGCCAACCAGAAGATTCTGAACTGGAGATGGCTGAACTGACACGTCTGGGCTCCCAAAAACGTGGGAAGGAGTCGGAGTCTGCAAATCCTTCAGTCCCACAGCTAGAAAGAACAGCTACACTGAGATCCAGATACTTCTGAATAAAGCGTTAAATGACGTAGAATAAGGAATGTATTATTCACTTTTATCTACCTAACTGCAAAGTCTTAGGAAGAGACAAAGTACTCCTTGAATTCCCTGTAGCTGAAACCACGCTTATTTGCTCCTTCTGGTAAACCTGAATAGCCACTGCATGTGAGGCGTCCTGTAGATAAATCACACTTTTTCTCCCTTTATCAGGGTCCTAGGTGCACCAAGATGCCTTATTGGTGTTGATGAAACTCACCTGGGGCCTCTCCCACCACCCTGCCCAGGGTCTAGGACTCCATTTCAACTCAGTCCAGAGTCATCAATACCTGAGTTAGAGATGCCATAGGAGTGCCAGCCTCTAGCCCTGCCTCTTGCCTGGAGTTCAGATCCACACTGCAGTCTTGCCTCCAACCCTGTCTCTGGCCTCATCTCCTTTTGTTTCCAGGCAGATACCCTGGATGAATCCTGGATCTAGGTCATCACTCGTCCAGTCTGAAGCTGTTGATGGAGCCTGTCACCAGCACTTAGCTGTGCCCGTCATGTTTGGTTCTCATTGGAAAACACCCCATTGGTTAGGGCACAGCCTCAGCTGGGGTGACTGTCAGCCCTGAGATCCCTGTCCCACAAAGGAGGCTGCTGCTAAGGAGTAATAGACAGCCAACATTTGGGTTCACCTAAAACACACTCAATCTCCAGCTAAGAAATTTGTCAAGCTGTGACAAAAAATCATTCTCCGCAACACCAGGTTAGACAAGTTTTGCCCAAATCCTGCCCCTCCTGGACACAGGGTATATGCCCAATTAAATTTCTATTTTCTTGTTCTTCCATTTTATAGCTACTGTTCACTTACTAGAGTCACTGGTGACTCAAAATCTATGAGAGCCGATGTTCCTCATTCATCTCCCACATACCTTCTCTTTTTGAAGAGTACAAAGTATCATTAAAGCACCTTTTACAAAATGCTCTGGCAGTTCATCAGATCCCTCCACCCCCAAGCACCTTTTGCTTTCAGAAACTATATCTGAGTTGGACACTGACACCTATAAAAAGCACTCTCTTGAGTGCCATCTGTCAATGAGCCTTCAGCAAGGCTATAAAATAAGGGCACTGACAAACACGTACCAAAACACAATGTACTTCAGTTTGAGCGTTTACAAAAAATATTCCCCGTTATATAACCAGGGCAGAAATCCTGTATGATTCCTCAGCCTCTTTTGCGTCAGCCTCCTATCAGAGTTGGCATTCAGTGTTGGCTTTCCACCTTTTTCCATCCGTCAGCTTTGACAAAGAGAATTTCATCTGCCTCTTTGCCAGTTTTAACACCAGAGTCAAGATGCTGGGTGGCCACCATGAGTACAAACCCTGTGATGTAGTTTGAACTAAACAGAGACAATGTTTTCCTGGAAAAATGTATCCAAAGCAGATGTAAGCCCGCTGAAGCATGAGTGTACAATAGGACTGGTGACGGGAAAAAGGCCTAATAATTAGGATGCAGATGCTCACCCCAGCCCTGATACTAGCACGCAGTATGACCTTGAGCTATTGCTCTCTCTGTTCACCTCTGTCCTTTTGATCACCTTGGCTATTCCAGTTAGAAAGTTAATGCTTTCCCCAGATAACTTATTTGACCGACCCTGTTACCATTCCCAGCACATTTTACATGGTGCAATCACCTCCAGTGAGATGGCACATTCCTGCATGGCAAGTCCACAGCAGGCAAATATGCATAGCTTGGTGGTGAGGGCTGGCTCCTGGAAAGGGAGCTGTGTGTCCTTGGCACTAGCAGCGGTTTCTGACTCTGTGCTGGCCAATGGGCACGTGCAGGAGGAGATATATGGGTGTCTGACAGCTGCCAAAATATCTGCTTCCCATTCTCTCCCAGATAAAGACAGCAGGCTGGATTTTGTTTTGTGTACCACTTTGACATAGCTGGAGTTCTGCTACAAGGCTCCAGCTGGGGACACCTGCTATGGCTGACTGAACCAGTACACACCTGAAAAACAGGCCACTGCTGTGGAGGAAGAGCAGTCTGACCCTGTAAGGCCTCACTGGACTTGTGAGACAAGGGCAAGCTTAGCTGGCACTAGACCAGGAGTGAAGGCATCCCCTGGGCCTGCGTGGTGCAGATGTAATGTCCCATGTTCAACTGTGAAACCCGGAAAAAGACAATTCTCACGGAGATGCAGCAAGTGTGGGGGGAGCAGGGGAAGGCCCAAGGGTAGGCTCATGTAACCTCAGCAACAGAGCAGTGTGAGGAGAGATGGTACTGAAATGGCTGCTAGTGACAGCAGGCAGTCAAGTGACAGAACTAATCAGCACATTTGACTAATGATCTTGATTGCCAAATGTATTTCCAAAAATTCCATGGGAAGGTCTTAGAAATAGCATTCTTTCTGAAGAC
The DNA here is from genome assembly GCA_013397175.1 of Platysteira castanea. Lineage (NCBI taxonomy): Eukaryota > Metazoa > Chordata > Aves > Passeriformes > Platysteira > Platysteira castanea. Next base: position 2,367,508 of record VYXC01009569.1, on the reverse strand, counting down.
AGTGCCTATTTTTCACTCTTTTCTGACTGCAAAGAATGTTTCATTTTATTTTTATTCTTAATACTAAAGGAGCAAATAAGGAGTCATGTAGCAGGACAACTGTGAAAACTGCCTCTGCAGAAACATTTATTACCCATACCATTTTCTGCACTAGTTTCATGAGGACCCATCACTGGGAAAAGAGACAAATCACTAGGTTGGCACTTGCAGGTCCCAAGACCTTTACTCTGTGAAACTAATAATGTTAGTGAGAGGTTATGATATACAGTGACATGTCTCTGGCCATCATTACACCCAGCAGTTCAGGGTAGAGAAAAGGGATGAAGTCCTGAAAAGTAAAGAAAACATTCTAATCTGAGATTTTAGGCTATGTGGTATAAAATTAACTATTAAAAACAAAATGGGCAAGTGATTATAGTACACTCTTCCAGTGTATTATTTTGCTTTTATCTCAAAATTTCTCTTTTCTAAAATAGATACTTTAGATATCTGAAGATTTGCAGCTTCTCTTATCTCCTGTTTTGATTAGAGCCTTTAATAATAGTATTAAGAGTTGAAAAGAGGAGATGAACTGGGAATTCAACCACTAATCCCAAAATAGAAAAGGAAAGGATGTTAGTCTTGTTTCCTGACATGAATGGTCCCAGGAGGAAAGACAGCCGACTGAAAAAAAGAGAAAAGCCTCTTCCTTCCATGAAATTTTTCAGATTTGTTCCATTTTTTTCAGACAAAAATACTGTCAAAATCAAATCCTTCTCCCCAGCACTTTTGCATTAAAATAACATTTTCTAGTGGAAAACTGTCAAAATGTCATGACCAACTCTATTCAGCAGCTTCTGTTGCCGTGGAGATCTTATCAAGGTTACAAATACAGCATTAGAAATAATATTTTCTCAGCCAAGCTGCTCCTTGCTTACCCAGCAAAGGAGCTTCTCAAATCCTTCCTCCCAAGAGCATTCACCTGCAAGGAGGGAGGGGTAGGACAGCCTGAAGTGGAGATTGCAACACTTTTCAGGAAAGTTGTGTCATTTTGACATATACCTAGCCTACTTAAAACAGTTATTCCTGGTTTTATTTTTCAAATTTATCTTCCTTCCTAAATAAACATACCTGGGAACCTCTAGGCTCTGAGTAAATGTTTGATAACGTTTTCCTCTAAAGGTAACAAGCCGAACTCCCCGTGCCTACATCTGTCTTTTAAGCTATGCTTTTTTCTTACTCTCCTGGAAAGAAAAAAAAATCGATTTTGCCTTTTTATGGTTTCAGTTTATACTGCCTCTATGTCTGTCTATTTTTAGGGATCATGGGATGGTAGGCAGCAGATAGCTGTTGATGCCAGTGCTGAGTGAGAACCAGGTTCCAAGGACAGTAATTAAACTACATTTGTTAGTAGTGCTTCCAGTTTGAACCTTTGAAATATAGATCACACCCATCTAGACACAGATATTAAGTTTCTCAGACAATGACATGATCTTGCCTGTGTTTGCACACATGGACGTACACACCTCTCTACTAATAACGCTCATTGGCTACATCGCCCCTGACCTGATAAAACTAATGAAGTAGGGTGTTTTAAGCAGTATCCTTTATATCCCTTAGAGGAGTTACTCTGGGACATGCCTGTAAGATGAGACAGACCCACATTCTGCATTCAGTCATTAATAAGAGGGCTGCCTTTTTGAATCCAGAGATCCCTCGCTCTGTATCTTCACTGATAGCACACTTTTCATGAAGTTCCTCAATTACCAGCTCTGGAGATCCTCTCCACGTATCAGAGAAATGTACTCAGTACTCCTTGCCCTAAAAGCACCCAGTCCTACTTTTTCTGGTGTACAAACCTTCAACAATATGGTAAACTCTCCTCTAAGGCAACAGGAAACAGCAGTGTCATGGCCATGGGACATTAGGCACTCATCCAGTATAAAATCACTCTGCTGCTTCAAATGCAGTAAGGCAATTTTGTTGGATTAATTTTGACCTGGCAGATTTTATGCCATATCAAGCACTGCCCATCTTTGCATGGCTCCTCTAAAGTGGGACTAAACACACAAAGCCAATATCCACTCCAGAATGCATTCAACAGAAATGGGAGCATGTGCTCACCTGTCATCTGGCTTAGGTTTGTATCCCTGTGTGATCCAGGAAGGGATAGGTTGGGCAGGAACTGTCATGGTACCAAGACTGGGGGGAATTCACAATCCATACAGAAGTGAAACCTTCTCCCCTGGATTGTGGGATCGTGATGGGGTCCATGGAAACTCCTGTTTAAACCATCATCACCTTTGGTTTACTCTCCTCATAAGGGTGCAGGAAAGGGCCCACACTCCAGCAATGCAGGCTAACTAGTTGTACCTTGAGAGTTTGGCATCAGTCCTCTGAAGCAGGGCAGTTTCATCATCCTATTGAGGGGAGGACTAGACCACTCCTTGGTGACAATATTTGAACTCTTCAGATCAAAATATTTACAATGATTAACAGAATCCGTCATGCCACTTGCAAGGCTATTGATGATAGGTTTATCACTCTTCAAATATGTCTTTAGGTTGGAGAATTTTTAGCCACTTGTGGTTTTACAGCTTTCCAACCTTTGGCCATGCTTAAGTAATTCAATAAAAATGACTGTTTCAGCAACACCCAAAGATAGGAAGGAGGGAATAACCAGTGTGCTTTCAATACCTAAATGGTCAATAGGGGAATAAAATACTTTAATCTGCTCACAGTGTGAACCTAGAATGCTCTCACAGTAGTTTTATTGAAAAAGTATGGTTACAGAGTAGTTTTGCAGCGTGTCTTTTATATAAGCCCAAGGAGGCAGCAAGGAAGCAAGAAAAGGGCTCTGCTCTTGCTAGGGAAGATGGGAAATTTGAGACCATAGTTTCACAGTAACCAATTTTCAGCAGAAGCATCCCATCCTGGAGCTCCACCTTCATCTCCCATTGAAGGCCAAGCAGCTCCTTCACAACTTCGTTGTGAAACATCACACCTGCACCACCGCTCCTGAAACACTACTGTGAACTCCACAAAAGAGCCAGTGGGAGTTAAAACCAAGACAATGGTTAACTTTTACCATGGATTAGTTCCTTGATCTGGCTCCTGACTTCTGTACTGGCTGACTGAGGGGCTCCTAGCTCCTTGCAGTGCAGGGGAAGGAAAGAGTATATGGAGGTGAGGAGAGGGAAGCATGAACCCCATTATCTGTCACTGCCACCGAATGCCTCATACTGTGGAACCACAGCCTGAGGTCCCAATCTCTTGCTTGTCTAATCAACTTGAGAAGTCTAACCTCTCGAAAAGAAGTCTAACCAACATCTAAGAAAATAAATCAGGCCATCTTGTGCTGATAGATTTGAATGTGGCACCCTGATAAACCACTGCACACTGCTACGTATAACCCTCTGGTAAAGAATCTTCAATTTATAATGATTTTGACAACTGCCTTTTGACTAAGACTCTTCCCTTGCAAAACAAACAAACAAACAAAACTTCTTTCTCTTCTATGTTACAAATACTTACAATGACATGGGAAATGCCAGTGGAATTGCAGTTAGAAATTATCAGATACTTCAGAGGACTTTCGACACAAGGGTAAAGTGGACCACAAAAACCCCTAAGTTTGTTTCAAGAAGCAACAATAACAAAAACTCATAAAGCAACTAGTTGTTTTAGGAAACCAGCAAAGTGACTGACATGTTCTTCAATCTCATCTAGGAAATTCTTCTTCACCATCTAAATCTAGGAAAAACAAATAGATGAAGTGCATTTATTGCTCTTTCTTACTGGGCAGTAGTTTATCATCATTCAGTATAGTTGCCCAAAGCTTTCAATTCAGCTGTATGACCATTATGAAAAAGGACTGTGAACTGTAACTGCTGTACTCAACAGATGATAACCTCTGATGTGGGATTTTCTATCCCCAATGCAGGTCATGTTACTATGGTCAAGGAAAAGAGAAGGTTTTTACCAGCAGACCTCTACCACATCCTCATTGAAAAAATAAATCAACATTCAGTTCTATGCATCTGTAGTCAAGAAGAGAGGCAATAACATTCAGGAAATCAATCTTCAGTGTTTTCCAATAAAAGCTATCTGTTTGCTCAGACCTGCTGGTCAGGTTTTGTAGGCCATTTAAAAATAATCAGTGAGATGAAAGTGTAAAAGAGAGAGCTTGGCCCTTTACATGTCCTGTACATTAAATCCTTTGAACACTCCTTCTTGACCTCCATTCTGGAATAGCCTCATTAGTACAGTTTATGAGTCTTTAATTCACCTTGTCAATATTATCAGACGTTCTCTTCCGTACTTTACCACCTACTACCAGGAGAAAGGACAAACTTGGCACAGTTAAAATTAACCAGTTCAAGGATGTGAGTTGCATTCATACCTGTGTTGACAATCGCTCTGCTGTCCTGCAAGCTCTCCAATCACTTACCTTGCTTCTGAGATTTGGAAATTCTTGTGTCTACACAGGACTCTTCAGATGGAGGACTGTGTCATGTGGGCAGTCTAGTGTTAAAGGTATGAACAGTCCTTGAACTGAGGGTGAGGAAGAGCCTGTCCAGCAGGGAGTTGTCCCCAGTCACCCACAGCCTATCCGTGCTTTAACTTTTGTGCAACATTGGACATCTACCCCATTACTAAAGGGCACACTTCAGTATCTAAAAAGAGGATAGATTCTCATTTAGCCTAGGCACAACATACAGCCTAGGATAAACCAAGAAAAAGAAGTGGGGTTCAGACCTGCTGTGCAATTCAGCATTTCATGTATGATATTTTAGGTAGCTGCAGACTGCCTTTTATCTTACTGAATCACCTGCTTTCCCATGGGTTGCCATGGAGTTACAGGGTCTAACAGCAGGCTGTGAATGCCACCTGGGGAGCCAGGATCCTGCAAGGTAAAAGCCACTTTGACAATGCTCAAGTTCCTGGTAGATTTAACCATTGGTACCTTAGCAGTGACAGAAATAAATAACTTTTACTTTCATCTACCAGAGCTGCAGTAATTAAATTCACAACTTATTTTTCTGTTAAGTGTGTCAGGTAGTGTTCTGCTAACAACTACTCCCCATGCTCCCTCTGGGCCAGATTTGTTATTTGTTCCCCCTTGATACCAATGCATTTGCAAGTCATATTCTTCAGGGTCATAAACTTCCTTAATGATTAAGTTAACAGCATGAAATTCCAACTTGTAGGACTGACAAAACTGGACTTCGGAAAAATACTGTCTTTTTTTTTTTTCCAAGAGGAAAAAGGTGCTATAGACATCATGCCATGTGGAGCTGCTTTCTGTTTCAGTTTGCTGATATTTTTGTCCAGTGTTGTGATTTTTGGACAAAATAAATAATTTAAAAGGCAAAAAACTGCCATTCAAAGCAAACTCTGAAGTATTTTGGTTAAGAATATGAATTTTCCTACTGTCTTACTTTCCACAACATTGCTAGATAAAAATAAAATCAATCTATGTAGTCCAAAAAGAAATAATCTTGCAGAAATAAACTATTACGTTCGTGAACATTTGAAAAATAGAGAAAATGTTTTAAGATACAACTCTAGAGATGCATGAGAAAAATATTTATTGTGTTTTATCAATGCTCAAAAAGCAAAAAGAAATTCCTTTAATTCCAGAAGAAGACCCAGCACTAGGATAAGGAGACCAAGCATGCTTACAATACAAGCCTGTGTCAAGCTCTACACCTGCATATGACAAAAACAGCCACATGAAAGGATGAGGGCATCAACTAGCTGATGATAGAGACTTAAGCCTCCTAAATCACATGGCAAAGATAAATTAGAACTATCTGCCACCTACATCAGATGGTGAAGGAGGCAGGAACACAATGCTCTGGATACCAATTAGTGCCATAATGGAGCCAGTATCTCATGTTCTAGTGTGTCAAATTCCAGCAGTGCCAGTGAGATCAGAGCAGAAGTCACAGCAAGGTCACTGCGATCTGTCAGCAGGACAACTTCAGCCAAGTACTGCATCCTAATCCCCGTCTGCTGAGAATCTAGTGGAGGAGAGATGCCTGCAGGTAAAATATGCCTACAGCAATATCCTCCAAGGGCATCGGGCTGGAAGCAGAGTAGTGCTCTACAAGATAATAAAATGCAGCTGATTTTAACCTAAATGAGCACTTCTTGTTTTGATACATGAATGTGTTGAAGTCTGTCTGCTCACAGAAACACCAGAGATATTAGCAGTGTGGAAGGGACATATTACAGTATAAACACCTTCAAAACACGCACTACATCCCCCACTTCCAGGTTGGAAGAGATACCTCTGTATGGAAGATTGGCTTTGCCTGTACTCATCCCTTTGGTAGCTCACCAAGAGTCAGTAAGTTCACAGTAGAGTAGCTTCACAAATTATTTATCCTCCCAGCACCACTTGTCAGGCAGAAAAATAATGTACCTGCTGCACAGCACATGAGGCACGAAGCAAAACCCCTTGTCTTAGCTTTTTTTTAAATGCCAGAGGTAATTAATCAGTTATCCACACGTGGTAGCCTACCCTTCCCACTGTATGGTCACAATCCCAAACTTTAACAGACATCTGTCATGCTTCACACCTGCCTGTGCTGTACAAAGCCCCAGCAAGCCATACAGCTGCCAGAGCAAAGATGGTAAAGAATAAAATTTTCCTAATACACTTGGAGTGGCTGGAAACCAGGACAAAGTCATATGCTTGGGCTGTGGCATGGGGTTCTGGAGCTGCTTTGTATGTAGATACAGTACTTATACGCATGTTACAAAAATAAATATTATCCTTTTTTTTTCATGTGCATTGAAAACCCTTGAGGTTAAAAAAAGTAGCTGCCTAATTTGGTCAAAGTATGTGCAAATATTATTATTTTTGGGAGAGAAGGACCCACTCCTGGGGATTAGAAGACACATAGTCCCACTTTTTTTCTTTTTGAGGGCCACCAGCTCCTGTTGTTTACTCGTTCTGCCATTAATCTTCTGTCTGTTGAGAATTATTCTTAGAGGGACTTATCCTCAGGAAAGCAATTTGGAGTTAAAATTAACTTCTGATTATTCAAAACAGTTGCTGCAGTAAAGGAGGTGGGGAGGTCAATTAGTAGAAGACATAGCAGCAGTGGCTATGCTGTGCCCTTCTCAGACTTCTGCAAGCTTCCATTCAGGTAAGGTTTCACTCTGCAGCTGGCCAGAACTTAGAGCCAGATCTTGCTGCTCCAAGGAGTGGGCTGCCTCCTCCACCACTCCTTTCTGTGCATTCCTGTTCCATCTCTCGCGTGGCTTGGCAGCTTGAGCTGCTCTGGCTCACTAAATCCTCGGAAGAATATTTACTTGCTTGTGTTGAATGAGGGGTCTTGTGTGTTTAGTGAGATGAACTGGCCTATCAAGGGCAAGAGGACTGCCAAGAAAGAAAAGGGGAAAATTGTGCAGTTGATGACAGGAAAAAGATAGGAAGAGGGGAAGAGAGGGAGAAATGAAAGAAACTGGCTTTTACATGTGATGGTGACCTTTAAATCTGCTTTACTGTACTATGATACCTGACCCTTACATACTAAAATTGAAGAAAAAAAAAAAGCAATTTAAAATATGTGAGGTTCCATTTGTACCACTGAAATCTTTCTCTACCTTGAACTGAAGGAGCTAAGTGAGAGGACAGAGACCGCAAACTGCAGGACACAAGAGATGCTCTTCTTACTGCAGAATCACTGACTGGATGTCTAAGCAAGTGAAAAATTCTGTATTGTTCCTCTCCAGAAAGAAATTAAATCAGCTAGGCAATAGCCTGATATGTGAGGACCTGCAGGCTGTGCAAATAGGCAAGTGGTTTGAACAGGTAGGGAAGCATGCAGGCACCTGGAAATTTCGATTTGATCATGAGGTGGACACAATGTTTTAAGTCTGTATATAAAGGCTTCCTATTTTGAAAAGTCAAACTAATTCACCTGTTGTGAAGTGTTAGATTTCCTCATTGTTTCCATTTGCCAGCTATTTTGAAGTGCATGAAGGAAATAGGAACCCCAGAAATTAGCTGAGAGAAGTAGCATTTACAATCCCATGAGAGCCATTACCAACTGGAAGCTGTAACTCTGGTCACATGGAAAATCTACCCAACAATAAAATTCTGCTTGCCTTCTTTGCCACTCATAACTTAACCAAACAGTCTGAGCAATGTGATCAGGATGAAGGAAGAAGAAAATGGGACAACCACCGGCAAATGAGCAATGGTGCAGTTTCCAAACAGAATACTGAAGGTGAAGTTTTAAGATCATACACTCATAAAAATCCTGAGCTGGAAGGGACCTACAAGAATCACTGATGTCCAACTCCCAACCCTGCACAGGAGATCCCCAAGAGTCACACCAGGTGCCTGAAAGTATTGTCCTAACACTTCTTGAACTCAGGTTGGTGCTGTGACCACTTCCCTGGGGAGTCTTTTCCAGTGTCTAGCCACTCTCTGGGTGAAGAGCCTTTTTCTAATATCCAAACCAAACCTCCCCTGACTCAACTTTATGGTGTTTCTTCAAGTCCTGCCACTGGTCATGAGAGTGAAGAGATCAGCACTTGTCCCTCCACTTCCCCTCACAAGGAAGTTGCAGACTNCATCTTATGTTTCAAACTGTCCTTTGAAACAGGAATAAACACAACTGCCTCCATCTTTCTGCCCTGAGAGATCGAGTCCTAATCCATGCTACTCATAGTCTTCGTATGACACACATCTTGTATATCAAAGCTGAGCTTTTTTCCAAGGCAGGGTAAGGCCAGTTACGTCCTACTGCCTTTCCCTCTGTTCCTTTGCTGGCTGCCCGAGTGGACTGGCCTCTGAAGATGTCATGTTCAACATGGACACCTTTACCTTTGCCCCATGCTCCCAGGGGAGACAGAGAATTCCATTTCATCACTGGAATTTTTACCATTGTATTTCCAGCCACTACCTGCTCAGACTCTTTCTCTCTCTTCTACACTGATCTTAAGAATCCCCAATCCTCTGGTCAAACAGCAGTAGCTTGATGTTCCATATTCCTCTTCCATTATTAAAGAGTAGGTTTTGCTCTCTTCAGTTCAGACTGACACCAGGCATCTGATCTGCTCCTGCAGTCAAGCAATTTTTATAACGATTTTTGGATTTCTGAAGGCCCACTGCTCTGCCACTTAAAATGTAAAGATGAATGAAAATTAGGAGACTGTAGGCAGGTTGGGATACTAAATGCCAAGGTTTTGTATCTCCCATTTCCAGCCAATGATGCAAACAGTGAGACAGCACAGGCAAGTAGTGTATGGGAGTGAATGCCCAGAGGCTTGTGGGTGGATGTTAAAAGACTCATTACTTCTTTGTGTGAGTACATGCATTCAGTGTCTCCACCTGGCACTAAGAGCTGATTAGAAGCCACCAAGGTAGCTCATGACAGCGCTTTCATGTGTGGATCTGACAGCTGCTTTAGATTCAACACTACATCCCATGTGGAAGGGGAAAAGCCAGGTTAAATACAGAATTAGCAGGTAATGAAGATAGGACCTGATGGCAGAATCTCTCCCAGTACCCAAGTCTTCCCTCATCAGCAAAGCTGAGCACTAATATTCCTGTCACAGTGCAGACTAATTGAAAAGCAAGATGATCAGTTGTTAATTTCATAGCCTCTCTGGTTGCTATAAAAGTGCATCTTTGTCATAATCTATTCGTAAGACATTTCTCATTGTGCCAATACAGACAACTTCTTATTCCAATGTACCTCCTTATGGAATTAAAATCAGCAGCACAGGAAGTCTGATTAACTGAACATGAAAAAAACATCAATAGCAGGGATAATGCCATAGCGCCACAAACACTTATCCACCATTAATAGCTCCAAATGTAATTTATAACTCTGCCTCAGCCTCAATTATAAAGACTGACAAATGAAGGAAGACTGCCTCCATTTTTGCTGGAATCTTCCTCTTGATGATGACATCGAATTCAAATACTGATCACTTGACAGGCTTTTCTTTAGATCTACTCAGCACTTCATTTACTACCTAAAGACTAGCTGATACTGACAGAAACAAAGATTTTGGTGAATAATTTAAAACTAAGAATCTCTTCTCTAAATTTAGTGAGTACTATGTTCTATTGCTCATCATAGTGGACATTTATTTGATAAACAAAAATGCCAATGTAGTAGGAATTTATTTCAACATAAAATGCTTACCATAACATTATTGATATGAGCCTATTTGTGAGAGGTTAGGCAGATGGGACAAGCAAAGCCTTCTGAAAATAATGATGACTTCAGAGTGTGACACCAACTCTGTGCAGCTCAAAACAGTATATGGTTACACCAGATACCTGTTTTGCATGGATAGGTCTCATGATAGGCAAGAGTGTGTTACAAGATGGATCCACATAGAATGGTGTCAGCAGAATGGAAGCTGATTTTGGCTTCTTCACTGTTACAGGAAACTGCTCAGCTGACTAGAATTATGCAGTATGTGAAAACCAATCCCCCACAGAGGATGTTCAAAGAAAAATCACTTTGTGGTTAACAAGTGTAAGGACATTGATAAAGGCACTAACTGGTATCCCATTGGACTGTAAACATTCCCCGTTACTCTGAGCATTCACATTCTGTCATTTTAACCAGCTGCCTCAATAGGTAAGCAACATAACTCCAAGACAGAGACTAGAAATATGCTTAAAGATGGAGAAGTTTAAATCAAGCTCTGGGGACCAGGAAGTCTCAGCCATAACTCCTCTTCTACCACTGCAAGGCAAATGGCCATACAGCAAGTCATTACAGGGACAACACCAATACCGCCATGGCTCATGGAAAGCAAAGGTGGCTCATCCTCCTGAAAAAACAATACCAGTTACATTATCTGCTATAGAGAAGTACTTACTGAGAACAGTAATTAGGGCACTATTTTATCTGATCTTTATTCCAATCTACTTCTTCCATTATGTAATGGTACGTCCATTACTAGCTGTGAGAATTTCACACACGTGAAGAGCCAAATATTAGAGCATAACTTCACTTCCCAAATCATAGCTTCTTTCTGTTTTGTTTTTTGTGGGGTTTTTTTTTCACCCTTTAAGAGAATCTAATCATTCTAGTGCAAGGATGAAATAGAACAGACCACGTGCTGCAGTGAATAAAACAAAGCAGAAAAAAGAAAAAAAGAAGTAGGAAAATATAGACTCATATATCAATAAGTAGAGAGAATCAAAAGAAACACAGCAGCTACAGAAGAAAATTAAAAATAGTAAAGACAAACCCAGTGACTGAAAATGTGAGTTATGAAACAGACTCAGCACACATAAATGAATGCTTGGCTTTCACACTGGAAAAAGAGAAATCTTTTCATTTCAAGAGACAGAATTTTAAGCCAATTGTTAAAAAAACACAACAGTGTTTATAACAACTATAACTGCCCTTCTCATATGAACAACTGCATGTTTCCTTCAGTTTGCTGATCCTTTTCTCTAATGGCAACGCCAGCCTAAACAAATCTCACCTTCTTCCCACCACCAGCAGTCTGATCCTGTTCCCTTCTTCATCAGGGCAGACATTTAGGAGGTCCCAGGGAAAACAGGTTTCAAACTGAGTGAACCCCCAATGTCCACCTAAACTCTAGGTTTTTTTCAGCTGGGTCAGTTGACAACTGCAAACACAGCAGCTGAAAGGAATTACAGTAACTTGTCTGAAAGATGGGGCTGGTCTCCAGAGATTGCTCAGGACATCTTAAACAGACTTGTCATCACTTGCCTTAATTCATCATTCAACAAATGCTTTGTTTTAAAATCAGCGGGCTCTGCCTCTGAGAGAGGTAGTCCCTCATCTCATGGGTCCACCCTCTCTTCCACCCCATGTCTCCATTTCCTTTTGGCAGACACTGATGTTTTTTGCAGCTTTGCAATAAACAGGACTGAGGAACTTATCCAGATGAAAAACAGATTTTGCCTTTGTTTTGCTCAAGTCAGTTCTCAAGGGATGCATCTTCCACCTGTTTCACCCCACGTGTACACACTTGAGGGCATGAGCTAATGCCTGAGGAGAGGGACACAGGGCTCACTCTGTCCGAGACTGGCTTAGCTCATATATGTGTTCATGGACTTACAGTGCTGTGGGCCCTAAAACTGTCCTCTTTAGCGGTGGACAGGCAGCCACTTGTTTATTGTAACTCCATATACAATAAGAAAAGGATTGAAGTAGCAACTTGCAAATAAATAAATCGCCTCTCATGTTCTCTTCAGGTACTTCCAGTTATTTAGGGTGATTTCTTAATGCAATTAACTAATAACAATAGATACCTGTGGAACTTTATTGCTCAGTTACTTGTAATGAATATAATTCCCATCAGCAGAGACAATCAGAAAATCCAGCTGCTAAAAGAAAAAGCAAGGAAAAAATTTCCTAATAGGATGGTAGAGAAGACAATTTGAGACCTCTTCAATCAACCTGGCATGTCACAGTACATGAGAATTAGAAAGGGCAAAGAGAATGCACTGCTGGAAAACAACATGATTCTTCAAGGTTGACAGAGAAGTCAATCCGAAAGCAAAGAGAAGACAGTAAAGGCATTCACTCATCTATCCTTGGTAATAGGAATTTGAAAAATATGAGTAAGACAAGTTCCCATGATCTTATGAAAGAAACTGTTCACAACGTATTGGGTAAATGGGACAAACAGCACAGCCAGTGCAAGGCAGAAACTGGACAAAACATGTAGTACTGGCAAAGATCTTGCTGTCTGACCTAAGCCTGGTCCTGAATCTTCACACTCAGCCACTGTGACAAGAAGCACACTGTGTCCTCCACAGGTGCCATCGGCTCCTCCCTCCCTGCCTGCTCCTGCCTTCTTGTCACCTGTAGCCCTCATCCAGCCAGGGGCTAACTCAGAACAACTGGATGACCCACATGAAAACCCATCAGAGTATTTGCAGTCAGGACCATTATTTCCAGCTGCAATGTGGTCCTAAGTTTGCTGGGAAACCCTACCTGAATCTATGGCAGATGTCTGAACACCAAAAATAGCCTACAATATATATACAGGATTGCAACTTTTCCACAGCATGGAAATTAATTGGGATTTTAAGAAAGGCTGACTGCTTCATTCTGTAAATATATCTAATAAGGGAAGGCTTCCCCATCCTAAACTCTGTAGATCTGAAACTCTGGCATACTGCTGGACATCTACCAAATGAGTAATCAGTCAGAAGCCCTACTGGGTTAAATACATGGGCAACATGATGGTGATTGCAGATTTCAGAGGGCAGATACTGTGGAAAAGGGTGCTGGGAGGAAAAACAAATATTGCCCAAGCTCTCTCAGAACATTCGGAGTGTCCCTTTAAAAATATCTCATTTTTGAAAAGCCCAAACACACACACAAAAAAAAGGCCAAACACCAAACAAAAACCCAACCCTGCTAACTTTGAACATACTATTGTAGCTATTTGGCTGCTAACTCTGGGACTCCTCAGGGTTCATAAGGAGAAACAGCAGTACACAGAGAGCCAGGGTGTAAGTCCTACAGATTCTGTAATTCACCTGCTGTGTCAGAATTTTTAACCAGAATAAAAGCTCTTAGATCACTGAATGAGGGCCAGCAGGCTAATGTAGAGGTATGTACCTCTACCTGCTGGAACCTGAGGAAAAGTAAGTATCAGCAGGTAGCTCCCAACAGGAAGATTTTCCTCACCCTGCTCTTGTAGGAGTTATCAGTCCCCCTCTGCTGTCCCATCCTTTATTTTAGGAATAAAGAAGATTACTACTGATCAGCTGTGCAAAATTTAGGCAGTTTTGCAATCTCTCCAGCAGAAAGCCATCAAATGAGTTCTAGCACAAGCTGGACAAGCTGAGAACTTGCATGTGAATCTACACCTTATGGGCACAGCCACAGTATTTTCCTACATCCACGCACTTAGAAGGCAACAGCTTGCAGATGAGATCTCAGCTTTAGCTGGCAAAACCCCTCCAATTCTTCCACTAGCTCAGGGACCAACACAGTACAAATTTGCAGCACCATTAGAAATAATATCTATCTTAGATTTTGTGGCCTAGGTAGACTGCGTTCAAAAGCCAGGAAGAATGATACAAGCAAAGATTCATCTCTCTCCCTCTTTGAAATGACCTTCCACATATTTTAAGACTAACACATTTCCCCTCAGTCTTTTCTTCTCCAAGATAAATAAACCTTCTCCCATAGTCTTTCATCACAGACTGTGCTTTTGAGACTTTTGATAGTTTTTATTGTATTCAAGTTAACTGTAGTTCTAAAAATTAGTCTTAGTCCAAGGAATGTAGCAACTGATCTATCACTGTGCTGCACCAATACAGCAACAGCCTTAAGCGACCTCTAATTTTACTGTCAAACAAGCTTTACAGAAATCAAAACTATTCTGTGAAACAGATCTTGCTGGGTTTTTTAAGAGCAACCCCATGATTCTACACTGCTGTAGTATCAAATCAAGGTCTTCTGGCAGAGAATTTTCAGTGGAAGAGAAAGAGACACAAGGATCTAATGATCTAAAGGTACAGCAAATGAAAATGTTCAAAACGTCTTTTAACTCAAGAAAAAGAAATTCACAAAGAGCTAACTGAATCTATCACCACGACACTGTAGAGGTGTTAAAAAAGAAAATAAATAAAAGGAAATAAGGAGGCAAAGTCAGAGTATTTGTGCTGAGGTAGGAACTGAAACAGCTTGGCATGATGAAGAGACTTTGTTTGCAAGGGGCACTTTTTCACAATGACATTTACTGCTGCCACTAAGCTAAAAGAGAGATCAACATACTCAGCTGAGGAGAGAGATAGTAGATACATCTCCTGTTACTGAGGAAAATGCGTTGAGACTGACATTTCATGGCTTAATCTGCATTGCAGATTATATAGAGTTCAATTAACAGGTTTGGTATTCAAGTTAGTTATTCCTCACATAGCTACCTGACATTAGACATACTGACCATCTACTACTTCTACGAACGGAAATTAAAGAAAAAAAACACAAAGCAGGAGAAATAAATTTCTGGCAGCTGTTGTGAACTATATCTTTATTCAAAGATCTTCCAAGATGCCTCTGAAGCAGGCAATTTATGGTTACTTAGTCTTTTCTTGTTACATCCTGTTATCCAGGCACACTCATTAAAGCCCTAACTTCCTTTCAGTTTCTTACGAATAATACAGTATTCTCTTCTCAGAAACCTCAAAGTTCAAACTATCTAACTGCAGGAGAGAGCTGGACTTTAAAGCACCACCAGCTTTGAAGGCAGGCTAGGTTGTGCAGAAGAATTTTATTTACCCAATTATTTAACTGGTTTCCAATTTTTTTAATAATTTGAAGAAATCCTTATATTTTGTTCATTCTAGCAAAACCTGCTTGTGTCAACACTTCTATTTTCAATTTGTATCCTGCTGAACTGAAAAACAAGTACATAGGAAATATTTCTTTCTTTAAAAAGTTAGAAGGTAAAATTGTCTGTGGCTGTAGGTGAAACCTCAGAGGATGACACAGCTGTTGCTTTAATAAGGCTTTTTGATACTGTCTCACACAACATGCTCATAATCAAACATGTGACTATTGTCAAGGTACAGATATTGTATGCTGACCACAAAACAAGTTGGAAAACTGTTCAAAGAGTAATTTTTACTAGGTTCCTCCAAGTAATTTCATACACTAAGAGTATGTACATAGAGTTCTTGTTAGACAGGTGCATGGATTTTATTCTGTTTCCATTACTCTCTTGGCTGCTAATGTAGCAAAAACATCTTTCAAATAAAAACAAGCTGAGAAGTGTTGCAAGCACCACAGCGGCAATGAACAGACTTCAAAATGGTGTTGAAAAAACACAAGGCGCAATTCAGAAATGGCAAGTTCAAAGTACTACACTCAGAGAACTAATTGCACAAATATATAGTGGGCAAAAATTCTGAAAAACAAAAGCTGGGAATATAGGAAACCACAAACTGAACATGAAGTAATCCATTGCCATGACAGGAAGAAAGCCAGAACTGCTTCAAATTCATTCTTACAGTGTGGATAACCTCAGGCAGCCACTATTTTTCTTGAAACTGCATGTTTACTCAGGTTTCTAGATAGACCCATATTAGTTCTGGTATTTTAAAAGGGAACAAAAACTGAATTCCACTTATTCCTTAAAAAATATATTACAAACATAAGGTGTCATTTCTCAGTTAATATGAGCAAAATTACATCTGCCACCTTGTGCATGAAATGCTTTTCTCCCTTTTCAGGTTCTCAGCTTATTTCTGAGAAGCCAGTGCATTATATCAAGAAATTCAGAACAGGGGATCCTCACAGTGCAAATGCCAAACCCTTCCAAGAATATGAGACCCACATTTGTGCAATAGCAGTATGAACAGATGCAGTGGATGCAACTGCAAAGGTATCCAGTGTTAAGTACATGTCCTTGTGAAGTCACTAAAAGATCAGCTGTTTAAAAATTACTTATGAATGCCTCATTTAATGGACAGCAGGGTTACCTGCATAGATATTTTTTCTTAGCCAAACATAGAGGCGTCAAAAAATGTTCAAATAAAATAAATCCAGGAGGTTTTGTATGTCAAGTATGATATATGAAAAATAATGTTTATCTGGTAACATATAATCATTAAGGTTGAAAAAGACCTCTGAGATCATCAAGTCAAACCATGACTCATATCTTACCCCTGGAAGAAACTGTAAGGATGATGGTTTTACTTGTCATATCTTAAGTCTACATTTTCCACAGGGATCAGGCTGACATGGGAAAAGAAGTCTGCACATAAAATTTGTGCAGTTTGATATAGTAGTTTCAGAAATGTTCACTTAAGAAAAAAAAAAGGAAAAATGTTATTTAAATCAACTCAAATACTCCTACCTTATCTGATGAGCAATGAATGGAATCAAATTTCAGACAATCTTCCATCTTCCTATTCCCCTTATTGTAAGCAACTAAAATGCATCTTCTATTTTTTTCCCTTTCTGCAATTTAAAAACTCTAATCACATCTTTAAACTCTTATCCACAGACCAGAATGATTAAATGTAATTCTGATGTTGGAAGATTCCCTTTATCTACCCCCTTCTTCAGTCCCAATTATGATTATGGAACAGAGAGAAAGCAAGCCTACAGCTTTAAATGTCCTTCAATGTCAAAAGGCTAATGTGAAAAAAAGAATAGCAGGAAAAGAGAATCCAAGGAATAATGGAGAATATGGCCATTTAGCATTGCCACAAAATTCAAAACCTGCATCCAAGCAGATTCATCAATATTATCCAGCAGCTCCTCTGCTGCTTTATCACCTGTAGCTGGATTCCACTGCTAACAGCAAATAAAGGAAGCTTGAATTTCGTGGACATCACTTCACCTTTCATTAAAGGGACTGTTAAAATGTCCCCAAAGTTCTTCAGGGGAGCAAGTGAAACAACATAATTCTTAAAAACATAAACCAGAATTCTTTTTCCTTTTGTCAACATCAAGCAAGACTGAAAGCTGTGGGTAAAAGGACAGCAAGATATATCTTAAGCCCATGAGATGCAGAGGGTATAAAACAAGAAGTTCAGGGCAGAGTGGTAAGAGATGGGTTTCCTGTCTGGCAACAACACCATTTCACATGGTGTGAACAACTTCTCCATCTTAGATCCCTCTCTGTTCTGCCAGCCAAGATGTTTGAGCAACCAAGCAATGAACTTGATCAGAGAGCCAATCCTTCTGTAAAGCAACCCAGAAAAATAAATGCTTATGTTCAGGTGGATCCATTCTGAGTCTTCTTAAGTGAGCAAGTGCCCAAACAGATCTAACAGCACAATGGAAGAAGCCCTCCGTTGACACAAATGAGAAGCCACGAGCACTTGATTAAGTTGACAGTGACACTTAAGAAATACAGAGAATGACACTGAAAATACCACAAGGATAGGAAAGCCTGACATAGCCAAACAAATACAGGTACTCCAATACTGATCCTAATCCTAGAGCATCTCAGATCCAATACTGAAGCCGACCCAGGAAGTTCCTGTTCCTTCAGCAGCTGTTCGCCTGTTCGCCAAGTGTGCTGATCAAACCCTTCCTACATTGAACTGAATATTGGTTCAACAAAAGCAACTGGAGTGAAAACAATGCCTGAAAGAAAAGGAAGACAAAGGTATGCAGATCTCAAGGAAAACTCAGTGTAAGACTGTTTCCTATAAACCTTATATCAAAACAACTAAACTAGTTGTAATTCTTCCTTTTCAACTGTGTGGTACAATCTGTGCAATGGGACATGTATTAGATTAGACGTTCCCAGATATGATGTGGCTCAAGTTCTTTTTTATTATTTTGCATCCACATAAGAGAAACTAAGGAGCACAGCCAAGAAAAATACGGCAGCTACAATGTACCATTTCATCATACCTAGGGAAAGAAAAACAAGCACTAGTACATGCATCTCCAACACCCAGATGTCAAAACAAGCATTTTTCTTTTTCAATTCTGTTTATTTGGACAGGCTTAGGAGGCTGCCCATTTCATAAAACAGAAAGGATAACAGGAAAGCAACTTCAGAGGATTTATCCCTGGTTACCCCAGAATACTGTATATGGTTTAGAGCAGATGACATGCACCATTCCATTAACAACTCACCACCCTCCAGGATCAGGCCATGTGAGAACAATTGTTCTGATTAATACCAGAAAGAGATCATATGAGCAAGGGGGAAAGAAAGCAAAAGTACATGAACTCCACACCCAGGTTTGCAAAAAAGCACAAAGGGAATTTATGTTCACAACTTTTTTCTGAAAGTCAATGAGACTTTGACATCTGAATTTTCCATTCCGTAAAATAATTCTTTTCTACAGTCTAAATCACAAAATGAGTCGACACCCAAGCTGACCTGAAGGACACTATGGTGGTCTCATAACTCAGACATCCATTGTATACCTGGAGAACTGAAAACTGATTTAGTCCCCGTGAGACAGCTCTGAGATCCCATGTATTGTATATGGGAATTACATAGTTACTTACAGTAATGAGCAAACTCTGAATTTTCAGAAGAAAAAGATCCATAAGAAGTTTCTGCTAAATACACAATATTACCAACCAAACCTTTTTTGTGAGAAATAAGTAACTCTTCTTTCTTATATCTAATCTCTGTGACCTAGAAGACAGCCTCTCTAATACCTAACAGATACTATTCTCATTTTATTAAGGAAGACACATTTATTTTCTTAGATGCTGTCTCTTACTAGACACACAGGGTTTATGTATAGCACAAAATGCCTCATAAAGAAACCAATATACATTCCAAAAACTGCATATAACACCATATTGACTGTGATGTCTAAACAGTATTTTAGAATGTTTACACATGTTTACATCCTAAATATTGTCCTGAAACTTCAGCAAAACCAAGTGCAGGACGCTTACATAAAACTTACTAACTCCCAGATAATGTAATCTGAAACTGATAGATATTATCAAGATTACATTACAATTGCAGGACTTGATTGCAAACAGTAGCACAGGCAGTATATGAAAGTTCCATTCCAGAAATAAAAATTTGGATTAAGCTATTTGAAATTAAGGACAAACAGTGCACAAGAAATTTCATCACAATGATTATATCTGTCAACATTTCAGCTGACTGAAATTCATTTTCTATCTAGGGATACAGCCTAGTACACGCATCTCCAGTAGGTTTGATTTATATGATAAATTATTTTAAATATTATCCTCTAAGTCTTATTTCTCCTAGCTTCCAATATAATTGTTTTGGATAGTGTCTCTTTTCTGCTAAGAACATGGATTCCTTGTAATACACTCAGCTGTAGAAGATCTTTTTATTCGAGAGGCTTACCATATACTGAAAAAAAAGCTGTAGCCTGCAAATTACTAAAAAGCATCCTGTTAAATCCTGTGCACAAGGACATAATTCCTATAAGATTTGCAACCACACCAATCCTGTATCAGTCTGTGTGGGTTATGTGAGTAGCCCAAGTAACTCAGCTTTGGTAAATATGACAGGTGGAGGCAATGACAGAAAACACATACACCTTAGATTTAAACAGCAAAAACCACCTCACTGGAGTTACCAGCACTGGAAAACAGCTGCATGAGCTACAAGGCAATCAGAAAACCTGAAATGAGAAATTCATGGTTAATTTTAGTACTGGTACACGATTCACTGCTTAACCTTTAGCCCTGAGCCTCTCTGTGCTTCAGCTTTCCCACACAGAAAAACAGGGATTTGCACAGTTTTTCATGGTGTATCAAATTTGCTCTGCTCCCAAGCTCCTGCTAATAATAGCTCTGTGCAAGGTGGAAAGTAGCCAGTTTTAAGAGCTGAGTGCAAGCAAAGAGCATCTGTCAGCTACATAAAAAAATTCAAAACATCTTAGGCAAGGAAAGCATGACCTAGTACTCTGCTCAACAGTAATTGTCTTCCTGTCTGCATGTGAAGCTGCAACATCACTTCTGATCTATCCTCACATTTTAGAGGAAGATCTCAATCTTACTGGCTGAAACTTGAAAAGGAAACAAGAAAACAGACACTACGTCCACTGACCTAAGTTTGGGTTTTTCAACCCCTTCCATGTCACCATGAACTTCCAGAATTCTTCAAGGCAGCCATTAATATCCCCTACCCCTCTCACCCTGTCTGGCTATCTCAGCTTTGCAAATCTTGCCCATCCTTGAAGAGACAAGTTACACTGCAGGTTGAGAGAAAAGAAAGAGAGAATACTTACAGAGATGACAGTGGGAGAGATGCACAGCATGACTGCTGGAGAAGCCAAAGGGTCTGGAGGAGCTCCCAGAGCCACTGGCTGTAGAAGATGGAATGTGGGAGATTGACAGCAGTGGGGGAAAAGGTGGTCTGTGGCACGGGAGACTGGTAAACAGGATGGGGTGCATGGAAAATAAGAAACACACAGAAGCCCTGACTTGGAGATGCGTATCCATGGACTCCTCCCTCTGCAACTCCAACACAACAGATAATGCTCCCACTGGCAACCTGCACAGAGTCATGGAGCAGGAGAAACCTGGCAGTGCTGGGTGAAATGGAGATACCAGATGCAACTGAGAAGGGGTGTGAGGAGGGACAGTTCTGAGGGAGTCCCTGTCAGCAAGTGAGTTTGTTGGGCTCTATACAGCCTGTCCTGTCCTGCCCAGCTTACCCAGGGTCTGTATTCTGGTTTCTTACATATTAAACTTATTCTCCAATTAGCAAAACTTCTCTAGTGCTGATTTGTGCTCGTCAGTTTCCTGTCTCCACTCCTTCAGCTTCTGCCAGCACTTAATAAAGATCTGATGTTCTGTATCCATCCGGCACCTCACTGCCAGGGACACAGTGCTGCTGGGGCCAACCCCATGCCCACCTGAGAGGTGCCTCCAAGCACTCACCATCACGGGTGGGTTGCACAACTGCTGTGCTTCATTCACCTTATGCTATTAGTGGTACAAGTGTACTGCAGTTTTGGGCATGCAAACTTGTTTTGCTTAGACTTTAGGATGCTCCAGTATCACTACTCTTTGTATGTTTTTGACATGGTTTGCAGCAGGTCTGCTCTTGATTTTCTTACTGATAGTCACAGCTGAAAGGTCTTATTTGGAGTGATAAAGCTGAGGGTTTTTTCTGTTAATTTTTAAACTTCCCTCTATTACCCCTTGCACTCCCCTCATATCAATAAATATCTGCCTTCCTTCATGAAGGCCAACCATGCTAGTGTATTCCAGCAAGATCCTGTTCCAGATCACAGCACACAGCCCAAGCTATGCACTTGCTTCACCTCCACCCAAAGGGATTTAAAGAAATTTAACCTCCAGACAATCTGGAAAATCTAAGTTGAACATTTACTGCTGTTAACCCCACAAAAGATTACACTGGGTTGATATGCATAGGTAGTTACAGCATTTGGAAGCACAGATTTCATCAGATGCCTATGCCACCTAAGCAAGATGTTTTCTACAATTCAAAGTAAGCACACACCACTTAAACTGTTGTCCTTCCCCTTCATTACCACTCTCCCCTCACACATATATTACTTGGCTTTGTCTTTCTCCCAGGAGAAATAAATGGGCTTGATTCTCACCACTATCAGTGAGCCGTAGCTCACTGCATTCAGAGTGCCCAGACAGTGCAAGGGTAAATCTGCAGGATTTCCTGAAACTGTTTTGAAAACCAATCAAATAATAATTAAAAAAAAAAAAAAAAATAAGGCTAGAAATGGGAATCAAGCCAAATCCAATCATTACTGCAGAAGACCCAGTTCAGTAGCATGGATGAGCAATATGCTGAGGAAGACTGGCACATCATAAAAAGATCATCACCTTTTATCTGTAAATATCTAGTGCAGATGAAGGAAGATCCTGGCTGTTAAGCACTCTCCTACATCATGCACACAAACCCTATTTATATAGAGAAGACATGAGATTACCAGAAGCTGAAAATATCTTAATACCTCAATATTAATACCTCATTCCCTGCTGACAGCCAGGATAACAATGACCCAGAAAACTTTTGGATATCAGGACTCTGACAGCTACTGCCTTGTATGAACACTCACAGTTTTTCTGTCCTTCATCTCTTTCTCCTCCATGGTGGGTGGATCCCTCCACCATCAGCTTAACTCACACTTGCTGCTCCATTCTTCTTGAGATTATTTTGATGTGGTAGTCACTGCTGTTTCAGATCATCTCCCCACCTGACCTCTCCCAGAACCCACAGCCTCCGCGGCAGTGTCCTACACTGTTATTTGCATTCAAGAACTATGCACGAACAAGGGCCCAATTGATATACAGGACGGCAAAAAGTTTTGCCCTCCCAAAAGGAATGGAACTACCTATTCTGAACGTGACACAGGGCATTGTGGATGAAGGCACAGGTTCTTCACTGCTCTCCTGGACAACTCCAATAAAAGAAGTTGTCCAGACTTCTGCATACGTAACAGTCAGGCCAAAAGAGGTAAGTGAGGTGCAGACAGGAAAGTGGCCACACCTTCCTTGCCTGTTTACCTGTTCCCTGACACATTTTTCTCCCTGACACTACCTAAGCATAGAGGCTGTTTCCACTGTCAGTAATTCCATTGCAATTAGCAGTACCTCATATGTCAGATTGCTGTGCTCCTCTTTCCCTTCAAGCTCAGAGTTACACCTCCTGTTCCACTTCCTGGGGGACAGCTTTTCTAAGACTCATCTGCATGTCCTGTCCTGCTGTTATGCTCCTGCTTCTCCACTTTTCTGATTTTATTGACAGACAGTAATGCTTGAGCTACAATGGTTTGTAGTCATTGCAAGATCACAGTATTTCAGAGCAGAGTTAGAGGTAGAAAGGGGTGTAAAAGAGAGCCATTTTTGCTATTTGTAAAGAAGGGAAGATAGGATGAATGAAGGCAAAAGCTGTTGAAAGGTGCAGGAACAGCCTAGTCTGCTCAGCCAGTACCAACTAGTCCCATCTGGTAACTGGAAAAAATTACGTAGTGCATCGTGCTGCTTTACTCCCCTGTCAACACAGTCAAGCAAACTCAGCCACCTGGTGAGGTGAAGCTAGTGTGCTTTCAAACTATCTGCTTCTACAAATGCTCAACATTCTTGATAAAGTTGTATCCTCTTTCAGTTACTGGAGAGATGTTGTTAATGTCTATAGTATTTGGGAAAGGCTTATGTGTATCAACTGTACATAGCAGTGCAAAACTGAATGTGCAAAGAACTTGAAAAATGTTTTGATTTCTCTTCCTAAAATGCTGAAAAAATGCAGGATTTCCAACTCCTAATGTAACAGTAGATCATCTGTTTCTAATCTCATTGTTCTGGGTATTTCTTCCTGGCCCAAAGACACAGAGGGGAAGTTAGTGATATTTCCCAGAGGGTGGAAAATAATTTGTAAGTGCTACAGCCAGTTCCACTGCTTTCCTCTAAATGACTCCACAGCTCAGGGCTGTCACCTCAGCCCTCATTGTAGTCATTGGCTGTAGGGTATCCCACTTCTACAGAAAAAGTTGAAGAATTATCTGTGCTAGAGGAGAGGTTGTTATTGATAAACTTCAACTTGCTAGCTTTTTGCCATACTTGCACGCTACTTTAAATGAGCAGAAATACAAATAAATCACATATTATCCCATCTTCTGTCAAAGTTCAGACAAATTATCAGGTTTCTCTGCCACTTAATGTCACTGACAGGCACCATCCTGTAGAGTTAGGGAGCAGCATCCTTATAAGGCACACTGCAACAGACTGCTCTGTTTTTACAGCACTCCTTGTACTTGTTTCTCAGCAAGGGAGAGCATTGAGCACCTACCCTGTAGGGTCAGCCCTCCATCCCCAGATTCAGCTGATACGATTCCTTGCTTTTATAACAGCAGTTTCCTGAAGCCATCGCATAGGAATACCTATCAAGCTCTTAAAAACTACCTTCTAGCAAAGAAGAACATGATTTGTAATCTCTAATGCTAGTGCTTCCACCAAACAGATACCCAGAAGAAATCTTCTACATCAATTCTGTGACATCATGGAACCCAACTGATTTTCTGGAGTGCCAGAAACAAGTTTTATATTCATGGATTTTAAATTAAAGTCATGACAAAAATCAAAATCCTCCCACTAATGTTTTCAAAATGTATTTCACCTGAAGTCATTTTCTCTGTGAGTTAAACTCAAAGGAGTGTTTAAGGTGAAGTAATTTCCAGCTTCTGGGACTATTACATCACCTCTGTGTCTACAAAAGTTTGGGCTCAGAACAAAGTTAATGCTCCCGTTAAAAGATTCCTACCCTCAACTTTCTATTTCCCATCTGAGGATCCCATTCCTTCCTGCCTGCTTAGATGTACATGCGCCGTGTTCACGTTTGTCAAAATAATCATGTTTAACTGGTATCCCCTTTTGCATCCATACACATGGTGCGCTAAGGATTTGTGCTAACCTGGACAGTCCTCACAGAAAGAGAGGTCTGAAGGAAAAGTCACATGTGCGTTTAGGCCTATGGCTGTTTTCAGAAGAATCAGTGAAAAACACCTTTTCCACATCAACATACAGATCATACTTACAGGGCAATTCCCAAGACTCGGCAAACCGAGTATATCTAACATCTTACAGCAACCAGAGGAGGGGCATCCAAACTGTCTCATACAATTTTCAGTCATCTGGTCTTTTTTCTTGCCTTGTTCTGCTTTTCAGTGAACTAATTTGTCTTACTGAAGAGGCAGAAAACTAATCTAAAAATATAACAGAAAAGCAGATTTTTCTCTGCTGCTTCAGTGAGCTGAATCAGCATACAGGCAGCTAAGTCAGAAAAGGGAAGAAGCAGCGTCATGCAGCCAGGAGCAGGAGACTGAAAATCAGCATGCCAGCAGATCCCCACCCCAAGGCTTTTCATTCCAGTAACTAATAATGGACAGCCTAGGAAAACACTTGGCCTTTTGGCCCTTCCACCAAAGCAGAATTTGAAGTCCAGAGAGGTATGCTTTGCAATAAAATAAAAAAAGGAACTGACTTGTTTACGAAGTTTCTCGATATTTTTATTTCACGTAAACTCATCCAGTCATTCCTAGGGCTAATCACGTTTAATCAGACAGCCCCATGATTTCAAGGACTTTATCCTTGTTACAGTCACTGTTACAGTAGATAGAGTCCCAGAGCTCAGCCATCCTCAGCCTCTGAATGAGCCCACAGTTTGGGGGAAGGGATAACAGTCTGAAGCCTTGCCAGAACACTCAAGCAATCAAGCACTGTGCTAGCTCCTAGCCAGTGCCTGACCCTGGGTGTTACTCAGTTTCTCAGGTGAATCTGTCTGCAGATAGCACTTCATGCTGAAGTGTACTAAATAATTACATCTTTCCCAGTTTCTGATACATTTTCCAACATGATTCAGATCAAATCAGGAGAGTCCAGCACCTCACATCAGCACAAACCCTGTATGCTTTTCAGGTTTCAATATACTTACAGCCTTTTTGCATAACAACAAAGTGACATTTGGGATTCAGATCAGTAAAAAGCAGGCTTCTTATGTATCCAAACAGAATCCAGGGTAAAAGAGGGAGACAAGGGGACTAGGCAAGTAATAGATATAGTTTGGTTTTTTTGCTCACGGTTGGTCCCCCTTTCAGGAAAATCTGAATATGTCCTTTTGTTGGCCTGCCTTCCTTCTTCAGAAGACACAAGGCAAAAACACACAGGCATTCTCTTTCCAGTTCTTGTTTACAAAACAACTTGAATGTGTTACTCCTTCAAAACATCTGTTTGCACTCCTAACATGAGAAAAAATGTTGAAACTATGTGTTTGATAACATAACAAGTCATGACCTTTGCTTTGGTGTTCAGTTAAAACCAGCCTGTTGAGTTTTCAAAATATAGTCACTTTTGAAACTTCAATTAAATAAAGTCTGCTTATCCTAAAATGAAATTATTTCTATATTTCTGGTGTAGAGATATCTATGCGGATTATTAAAGAAGTCTCATTAACATTGCTTCATTTCTTTTTACGTTTTAATCACGTTAATGGATGAAATTCTAGCTAGTGGTTCAGAGTGGTTTTAGTGCAGGAGTGGTGAGCTCATGAGCTGAATACAGCATGCCAAGCAGTTCATCCAGGCCGCAGCCCAGTCTCAGCACCATCTCACACAGTGTCCCCGAAGCACAGAGAGGCAGCAAGCCACAAATCAGGTGATCACTTGGGCAGCCTGAACCAACCATTTCTTCTAAAAGTGTCACAGACTTTCCACTGTGTGCCTTCACCTTGCCTATAGTCTAAAGGCAGGTCCCACGCCACAGGAAAGGTGCACGGTGGGACTGTGGGGGCTCATCCGCCAAAACAGACACGCAACCTGCGGCCATAGGACACACTGTGCAGTGGTCACAGGGCAGAGCAAACCTGCGTGGCCACATAACAGGACACACACGCAGCCTTCAGCCATGACTCATTTCACATGAACCTGCACATGTGGCAGCTAGGTGACAGGGCAGGTAGATTTTGAGAACGTGACATATATACATGGCCACTTCTCCGACAGGGGAAGAGACACACCTTTCTTTATCACACAGTTATCAGAAGCCATGTGACTGCCCAGCCTGAAAGCACCGGCACCGCTGCCTCAGAGCAATTCTGGTTATGGCAAATACACTGCTGCTCCTCCATCATTTTCTCTTTCTCTTCTTTGCAGATGTTGTCTATTACAGGGGAGAGTGCTCTGTATCTCCAAGACAACAAGACAGTCCATCTTATTACATATTAATGAGGATCAGTACAAGGTTTCCTTTTATTTTCAACCATTTGATTGATAATGAACATTCTTCCCATAGCCAGAATGCTCGTGGGACATCCTAAGTCTGTTCATTCCTACAAGCTGCTTATAAAATTACAATAGAATAAAGTTGCCAGTGAAGAAGAAGTTACTAAAATAATAGCTAAAGAAATATATATCATTGTCCTCCACTGAGGACTTGTTTATTTGTTTACCTGCTTTTCTGAAGTGTGATCATTGTTCATGGTCTTTCTTAAGGGAAAGGTCTTTCTTAAACCATGGAAAGACACAGGAACAGCAGGATCACATCAGTGGCAGGAAGAGCAATGAAGCAGCGGCCAGCCTTGTTAAGGATATAAGTGTTTGTCCTTCACAAATGCAATGTGACATCTGGCATAAAAATACATCAATTGGGGGAATTCCCACCCAAAAGACTGATGACTGGGAAACAATTACATAGCACCTTCTTGGCAAAAGATCAAATTTCTCCCAGTGCAGTGACTTCACTGGAAGACAGCAGAGGTAATCCTGCATTTAGTATTGCTTTATTGAAGCATTTCTGGCTGTAAGTTTGCACATTGCTATAATGAAAAGCTATGCCTTGGGAATATGCTTTAATCTATATGCTTCATGCATATACATTCATGTATAGATTCATGCTTCATGTATCCAAACACTGTTGTGAAATGCAAGCAGGTGAGGTAAAAGTGAAGGCCAGTATCCTTCCTTCAGGACCAAATGTTGTTTTGATACTGGGATTAGGTTTCTCCACACAAAAGCAATATGCTGCTGTTAACGTTAAACACTTATCCTCTTTATGCAAACCAGTAATTTTTGACGTAAGGGTTACAAATCCCAGGAGGTAAATCAACCATTGATGGAGAGTCTGAGGAAGGTAGCTCAGAAACACCAACCAGAAAAACCACCTAGGAAAAAAAGACAACATGTCCATAAATCCATTCTCCCCTTGCTCTCCCTGTTGAGGTTTCTATACTCCACACTCATTCCTACTCCTCTCCTGGGACCTCTTAGTCCTGTGGTTCAGTTCCCCATCTCTGATCTGCCTCTTTAAAATAATTCTCTTTTACATTTGAATCCCTCCCCCCTCCTTTAAAAATACAAAACTTTTACCAATTAACCAATGAAAAAATTTTCTGTACCCTCCTACACTGAGCAGTGTTGGCCATTCTAATATAACAATTCAGCACCTCTTTGCTTTAAATGCATAGCACATTTTAAAACAAAGCATGATATTTATCTACATAACTGTAATTTCTTAATGACTTTCCCTCAGGTGTTCCCCTCCTAAAGTACAATTACAGGTACTGAAGTGACTCTATGCATGCTGTGACTGAGGCATGCATACTTGATGACTCTACTTGTCTGCATCCAGAGTGTTCAGGGGTTATTTCATAGCTTAATTGACATTCATAAAATGTTTTTTTCAGTGGAATGACAGATGAATCAGCTAGAGGGGAGAAAATTTATTTCTAGTCTTCTGTCTACACTAGCAGGCCAACTGCCACAACTCTGACCACAGGACTCACAGCTCCTGACAGTGGCCAGGCTGGACCCAGACTCCACAAGAACAGGCTGGGAGAGATGGCCCATCCTCCCACTGCATCAAGTTACAGGACAAAGCCAATAACCACTGTCTTGCCGCAGGCAGGAGTATGTTGCCCACTGGAGTGAGACTTGGGAATGTGCTAAGGAAGAGTACGTTTTCTTCAGGTGCTCAGCAGAACTACCATCCCTATTTATGCACCAACACAGCCATGCAGGGCACATCAGGTCAAAAGGGCCACTGATAACAACAGCATGTGGATAACCCAAATTCCCAGAGGAACATGGGAACAAATACATAAACACGCCTGCTGTACCAGCACTTGTCCACTCTTATAAAACCCAGGTTGGAATGGTCCTGTAATGTTACTGTTTAATTTTGTACTGTGCAGGTTGAATTTGCTGGATTGGAAGCAGAGGCAGTAGTCATTAGGCTAGGTAAATTGAACACATTTAACATAAGAATAAAAGTTAGAAATATAGAAAACTCTGGTCTCAGGTAAAGACACTTTTCTGAGTATATTTATGTTTTAAATGCACTTGCGAAATAAAAGCAGATGTAATTATTTTTCATTCCAATCCTCCTGTAGCAGTAGCAGTAAAGGACATATTACAGGGCATAGCCTGGTTTTCACAAAGCTCTGAAGCCAAAACTTTAAGCCTGTTTTTCTAAGTATCTGCCGGTCTCCAAAAGCACCTGAGTTTATGACATGATATTGAGTTTAGGATTATCTGTACAGTGAGTTAAGTTCTTAAAATATATTATTACATAACAGTTTTTTGGGGCCCCTGCTGTACTCAGTTTACTACATGACTTTCCTCTGGGACAGAATCCAGACAATGTAGTGATGAAGGCTACGCTTTCTGGACACTCTTTTTTCCCCTCTATATCATTTGTTGCAAAAATTGGCAAGCGATAAAAGGCAAACTTGAAGAAAACAGAAGATGTCACAATGAAAATAAATTAATGTGGCTTTCTGCCATAGAGTTCTTCTGCAGCACCAGCCAGGCCATTTAAATCACAATTTCCACTCTTTTTTAGCAACTGCATGTTCCTCATCTTCCCATATGCGGCTTGAGATTGTGGGTTGTAATTTGAAGCAGAGCTAAAGAGTCAGCTTGTAGTTGATTTATGTGGATGCTTTACTTTGAGTATCAGCAGTACTAAACACTGAGTACTCTGAAATATCGGCTCCTGGGCACATCAGTCATAAATTAGTGCAGATAACAAAGAGAGGATACAAAAGCCCCATCATGTCATGGGAGTATTATGGAATAAATTCAGGAGGGAGGCACAAGAAAAGAAAATGCATTAGGAAATTATTCTATCTGATTTCAGAGCAGACTGTTGTACTACTTGATAACTCTGAGGCATTTGATTTTACAGTCTTTGTGTATAATTTCCTAGACTCTTCCCAAATCAAAGCCTGAACAGAACAGAACTAAATCACTACAACTCCTGTGTGCCTGTCACAAGTATCTACCACCATCCACGAGCCAAGACTCCTGGACCCAAAGCACAGGCCCATGTTCCTGAGCCAGATAAGCTGCCTTCCCCTGTCAGTAAACCAGTTGAAGAGGTTTCAAGATATTTTCTTTTTCAGGTGACATTTACTACCACTAGTGGCTGATAGAAAAGGTAATTCAGGGACAGCAGAAGGAAGAATGTGTTCTAACAGGTAAAACTCCCACCCACTTGTTTTGGATTTTGTTCACAGTGCCCAGCACTTCCTATCTGTCCTATGCATGCATAAGGCTTCCTGTAATAGTACCTCCTCTTTCTTCAGCAAGCCTCTTATGTCAGTCCTACAGTTCTTGCTAAGCCACTCTCAGCTCTCTTCCTTTGCCTTCTCTCCAAAGCCACTGCTCTCCCAACAACTCCCAGGTGAAATATCCTCCCAAATTCTTGCTCAGACGTGTACAAGTTACTTCATTCCTGTTTTGTCTTCAATGACCCTGCCCAGTCTCCCTTTCTGTCAGGGCTTCTCCCAAGCAGCTTCCATCCTTGACTTCAACATGTTAACTCTCTTCTATATCTCTGTGGCCGTCTGTCCTCCTTTTTGCCTACTGAAGTCCCTGCTTATAATCATCTCAGTCATTTTGCTCTCCAGACTCAACTTCCCTCTTTATTCTCTCCCTCTTCTTGCACCATCTCCATGACTCCCCACTCTCTGTCCTCCAGCTGCCTCCCATTTCTTCTCTTGTTTTCCCCAGTTTCTAGGCCACACTACAACACAACAGAGACAACTTTCAACAATATTTTTAAGGAATAAAGCAGCATATTCTTCCCTTAGCTTTCCTTTCAGAAATTACTCAATCACTTGGCTGCTATTTGTCAAAGTTTTCCACCTCAAGTTTTCCATCAGCAATGGAAAAGTGCAGCCAAAACTGTTAAAGCTTCTCAAAGTTATGACCAACAGATACACAAAGCCATACCAGGACATGCTGTGGACACCTAACAACACACGGTGCTATCTGCCTCTCCTGGAGCTGTACTTATATACAGGTTTAGTGCTTCCATTTAGATGATTGGTTTGAATAAATTATCTCCATTAGCTTTAACTTTGCTTCAGTAAAAAGTACTGGCCCTGGTTAAATAGGAAGGGTGGTCAGCTGGAACTTTAACAGACTTTGCTAAAAATCCTTGCTAAAAGTTCCACCCTTATGCACATGGTAGCTATGAGCCACCTCCAAATAAGGAACAGGGCTTGTTTGCCAATGTCATACTGCTACTCTGCTATCAAATCCTTGTTAAAAAGTACACATTTAGTCATTTGACTCTAGCATGTCCAAAAGTTACTGTGTTCTGACATTTCCAAAATGTGTCTTGCATTTGCATTTTGTCCATATATAATGTCTTTGTATCTTCCCAATGAACCTTAGAATCATTTTTAGTAGCTTTAGGCACCTTGAGCTATGCAAAAAAAGAAAGGTATGTCTACACACATGAAATTCCCAGGCTTTCATTAAACAAAGTCCATACATGAAGTGCGAAGATCTTTACAAAAGGTATAAAAATAATGTACTTCCTTCCAAAATCTTTGCTGAAAATGAAAAAGACACATACATCCCCAAACAGTGTCCCTAAAACCATGAACATTCTGCTTGTATCCTATGTTCTTTCTTGGAAAAAACATATATTTTGGAGAATTTTAAAGTTTTCTTATATTTCTCAATAGTTTTGGTAGGCTAAAACTTTAAATTAAAAAAAAAAAAAAAGGAAACATAGACAAAACCAAACAGTTGTGAATAACTGTTTAAGTTTACTCCTGAAGACTAAAAGACTAAAATAAACTTTTTGTTTGGTTCGCCATATCAAGAGGAAAAAACCTCTCATCTTTCACTTCGTCTTTATTTGTTTGTCATCATGAAAGCTTAGAGGATACTGCTGCTGCTTTCTTTCATTTCAGATTTCCACAGACAAGACAGAAACAGTCCAAGTAAAATGCCAGGAACAGTGAACTCATTTTATAAATAAAAGTGTGAGCACGTACAATATATAAAATACATGAGTTCATATTTGATCAGATGATGTTCTTACACCTGTTCATTCAGGCTTTGGACCAAAGCACTTGCAGAGCTAATGAATGATATTTGAACAGAGCTGGGTAAAAATAGATATGTTCTTGTAACATTATCAAAAGGATCTGACCTAACAGATGAGAACATCTGATGGGGTAAATCATCTGAATTGGATGTTTCCTTATGTTTTAGGATTGGTTAGTATTATTCAGTGTGCATAAAATAGAAAACCTCTACTACAGGACATACTGTATTTATGGTCCATAGCTTAATTCTTCAGTCCTGTATCAAGTTCATACTATAGCCCTATTTGCATTACACACCAAAACATTCATTGCAATTCTTTCATTTGCAAAGTAATCCACAAGTATAAAACAAGTTACTTTACAAAATTAGTGCAGAAGTTTGGCAGACAGCAGTCTCTAAACTATTTCCTCTTTTCTGAATGCCTTATATCTTATGCATGCAGCTATATATATGTAGTTAAGAATAGCACTGTTTTTATTATAGCAGCTTTTTCTTCCTTTGATAAAAGGAAGATTGATAAAAAAGAATTTATACAGGATTCACTGCATTTTAGCTCTATATGACTGCTTTGTGACCAAGGCTGCTGTCTGTGAGCCCACTTAGCTTAACCTGCATGGCTGAGGACTGTTCCCCCTCTGCAGAAACGGCCACCAGTGAGTGACTCTGCCCAGCACCTTGCTGGCATGGCCATTCAGTCCAACACTGAAGATCAAACCCACTCTCTGCAGAGTCACCGAGGAAGATCAGTGTTGGAAACAATTTAAAACTGTGTGTGCCATGGGGAATAAAAGCTGTGCATGTCTGTATCAAGCAGGGAGGCAGGCAAGGAGCCTGTGTGCCCTTATGCCCAAATGACAGTGAAAGCACAGGGTGCCCTGCTGAACCACTTTTAATTCATGCTTGAGCAACTTGTGCAGACACTGGTAAAGTTTAGTCACACACAACAGGGCGATTGTGGCAACGTGCCTCCTTTGCTCAAAACCGGTAATGTTTTGCTGTGTCACACTCAGAGTTTACGTTTTGTTTCAGCTGACTGCCTGTGAGACTTGGAAACCTTGGCTGAAACCTCCAGTTTTGTCTATACACAGAGGAAAGTATCAGTTTATTTTGAACAGTTTGTCAAGCCAGTAAAAGATCTGGTGGGGCATTGATGACTTAAGAATGACTGCTTTGCATTTGAGTTACTCTAGATTTAGAATCAGATAATTAAACTACAATCAGATATTAAAATTATAGTAATATGTAGCAAGCCCAGGGCTTTGGTTCTGACCCATTCAGTGAGATACAGCACATGGCAGAAAAAAAGTGTTTGTAATTACAAATCAGTGTCTGGAGAGTTCTCCAGTTTCATGACACATTTTCTAATTTCATCCTTTTTGTCGTCAGTACTGTCAGTGTTTTCCATTTGTTTCTGCAGGAAAGATGAGTTTCTGCAAAAGTTTAAAATTTTGGCTGTTTATAAGTCGGGCACTGAAATCAGGCATTGCTACAATGCTAAATGTTAACAGCTCTTCTACTCATTTCCCTGCAGTTGGGACTAAAATTAAGCAGTTAATGATTGTATCCATAGCTTAGAAATACCTCTACAGAAATACATGCTCCCTCCTGAACCCCCACCACAACATCCTAATTAGCTAGCTAGCACAGTAGCCAACATTCCAGCTGCCTATGAGATGCAGCACAGTATGGAGTTCTTAGTGGTCAAAAGAAGTAGAAAAATATTGATTTCTCTTCAGAGCAAACATTCAAAGTTTCCTGGAAAAACCCAAGGAGGAAAAAGTTAACTAAGAAGCAAAAAAAAAAAAAGAGGTTTGCCAGAGCCATGTAGTTAAAATATGGCACACCTTCCAACATGGTGAGGATCATTACTGTCAATTTCTTCTAAAAATATTGATGTCAAAAGAAACTTTACCTTTTTTTGTGTACTGTCAGACAGGAGTGCTACAAATATATACCCAGAAGAATACCTCTGATAGAAGTAACTCAGTTCTGTATCCAGCATAGATACACCTCGAGGCCTTTTCCAAATCCTTGTCCATTTTCACATCTGTAAAATGAAGATAGACCTCAGTCTTCTTTGCCTTTCATGGCTACAGAGATTAAGCAGGTATCAGAGTACTTCACCTTCTACCACTGTGACACAGCAAACAGGCTCTTTTCCTGGGGGTAGGAAAGCTCTTAGAAGGGCCTGGGGCAGAACAAGTGGTAGCACTTACAAAAACCTTTCAGCTTGCAGGTATCGCTGGAGGCTACCCCAGCAAGGGAAGGAAGGTAATTACATATTGTCAGGTGCCTCCACAGTGGAGTTAAACTAAGTGTCATGTGCTGTCCTACCCCTACAATAAAAAATAGAGGTAAAACTAATTTTCCCTCTATAAGATTAATAATCCCTACCAGAGAGATCCCAAAGGTTTGCTTGATATAGGTTAAGCATATATATATATATATATATATATATACACACACACACATATACATATATATATATACATGAAAAATACATTATTAAAAATTACTAGGATAATGAAAACTCTTAACCTATGCAGTCAAGAAATAGGAGAGGAAAAATGTCTTGTATTGCTTTTGTATTTGCCAGGCTGGTGATGACAGTCATGTTTTAGCTCTTCAGCTTACAGCAAGAGAACACTGTACAGAAGTAGATTCAGCTTGCAGATGCCTCACAATAGTTTGCAAAAGCAGGTAAATGCTAAATATAACAGCAACTTTACAAATACAGCAACAGAGGACTGGAGTAGTTAAGGAAGTCAATTCCTTTTTTTTTCCATGAGTCACTGGGAGACAAGCACAAAACAAAGTTTCTCCAAACTCACTTCCAGCCTAAGGTTAAACCAGCCAGCTGCGGGCATTTGCCATGGTATGCATGGGTATGCATGTAACCTCATGGAAGTTAGATGACTTGCATATAGCCACTGAGCCACCTAGCAGCAGGACTTAAAAAAGGACATATTTGCAATTCCATACCCTCATAGACCAGGACTGGTCAACAGATCAAGTATCTACCAAGTTGGAGTGGTGTTTCTCTTTCAGAAGGAAATGTTAGGGAAAGGTTTAGCAGAAACAGTCAAGTATCTGTCCTTTGGCAAGTAAAAAATAAAGAAGAAAATGTCTTTCTTTTCCTTCATATAAAGTGTGGCTTGAAGATTTTTTTATTTGTACTGCAGTCACACTAAGTCCATACACAAACCAAGTGGATGAGACTCCTGAGATTTTAGATCCCAGTCACTGCAAACTAATTGAAACAATGTGTGCTAGGAAATAGGGTGCAATTCTACACAGCAATGGGACCCTTGCTTATCTTTCAGCTCCATGTGCACAGCAGTATTATCCTTTCCACATATTAACAGGTGCAACCTTTCACATACAGAGCATTTCCTAAGTTCAATTTGAACTTTCACTACACTTTTTAATGATAGAGCATTTAGGAGATGAGTGAATTGCTCTTTAGGAACTCAAGTGATCTTCTGGTTTCCGTGTATAACTTTAGAAGAAATGTCACTCTATTAAAGGCAATCTGAATGTGTGTAGCACTTACTGTACATGAAAGTGTTTGTTGTACAACTGGATGGGCACCACGCCAGCCAAACTCATCCATCAGGCTGTCAACACCTTACTCTTTTTCTGCAGTGACCTATGTGAAAAATTCTCTTACAAACAGCTGTTCAGATCGTAGGCAGACAACAGGTTGTATTAAACTCCTTTTCAACTGTGCATAAAAATTTGTGAATTTCTAGTTTCATCTGCAAGATAAACATGAACATGATGTTCTTTTGATTTACATTTATGATTTGTTTTACATTTTCTATTTTCAGAATCTCTTCTGGACCTCCTACCTCCATTGCCAAAAAAAGACTTTTAGTTCACTGACCTTTCCATCTGATGTTTTTGTTAGGATGTGAATCCTGCAGATGGAATTGAATTGTCTTCTCTACTTGTGCATTTTTTTTTTCTAAAGGGTTCATCAGCAGATGTGAAAAGATGGTTCAGAATCATGTGACAAAAGCTCAGCAATGGACACTGTGAACATGATAAAGACTTGTATTTCACAAAACTGAATTACTGTTCTGTTATGTAATGCAATGTCTTTTCCAAAAGCACTGAAAATAAACATACTCAAAGTGCCAGAGTGACTTAGGAACCTACTCTTTTGTATCTTCAAGAAGACTTGAACCTTATGCTATAGGCAAAATTAGTTATACATTCCCTAATTCCTTTGCATGAAAATTCCTTCTGAACAAATCCAGGCCTTGAGAGGTGCCGAAAGAAATAACTGATTCACAGCTGTTGGTAGAACTTCCTGAATAATTCCCCAGATGGCCATGTGTAGAAATCATCACCCTGGATTAGATGTGTGAACAAAAGTCCTGAGCTGGTCAAAAAAGACACTCTTGACCTGTTTTTGATGTCACCTTCAGGATGAAACGCACATTTAGTTCGTTGTGCATACTATAAAATGTTACCACTTCTCTTCCCTGAATTCAGAGGTAGCTCATTTCAAGATACCAACACTTGATTAGATAAATCCTCCTTTCAACTCAATTTTGAAAATAGGATTTAAGCTTAAAACTTTTTCTAAATCTTTTTGATAATTCATCTGGTAATTTTTTTGTAGTCTAGCATAGACTCAATACCATTTATAGCGAATCTGGCATATAGGCAATTTTAATAACAGCAACACCTGAATGTCATTCAGCAGTGTGTCCTTAGTTCTCCAAAAGCTTCACCAGAAGTATAATTTCTTCTTTATAAAGATGAAAGCAGAGATGCATATATATTCTTCATTCTATCTGGCAATAATATTTGGCTATCTGACTGATAAATAAGAACTCCTCTGGGAATCATTTATAACAGTTCCTTAACTTGGTCATATTTAATTACATTTTGGAAGAAGACATTGTTTGTGGGATTAACTGTGCAGGCAGTGAGCCTTGGGAGACTACCGCTTTCGAGTTAGCAGAGCTCTAAGAGCCCTCAGACTGGATTAGATTGTATCACATATTCACGTTTGACTGATGGTCTATATTAACTTTTTCCTCCTAATGTGACATTTGGTTTTCTTCCAAGAGACATCCTCTTCATTCTTCTATTCATGCACAAAGATTATACAACATTCAGTAATTCATACTGCTTACTCTTCTTTACCATTTCAAGTGAAATTTCCCATGACTGTAGTCCAGTGCACAGAACGTTCCTTCACAAAATGTGGGGGCTGGTTTTATTTGTTTATCCTTTCCTTTACACATTTCCAAAATGTCAACTCTGACATTCTGTATTTTTTAGTCCTTTGTGGTCTCAAAATTATGGATTGCAAGCTTAGTCAGGGCTATTACTGAGGGTGAAGTTAATCAAATACAAATGTTTATAAACTAGAGTTTTAAATGCTAAGAGCCATTTTTCCACTTTTCTTCAGAGCTCATTCTGTCCCAATAGAAACACATTTCTTTGGCTGATTTTTGTGCCATCAGAAACTTTTCTGACTCTTCTTGGTGCAAAGGTGTAGCAAATGCCAGTGGGAAGAAGGTTCATTTCTGGGTGACTTCAAGAAAGTCAAAATCTGCCTAGGTTTCAATTTTCTCAGTGACATGAGGGGTATAACAATAATCTCCAGAGAGTCCCTTTCATTCTTGTCCATACTGATTGTACAGAAAACCCCTATCAAAAAGATTAATCTCAATAGACACAATGTTGTGAATTCAATTAGAAAAGGTACTGTTCCAGCATGAACTGATGTTCATATCATTAAAAAAAATCACAGTCCCATGAAGGGGATAAAAGTAATGCAACCAGAAAAGTCAAACCAGCTACTCCTCTTACATGGGAGCCATATAGATGAAACTAGGGGAATATTAAAGAAATTCAGTAGATGTACCAGAATAACTCACACTGCTTGTATCAATTGATAGCCATCCTCAGTTTTGTCACTGTCCTGTTCGAAAAGTCCTACAGGGTATAAATTCCCCAAAGTTCTAGTTTTAAGAAATACAAAAACACATATACCTCTACTATAAGAAATATATTGTTTAGATCCAAAGTTAATTTTTCAAGTCCTGTTCAAACAAAACAAGACCAATTTCTGGCTGTTTCTGCAACTGTTTTGCTGCTCAAAATGGCCGTGAGTGCAATATTTGGCTTGGTGTATGTATATAATACATACGTGCACATATATATATATGCAACCTGTTTAAAGGTCAAAGAAACCTCTGATATATTCTCTGTGATATTCAATATCACATTATATTGAATTTAAAATTTCAGGCACCCATGAGCAGCTTCATATTTGTATACTTTGTGTTCATTGAATTGGCCAACATGTGGCTATTCCTTTCAAGTTCACCCAGAATATTTTATTCATGCTAAAAAACGGTATTTTGCTTCATGTCTACAATAACACACTTTCTGTTAAAATCATAAAAAAGAGGGAAATTTCCAAATCACAACACCATTTCCAAAACCAATTTTTAAACTTTTTAAGTTACAAAATGCAATATTCTCAATTTCCATTATTTTCCTTTTTTAATGGGAAAATCTTTGAGCATAGGACCTAAAAATGATTACCTTCACTCTTCCTAAAATTGCATTTTTGCACAGTTTTGCTATTCACAAAAAACAGTCATCAGTTTGATGTTCACAATACCCCTCAAAGGACAATAATGGTTTCTTTGAAACATTCAAAACTCCAGAGTGTTTTGATATTGCTTACCAAAGTATTTGAATTTTCTTAGTATTCATGTCTCTTTAGGCAAATGAATTGGGATACTGACATTTACAAATACACCCTGGGCTGGCTATGAAATCAGAGCACTTGCATTTAAATCAGTTAATTAACAACCCCAGTTAATACTGAGAAGCATTGAGATAGAGCTGAGATTGAGATATGTATTGAGATAGATAACGACATAGAGCAGCTGCCTTAAGAAGTTCCCATCCTTTCTCCCAGCTACCAAACGCTATTCCTTCAACACAGCTCACATCCCATCAGTTGTATGGACACAATTGTAGGGCAGCTCGGTGGACTCCATCACTCAACTGATCCAGGCTAAAAATAATTCTGTAACTATTATCCTTATTTTTCTTAATCCAAAACAAGCAAAGTAAGAAAGACATAATCTCTGTTACAAAAGGAAAAGTGATGAGAAGGGCCAAAATCTTTCATTAGAGTAAGTACTGCTCTCAAGAGAAGCAGAAAACTTTTCAGGGACGAAAAAATCTTTCTACAGGTCCAAACCAGAAGTTTCAAATGTAAGATAACTATATTTTGGAGATAGTGACTCTGAATTTTTCTCAGTTACAGTAATCTATTTGATAATGTCAGAGAGAAGAATAATAGAAACGAGCAGATTAGAGAGGAAATACAGCCAGATGGGGGATGATAGGACAGAATGGGGATAGGTGAAAGGTAAGTGATGCTTCTCCTTATTGCAGAAATCTGTGTATGAGTTTTGCATTTGTTGTTCTGGCAGCTCGATTCCAGTACTGATACATGGGGTTTGTGGGACTATTGTCTCTGACGATGACTTTGGTGAGGCTGTGGTGAGACAGACTTATTTGGTGCCTTTGCAGCAAGTGGATTGGTGAGATTTTCTTTTAAATTGTGATCTGGTGATAAGGAACCCAGTATAACTGAGAAGAGATTAAGTAAGGCCCAAATACAACAGTCAACTTCAGAGCTTATCAGCTATGAGACAAAAGCAATACACTCTTAGCCTTTAGCACAACGATGTGATCTACTGTGTTCTAAAGTTCATCAATTACTTTGTGTTATTGATACAAATGGGCATATCTGGGATTACCACATTTCAGCAGATCTGCAGAACTCCGTGCCTGGTCTACTGCTTCTTCTGACTCCTTACAAGAACCAAACACCTGGCCAGAGATGGGCCCAGAAACTAAGAGAAACTAATGGCAAGGCCACTGTCACTCACACGGGTCCTTTACTTCAGGGTTGGAAGCCCAGTGCAGATTTTCACAGGAGAAAACACCAAGTACGGATGAGTTCAGCAACAGTCCTGAAGAGTGCTGACTCACTGGCATGACAACATGTGGGTTCCAGTTCAGGCTGCCAAATTCAAACAAGCTGATCTTTCAAATACACAGAGAATCTTTTGTACTGGGAAAAAATATACTGGTTTAATACGTGAAGCTAATTCAGGCAGGCCTTTAGGGAACACTGTGGAAATAATTGAATAGTCCTTATTAAGAACATTGTTTGCGCTTGTTTGCAGAACTAATTGCATAAATGTTTATGCACAACAGACAATATGTTCAGTATTTTCAATATCTAAGAACCATGTTAAGAATAAACACTAATGACATATTTTGCAAGATACATAATACAGTTGTTCATTACTCAACGTGTCTAAAGACAAGATTTTAATTATTTTAACCTAGTCATATGGCGGCTATTGTTGACTTTCCAATAGGTAAATGGACAGGTCAACAGCTAAATATTTGAAGGAGCTCCATATTTAAATATCACCAAGAGCCACAATTTTCCAAATCCATTAGGTATTATATTTGAATTAAGGCTAATAATAATCAAGTGATATGATGGTCCAAGACATATCTTAGTTTGTTAACACATAAGGGAGCAGCTGCAAAAATAATGACATATTGTCAACATGAACTTCTACTTGGTCAGTGCAAAGTATAACCCTTGCAAATGTTAAATAAACGTAAATCCTAAGTATTTCTGAGTTAAACTTCCTTTCTGTGAACCTCCCATTCCTCCACAAAGCAAACAACAAAAGCAAATGCAATATATTACTATTGTACAATATTCTTTTTTTTTTAAATCATATTTTTT
This sequence comes from Platysteira castanea, assembly GCA_013397175.1. Lineage (NCBI taxonomy): Eukaryota > Metazoa > Chordata > Aves > Passeriformes > Platysteira > Platysteira castanea. Next base: position 2,326,421 of record VYXC01009569.1, on the reverse strand, counting down.
CCAAAGACAGAACATCTTAAATTAACATTCATTTTTCAAAAATCTAAAATTTCCACAGTTAGGTAAAATTACAGCCGTGTTATCTCACCTTTCCACCACCCTAACATAATGACCACAGTTTATAAATTAACATCCCATACACAGGATTGCCACAGTCTACTTTAGCACCCAGAAATATGTAAACTTTTAAATCAGATATAATATCTGACATAATAGGAAAAAAATAGCATGTGCTTATTATTTCTTCACATCTATCCCAAAAGAAGTGCTTGCGAAGAATGAATATATTATTGGGAAATGTTATGCATTATGCTTTTATTAAAAACTGATAATGAGTTAAGAGCTTGTGGAGCAAAATCTTTGGCAAAGGTTTTCTAACCAGGATTTATGTAGCTTTAGTAAAATAAAAATATAACACAAACATAGAATGAAATTATAGCAAGGGATAGTGTAGGAGAACCCATAAATTTGAAATTATTTGTTTTGTTCTTTGTGAGAAAGAAGTTTATGAGAATGTCCTCCAGCTTTGTTGTAAAGGCGTTTGGACTGCTTTGCAACACGATGTGTACAATGCTGGGGGTTTTGGTGCCATGCTGATGTCCCTTACAAAAATGTGCTCAAGTTAAGGGAAAGTAGTGTCAGCATTACTTAAGATTCACTCTTCTTCCTTGCAAAAGTTAACCTAATATATTATCATTTAGGATTGAAAACCCTCTTCAGTGCCTAATAAACAAGGGTGTGTTTTAAGAAAAATACCATAGTTTTCAGTTTGAGGAGGAACTTTTACCTGCTTTGTGAGGAAATATTCACCTAGGCTATTTCTTCAGCTGCACTACAGATCTGTATTTGTATCATTACACAAAAGTACAAATTGGAGTAATAACTAAACAGAAAATAATGGAGGCTACACCCATCTGTACTCACTACATGGAAGCTTTAAATCCTCTCAAAAAATGGTGTGCTTTGTTCCTCTCAGGCTACAGGAAGTTCAGTCATTTGCATGTTGTTGGTACTAGCTGTCATGTTAACTAAAAGTTTTAAAATTAGACTAGATAGGAAAATAAAACTGAGGTAAAGAAGATACCTTGAAATTGCAAGGAGATATGGACTCCATGATCTACACGATGTTAATGATTGAAGGGACGTAATTTTTAAAGTGAGAGCAAAGGATTTGAATGTTCTATTGCTGCAAGACACGTCACAGACACTGAGTATAACCATGACTTTTTAAATTCTTCTGACCTCAATGACCCATCCAAGTATCTCTGAGGAGGGCATCTCTGAGTGTCCTCACCCTCATCATATGCCCAGTCTCTCACAGAATGCACTGGCATGATTTCCTTCCTACAGCAATGTCCAGTTTGTTTTTCCAAGCTGTCTCTTCTCAGATTGCAGTAACTGACAAATCTTGCCCTGGGTAATTTTGTTTGCTGGATGTGCAAGCTCCAGGACAGTTTTCACTAGGAACCTTTCCAAGGATGTGTCACCCTGAGTTTGCCTTGGATGTAGATATTAGGTAACTATTAAAATCACACCACCACAGCTGCTTCTTCCTGTATCAGATTAATGAACATTGTGCACCCTATCAGAGCCCTATCAATTCAAAATAAAAGAGAACCTGATCAACAGGATAATCAGAAAGCAGAATTTTCTTCAGTGTTACAAAAGGGCAATTAGGAGAAGAACGATCAATGCTTTTAATTAAGCAAGGAGAAAAGAATTTGAACAATCTATATGATTAGAGCACCAGTTTCAAACTCACATAGGCAAACTGGCACAATCCTCTCCCTGAATATCAGTGAGTGATTGAAAACTGCCACACGGACAAAGATGAAAAATGCAAGATTACCCTTACTACAAAACCGTACTGTTTTAACAAACCAAATTGGTTTTAAATGGCACCTTACACTTAACGGGTAGTTCTATTCACATTTTTACCCCCAAGCAAACCAATAGTAAAGCTTTCCAGACTCCTTTATCCTTGGCCAACTGTTTTTATTTCTTATTTGTGCTGTACAAACATCTGTATGCAACTGTTGTTTAACACCATATCAGCTGAACAGACAGAACTTCAAATATGGAATGGGAATGAGTTTTCAACCGGAATCATTTCACTGATCAATTTGTAGTCAGTCTCACACAGATTACCACAGCACAGATGAAAGAAAAGAGTGAACAGCAGCACAAGAACAGGAACAGCTGGTTCACCATTTAAATGAGAGATGAAGGTGGATAAAGATGTTTCTAGTGCTCTGGCCATAGGCTAATGACAAAAAACCTTCAGTGGCACAACTGAGAAAACACAGGTATTCCCCTCAGCCCCTCTTCCGTCATGCCGATGAAAGTGGGGTTACACTGAGCAGCAGATCAAAGAGGCGATCTGCATCAGGAGTAGCACCTTCACTCTGACAGGGTTTTTAGCACCACGAGGAAAATGGAGCGCTCCCATAAAGCTGTGTTTCCATCAACGTTCCTGGCTCATCAAATCATGTCCTCATTTCTGTGCATCAATGGACTTTCATGCAAAGGTTGTATTTCACCATTTGTCTTTGATGCACATCTCAAATAAATTGTAATCAATATTATGGTAAAAATAGCTCACCAAGGAATGACATCCTCTATCCACGGAACAAGTTTAATGTCTCCTGTGTACATGTCCAGTCTTTATTTCCCTTGTGAAATCACCAATACAAATACTGTTAATAAATGGGCTATGGTAATGTCACAAGCAGTAGGGAGCTTATTTAGCCTGTGTACTTAAGAACCAGTTTAAAGCTACATGTTCCCCTTAAGCAGCATAGGCTAGGCACTGCATTTTAGTTATTCATTTAAACTGGTGTTAGTTAACCTCAGAGTTTAAAGCTTTCATCTTACTGACAATTGGCTGAGTCTCCAGGACTGAAAAAATCCTAGTTACAACCACACACTCCTAATTCAGTTCAGTGTACCATGGTTAGTTTGCCTCTCCTGATTGAACAGCCATCACTGTAATGGGAAAGAAATTATGTTTGCTGAAGTACTATGAATTTAGTACAACTGGTCCTTTGGTGATGGTCCCTAGGGGGCAAAGATAGATCATCAAAGCTAGAAGGATAGGATCAACATGCAGAATGTGTGTAGTGGAAATCCTGCAAGGGCTGTCTGTCCAGTGTTATTAACTGGAATTTGGAATTGAAATATGAAATTAATTATTTTCTAGGCAATGATAAGATAAAGAATCATTCTATAAGCAAATCTAGATTTCATCTTTCACTAATTATCTTCGTTGTTAAAGTGGAAAACTCTCCATTTACTTAACAATCGCAATTTGTTATTTCACACTCAACTCTACATTTCTTTCAAAGTCCTGCAGCTAATTCTAAATACAGCACTCCAGGTTCTCAATACTAAGACTTCTCCAAACCTCTTAGTCTCCTGATTTTTACACACTGATACAGAAAGACAAGAGCTGCCCTTCTGTCTCATGCTGACACCTCAGTTTCATGACTCAGGGGATTTTGGCAGTGGAATTCTTCTGTGCCCTCTCTCTCAGTCATTTGTTTTGCTTAGCATTGGTGCTCCTCCCTACCTCACATACAATGACACAATTATTTGCACAGGGTTTCCAGAGGTACACTGAGCTAAACTAATAGGTCCCTGAAACTATGAGCAGGAGGTCATGCTTCTGCTGTTTATCTTCTACTAGCTCTGGTACTCACCAGACCCTTCTTAGAGATAATTTGATGTGCTAAAATGGCAGAGTAAAAAACAGGGTTGGATAGTTTTCTTCTGCTCTACCTAGTGAGCTACATCTGCTCACAGAGGGATTTGACAAATATTGAAGCTGTTGTTCGGGATGGGGAGAGAGCCAGTGCAAACCATGACTCAGTTCAGGGAAGAAGTGCAAAACCTTCCCCTTTCCACAGAAGTCAGCTGGTACCTTCTCCTGATCCCTTTTCATTTGCATTATTTTTAACCTTATCTGGTTGCCTGATCCAGTTCACAATCCCCCAAACAGTTGTGTCAACAACTGAGTGAGTGACAGTCTGAGTGTAGAATTTCTTACATCAGTTTCTCTCTAAAGGCCACATGATGTCTGAGCAGTACTTTGCTTCAGACATGTTTATTAGGTTTGTTTAAATCAGACAACATGTGGAGGTGTTACCAGGCAGGAAAGATGAGAATCTGGTGCATTCAGGTTTTATAAAGGTTCTACTAGTCCACTGCATTCTCTGCTCTACCACAACAGGAAAAATAATATCATGTATGGTGGGCAGCTGTGATATATTCCACAAACACCATTGTTCTTGTGTTGGTCTTCTTACTCACCAGGTTAGTCTCCACATAAACTAGAGATAAGCTTGCATCCCCCGTTATCCCTAATAAAGTTTCATAACTACTCACTACAGATATAAGGGATTTGCACTGAGGCTGCTAAGAAAATTCAGAGTTCATCTCATGAATCTTTTCAGGATAAGGTAAATCTGATCAGCAAGAGAGGACCTAATTTACCAGTAAGCTGGCTCCTGTACTTGTTTAAGAGCTGCTTAGCTCCATGAATGCATTTTAGAAAAGCACTTTCAACTATCAGAAAGTTATATACAGTGACAGGCTGCATTTAATAGTAGCAAGGTAAGTTTGATCCTGTACTTTGGTTGATCATCAAGGGGCTGCAGAAGAATAATGGGTACATTCACCTGGCTAGGATCTTCTGTGACGACAAGAATACAGAAGAGGATGCTTCAGACAAAGTGCATCTGAGTTTGAGTGGCAACTCAACTGACATTTAGGAAAATGTCTCATAGACAAGCTATCAGGACCCCAGTTGTACATTCTACAAAACCTTTCTCTCCATTAGATTTATCAGCCTTGTGTGGTGGCTAGACAAAGAGGTTCATAACTTCACACTGACATATAGTTAACTATTAGAGTGATGTCTTTGACATTTATTAATCTGTTTCCAAATGCAACAAGGAGTTTCTTTGGTGCCTTTTACCTCACTGATGCACCTTGCTCAGTGTTGGGAGAAATTTCCCAGGTTATTGTGGGAAACACTGGGCATTTGTATTCCCAGGAGGTGAAACCCTGGACCATGGATCATGGACTCAATGTACTCAGAATCAAATCTCTACTCAGCACTTCCTAAACTACCCATATCCTATCAAGCTGCAACATGCTGACAGCGGCAAGCAGAATTTCCTTCCTTCAAAAGCAGCAGGAGAGCAAGCAAATTAAATAAAAGGTGGTAAAATGGTATACAGATATCATTACAGTAGGTTGCTTCATCCCCAGTATGTGAAAGCAGAGCAAAACTATAAATATACAGAAGCCACCTTTTCTCAAATACCTCAATGCACTAGAAGATCGGTAGATCTTTTTAATGTAAAGCCAGTAATTTCATTTCTTTAAAGCATTCCCACTTAAACTCTTATTGCCACTACTGTAAAAATCTCTGTGAGATTAATGTGGATATAGTTTTTGAAAGGAAGAACTAATGGCCTGCGCCTGAGATTGTCGAGCAGAGAGTCAGAGTTTAACCTAGGTTCTAGTGCTACATTTCTCCCATTTCATTTTCTCTGACCTGTAAAACATAAGCATACCTGGATCTACAGTCAGTCAAAATCACCTGAAGAGTGAGGCTGAGTACCCCAACAGAGACACTGTGCAAAATGATCCTTTCTAAGGCAAGGGAGGGACCAGTAATACTGAGTCATTTGGCTACACACAAATTCTCGAGCAACTCTGATTTCTACAAAAATTTCAGAAAAAGGATAGTGAAACATCTGAAAAGTAAACTGAAAAAAAAAAAAAAGAAGTAGCACTATACACTGAGACTGAGTCATTGCTATCTCTGACCGCCCAGCTCAGAGGGCACAGCAACAGCTGAGGTGCAGCTGTCACTCAACAAAGTGATCAAAATGCAGATTGATTGCAGACCCTATGTGACATTTACACTTTATCCTTTCAGGGTTTCACAGATTTTAATGCTCATGTATGTGGGATTTCTGAGAAGCTGAGAAAATTATCAGATATTCATTCAAACTGGGATATATATAGATATAGATATGGACATATATAGATATAGTGTGTAGATATAGATATAGATATATATGTACATAGCTATTGACTTCCAGGACTGCTTTATCTTTTAGGGGGAAGTACTGATTCCCCCCTTTCCTGTCCTTAACCCACCCCTGCTTCAACCCATTTTAAGCAATAAAGCCAGTCCAATAAGCCTCCTTTCTGCTTAGTGCTTCTGTGAACGTTTTAGTTAGACTTGCAAACGTTGCTATACCTGATCCTCAACCCTCACAAAACTTTTCCTCACTAAATTACTGCCATTCACCCAGCTGATTTGTTCTTCAGCAGAACTCCAACACAACCACAGTAGCCAGCAATCTTGAGAAAACAGTAGCAAACCATTCCTCCAAGGAATGTAATATTTTCAGTCACAGCCACCCACACAAAGAAAAAAATAGCATGACCACAAGGATATAGCTAAAAAGCAGCCCAACATCCGCCTAATAACTGTAAGGAACGGTATCTAGAAAAACCATGGCTTGTGTCAGACATCTATACGCCTAAGTGATCAGGAAGCAAGAAAGTATTTTATACTATTTAGCCCAGACTAGAAAAGGACATTCCTAAGAGTACATTTGCTATTTTCCACTCTTTGATCCTTTAAACAGCATCCAGTGGGATGATGGAGTTAAAAATGAGTGGCTGTTATTCTCTTCTTCTATCTCAGTACACAATATTCTGGCACTGGCTAGCACTATGTGCAGAGGCAGGAGCAGAGGCTGGATACCAAAAAACTCTAAGAGTTTACAGTTTTTCCCTTCCTGTCATTTAAAAAGAAACTCAGGAAAGTGCACTTTTATTTGTTGTTGTCTGTCAACAAACCCTATTTTTTCATTATATAGTACAATATCTCTGTGGTAACTCCAGAGAAAATTCATAGTTGTTCTTAGTAAAAATAGATTTGGGGTTTTTTGTCTATGTAGTCACTGAAATTAACCAGGTATGTACTGGATTTTTTCATCTAATTGCTGCTGAAGAATTAGCAATGACACATGCAGAGATTGTTAAAAATTTTTAGCATAGGCTTCAGTTTTGCTTTGTCAGATATTTGCAAAACTCTTGTCAAAATCATGTTACTCCTGCTTTGACTGGATATAATGATGTTTTCAAAAGGGCAAAGTTTAGATAGACAAAGAGATAAAAATATAAGGTCACTTCAGTGAGGCAATCTAAGCTGGAACATACATTTTGAATGAACAAATCTGTAGACTTTGTACAAGGCTTTCCCCTCAGCCCTGTACAGCCCTTCAAACAGAGAATATCAGATGGTGACTGAAGCACAGACTAGAGTCAGCTTTTATTCTTGGCTTGGATGAAGATTTGTTGTGTGACCTTGATCAAGCAGTTTAACCTCTGCATTTCCTTATTTGTAAACAAGAATAATCACCATCCCTGACCTCATAGGCTTAATTCATGAATACTTGTAAAGAGCCTTGAGATCCTTGCCTGGATGTTGCTATAGGAACAAGAAGCAAAACTACAATATAATCGTGTATGATGCTTTCATGATCCCAGTCACAGTAGTACTCAAGCACTTTAGCCTTTCATTTTAATTTTTATAATGATACCATTTTAACATATAATTATTATTATAATTATTATTATATACAAATAATTATTATTATAATGATACAATTATTAGGAGTGAAATAGCAGCAAAGTTCTATTTCCTCCAGTTTTGGAGCTGGGGAAATGAAGTACAGACAATATATTGACCTCAAAATTGTGCTTTGGTTTAACATTCAAATTGAGTTGTATACATGAGGTAGATATAGGAAAGACTGAGGAAAGGAGACTCAGACCTACATTTCCCTTAACATGGGTTCAAGTGTACACATGTACAGATCATATAGGTGGGGTGACCACGCTGCACTTAGCTGGACATCAAAATTTATCCCATCTGCCCTTCCTGCAAGATAGCTGCTAAGCACTTCTTAAAGAACTTAAGACATCATACGTTGCAAAAGCAATGATGGAGTCTTAGACAGGCTAGGAGATACACACACACTTATCAAAAGGTAACAACATGGTTTCATAGAAATGGGTGAGTGATCAATTAGTAGTCCAGTTCACTTGGGCATAGCATAGGCACAAACATGGGAGACTTCCCACTCTGCGTCAGTCAGCAGCATACTTCACACTGACAGCAGTCAGTGAAGGTTCAGTGACTAAATAAGCAACTCAGAATCAAAGGAAAACTGCAGCAGGTTTGTTACGTATCACATTACTCCTCTGCCCAACCAGTCTATTTATCTCCTGCACATGTGGAACTTCACTGGGAGCTGGGAATTAACACATGAATTTCTATGTTACATTTTCTTTTATATGCTGACATTTGTGATAAGATTTCTACAATAAAGTTTGTTTATTGACAGGCTTCCTTTGCTGCTCCTTCCCCAGTCACCAACACTGCAGGCAGACAGTTTAATCACAACACTGCAGGTTGGGAAGTGCTGAAGTATCTGTGCTCTAAGCCTGTTTTAGAATCTACTAACAGGGCACGTGGCTAAATCATTATATGGCTTAATCTACTGACATAAAAGCCAGTATAGAATTTATATGGTGAAAGAATGCTTAAGTATAAAAGAATTTATACAGCAAATAATTTCAACTGATGCAGATTCAGCCACTCACTCACTGTCAAGATGCACAAGACTGCATCTGCTGCTACAGGAGTCAAATTTGAGGAGGTAGTCTATGTCATTAGGTTGTACCACAGTCAGCAAGTGTTCCCTATGGCTGAGAAAGAGTTTATGAATCAAAATCATCATAAAGTATAAGATTCTGAAGTTAAACCTCATCACATGCCTAGATATTATACCACTGTAGGAGATAGAATAATGAAGAGGAAGAAGTAATTTATTTTTAAAAATATATGTTATTATATGTTTATAATTTTTTCTTACATTGTTTATAGAAAAGTTTTAAACTATTTTCCATTTCATTTTTTTAAAAAAGATGGATTAAACCTCCATCAAAAAGCCTTCATAAATATTTTTTCTACAGTGTTGTAACACAAGTATTTGACCTAATGCTTCTCTTTTCTTAGATTAGACCAACAAAACCTTGGCAGCAGTTTCTGGATGCCAGTATAAGCAGCTGGGTTCCCTGCAAACCCAAAGATATGCTTTAGAAGAAAGAGTGTATTGAAGATAGTTTTCTTTAAGGCCCTTATTAAAATGCTCATCCTGAATATCCCACTGGTGACATAAAGCCCATACACATTAGATGGACCTTACAAAAAGGTGTTTTTGGAAGCCCAACTAAATTTCCCAAAGCAGCTCTTAGGATTATTTTGACTGTCTGCCAACCCAAAAGTTTGCACAAAATGATGATCTTCAGTACCTTTGCTAAGGAACAGTGCAAACAATGTTAGCAGCCAAACCCTGTTGATTAGCACAAGACTTCAGTAGGTTTAGCTGGCAAACTGCTGCAAACTTGGTTAACACAGCTGGGGTACTGTTTGAAATCTCTGTGCTGTAGAGTAGCATTGTACCAATCAGCAAACACAGAGAAATAATCACATAGATATGACATGTATAGAAGTCATTGTTGGTCATTTTATATCAGGCACTATATCTTTGCTTTCTTTTGCAGCTTGAGTTAGAGTAATCCACAAACCCAGATTAAAATGGATAACAAACACTGTTCCTTTAGTTAAATAGTCTTGACTGCTTTCCTCTCACCAAGGGAAAAGCAGGGCAGAATCAGAGATCAGATCCTCTTCATTTGATCCTACATAAGAAAGGAGAAAAACAGTAAGTGAAAAGAGGCCACAAGCTCTCCTGTTGGGATTTTGCCAGGTATTTCTCCCACATGAGCAGTTAATGGAAGGACCAATACCCCGAAATTTCAAAGCCTGGCTTCCACTACTTCCACTCCTGCTTACAAAACCTTTCCATTACCACCACAGGTTGTCTGTGACTCGCCCTATGCTTTTAGCATGGGAGGGGACTTCCTTTTTTCCATCTTTTTTTTTCAGGCTGTTTCTGACAAAAGCTGAGTACTTGGTCTCTTTGATGCTCTTTAAGTGTTGTTTACAGTATGTCAGCTGCAGGCTAGAACAAAAACAATAACTAATTCTAGAAAAGTCCTATAAAAATGTTATATGCTAATAGTCTCACATTATCTCAGCTTTTACATGTTCTAGAAGGTGGAAGTCTTCATCTCTACCATGCCCTACTGCCCTTTTTTCTCTCTTTAAGCTTTCTACAGCCTAGACTCAAGTTGACATTTTTAAAGATTTCATGCAAGTTGCTCTTGAAAGCTGTCATATTATCATTTACCTCCCTGGCAAAGCTGCAAAAGCCAGCAAAGCTGTGATTATTACCCCTCACATAGTTAAGATGCAATAGCAGTGCAAATAGTAAAGCAAGAGAATATTTTAAAGAAAAATATTGTCCATTAAAATTTGACTTACGTATAAAGCCAGGCTTTATATTATTATAGAAAGAACTGCTGAGAACTGGAGTGCCTCCATGTTCACCAGCAAAGTTCCTGTGTCCATTGGGTATGTGAGGAAGGAAGAGGAAGAGTGGAGATAAGGAAGCACAGAGCAGCCATCAGGGAGATAGGGAAGCTGAATGGCACCCTAGTCCTCATAGTGTGCAAACACCTTTTCTCCTTTGGAAATCCAGAAAGAACATGAGCTATTGCTGCTTCCTGCTCTAGAATTTCTGCTCCTTAGCTGAATGGCACAGCTCTTGTGTTTAGCACTGGCAAGAGGTCGGTCATCACATAAGCACTGCCAAGTGTTATAATTACTGTGTTCACGTGGTCAGTGTAACTTATTGCCCAGTTATTTCATAACTGAGTGCTAAGTACTGCACCAGCTCCAAGCACACAGCTCTCACTGACTTCTAGGGCTCTCTTTACACATACGTCTGTCGGAATCAAAGTTTTCATAACTTTATTTACCTGACCTGTCAATATTTTGGAGAACATAATGGTGCTGTTGAGCGTTTGCGTATTTGCCTTGTCTACGCATTGAAGCTGTACTTACACATGTATCTGTTGCAGAATTCATTCATGAGGAAAACCATACAAGTTAACAAGTTAATCATTTCCCTGAATGTCAAAAGCCAGAGCAGATCAGGATGTGCATTGTGTTGGCAGTGCTGCAAACTGGGCTGTTTTAGTATTAACAGTAAATTTCCTAGCCCCAGCAAGACTTTTAATAGGTTTTGCAGCACGTTAACAACTAGCCATGGATATTTGCCATAAAAAACACAAAGCACAGAAAAAAAAGCTGTAATTATTAAGAAAACAGTAGCAATTCAGTAAAAAGACTGCAGTGCTTTCTTTTACCTTTCAGCTTCTGAGTAAAATATATATCCTGCTTTTGTTAGAAAGAACAGTGATTTCCAGAACCTACTGATCAGCACATTTTATGTCACAAATACTCCAAACCAACACCTAGTAAGATTTTGTTACGGCTGCTAGCTGAAGAATGTGACTGAGTAGGTCATACTACATAGATTCCAGCTTCAGCTACACAATCAGTGAGGCCGAAAAGGCAATGTTTAGGTGCATAGAGCAGTGTGGCAAAGTATCCTTTAGCTGCTCCACCTCATCATTGGGTAGATAAACAAAACCAGCCTTGTGAACCAGACTGTCGACTGGGATGACTGACATGGTGACACACATTCTAGTTTTGGGGATAGCAACATTTGGAAAGGGGAACACGAACACTTAAAAAAGAAATTTTTTTCAGAACATGGACTACTTTTTTTATCCATTTTAGGAAGGTAAAAAGCAGTGAGATCTTTACAGTGACTCTTGAGACAGCCACCTCCACACCAGTCACTGGTGATAGCCAAGAGGAAGAAACCACTCTTCTGGGCTTATGTTTCATCAGACACTAGTTATCCTTGATAATTCCCCTTCTCTCATTTTCTTCTGGTTATAAATGATGAGATACAAAGCATGTGTAAGCTACATAACATTCTGCCTTTCTTGTCTACCCCTCTAACTGCCCCTTCTGTAATCCCCAAATTTTCTTCTTGTGGTTGTTTACAGAGTGCAAGTAGAAAGTAGGTCAGACAAATGGAGACTGTCAGATGACTAGATTCAATTTATGGACATGTTGTTGTCTGTGTAGAATCATAGCGCTGTTGCTACAAATCCTTAAAAGTTTGTTTTAGCCTGAAAGGCTATTAGACTTACTTCACTGGCAAAGGAGAAGGCTTTCTGCAGGAATTTCATCTGATTAAGTCAACAGAACTCTGCCTGCAGAGCACAACTTCCAAACATAGGACTTCATTCTTGTGTAATTAATTCTTTACCTTTTCCTGCTCATAATGGAAACACTATGAGAAGCCTAACCAATTTAACAGCTAGGGTTTATTTTCTTTTTTTCCCCTCACCTTTGACCATACACTCCAACCCCAAAGTTGCAATGAGTGATTTTAGTTTACAATCATAACCAGCACTGGAAACATGTGTTTCATGTATTGACAAGGTTCATACAGCCACGTGACAGTGTCCCACCATGCAGTGAGAAGTGCACACCACACTGGGTGGTGCTAAAGGCAGGGAAGGAGAGTATGATTTACAGCTCTTTTAACTCCTTCAGCAAAGCCACCACCAGTCAGTTACTGTAGCAAATAAAATACTCTGTCAGAAGCATGATTGAAGTTGGCAATAGTCCCACAAATATCAGCAGAGTTTCCAATAGTGTTGACAGTTTTAGTGAATTAATGGCAAAGCAAGCAGTATCTGCTCCATTAGTCTTAAGGTCTGGTAAGTCCAGAATGACAGTTTTAATAGTTTGTTGTCAAATCATCTGTCAGAACAACTGTCTGTTGCCTCTAGACTCCTGTTACATGTGTGAAACATGGTACAGTAAATAACCATAGGCTGGTACTTTCTTAGACTGTTTTAATATATATTACAACAGCAACCTCAAGCAGTGCTTTAACTAGAGTCATAACAAAACCCTATTCAGATTTATTGGCTTAAACAACAGAGTAACCACTTCCTCTTGTTCTCAAAAAAATCCTGACAACATAGCAGGGCAGAAGTGTGGAGAAAAGAAAGTTCAGAGGGGCCAATAAATGTAAGAGTGGTAAAATTGTCATACTACTAAAATCCATGGTAGTTTTGCTATGAATTCAGAGACCAAAACTTAACTTCATATGTTTGCTTTTGTGTTACTCAGTGAAACAAATAGCAGAGATGGTGGTCATCATTTCTCCCATTCATATGGAAGCCCTTCAGTGGTGGGGCTATATGGGAATACACCATTAGATTGGGATCAGAAGTGGGTAGAAGTCAAAGTATACATTTCTCCAATAACCTGGCCCATTCCCTTTGGAAAAGGTCCCTCAGGAAATTTAACTGACGGACTACAGAGCAGCCTTTAAATTGGATGAAACTCAGAGGAAATGGAAAACTGGACCTCTCCCTGTCCATATTGCCCATATTATGTCTCATGTAAAGGCTTACATTTACCACCATTTATTTCCTGTCCATATATTCCTATATTTGAATGCATTGTAAAATCTTGCCCTAAGAAACAACATCTCTCCCTTTTTCCAGAGGACAGTGGAATGTCTACAGTGGCTACTACCTAGAATTTCATACTGTAAAAATATACTACTTTGACTATCATGGGTGGGTAAGTTCCATCTGTCCTGGTGAATCTGTCTAACCAGGTGGAAGTTGGGTGTCCATTCTCACCAGCTGCATAGGCACTCAGTAACAAGGGAAGAAGTTCTGTGATTTCAATGGGGTGATCACTCCTGTCATAAAATACACTTCTAAAAGGAATGAAATGTCTTGAGGGCAATTCAGCCTTTCTTTTAAAAAATATTTTTAAAGCAAATGTTGCTGTGAATAATCTCATTAACTCTTGGATTCAAGTAATTCATGGATCCAAGTAAGACCATGAAAATTAATGCATTATCACCACATTAAAAAAAACAAACAAACAAACAAACAAACAAAAAAAAAAACAAACAAACAAAAAAACAAACAAAATGGTTCTAAAACTGTTAAGCTGCAACTACTTTATTTTGCAACAGAAACTTATAAATGTTTCAGCTCATAAACTCATGGTACATGATGGCTTTTGCATCTTATGCTTTATCATGACACCTGGATATTTCTAGTTTATTGTATCTATGGGTTCAGCATGAAAGCCTCAACAGCACTTGGGGGTATTCTAAGAAACTCTTCCGTTATCTCACAGTACTCAGTTCAGAAAACAGGATTAAGTGTAGAAGCCATCAAGAGGCTTTCCAAATTCATAAGGCCTTCCTAGCCAGCTAGTTAGATTATTCGTCATGTGCCTTCCGAACCTATTAAACTTCTGGTTGTTAGATTTTCAATACTGTCGATTTAGTGCTTCCTTCCTGAACACAAGTATTTTTACTATTCCAAGGCAGCAAATCCAGATCTCTTTAGAAAGTATACTGCTAATGGTAAGAAATTCAATGAGTGCCACAGACTTAGAGTTAATAGCTTACTTATTTTGCAGCAGCCATCAGTTCCATACATATAGCTTCAAAACTTTATTCCAAAATGTTGTTTCTTATCACTAATTTTTTTCCAACAGGTTGTTCCTAATTACTAATGTTAGTGATATTACTTTTCTGATACATTCAAATCTTATTTCAGTCTTCATCTAGTTTTATGCCATTGGAACTTGGACATCCCTCCATAAAATTCAAAAAATCACAAAATATGCCAGCTATATTAGGTATCTCAAGGTTATAGTAAAACACAGTAAACACAAGAGAAGCCCATTCTGTTTGGTGCTACCCAGTCTAACAGGGCATGCTTACATTTCCAGCAAGGCACAGCTGTACTGTATCAAGGTATACTTACATAGGTGGCCTGCAAGCAATACAGCAGTGAAGCTACAGAACTTGGCACAGACTGCAAAGCCTGCCTGAAAAGCAAATTCAGAAAGTAATCTGTGTTGAATTCTTTGCTGCTGAATCTATACTGATAAGAGTATTTGATTGATGTTAATTAACTTAAAGTTAATTTAAGTATTTGTATGTAAAATAGAGTCATAATGTGATTGCTACATAAATATCTTTGTAGTAAGATATGGTACTTTCTTGTGGTTGCCCGGAATTAAAGAAAGATAATGTCATGAGAAAATAGGGACACAGCGAAGACAGGTGGCTCTCTTAATTTCCTGCTAAAAATGCCATCTATCTACTGATAAAAACTGCCCGGCATGAACTACAGTGAATGTCTACAGAAAAAGATAGTTTCCAAATTTAGTCTCTACATATTTCAGAAGAAACATCTATGGTTTAAGAGAGCCCAGCATACCTTACTTTCCTTTATCAGCACAGTGTCAGCTTCCTGTCAATTTCTTGTCAACTTGACTTCCCAAATTCACCCTCCCATTTCCTCAGTCTGAAAAGCAAAAATAACATCAACTCAAAAGTTAGCAGAAACAAGGGTGGCAATAGTATTAATGATGGATATTTATTGTCTTTTCAACTCACTTGAAGGGCTCTGAAAGCAACATAGAAGAGTTATTTCTCCAAAATATCAACTTACTAATATTTTCTGTCTACTGCCAATTACAGCTCCCCCAGCATACCTGTGCTGCTGATTGCATAAGTCGCTTGGAAGATGACATCAGACCTTCAGCATCAGGAAGTGATGGCACTAAGCAGTCACTGACCAATAGGTTCAAATACGTACAGGAGGTCTCTGTTACACTGATACTGTTAAACAGTCCTCTGAAATTGTTCTTTCCAAACAATATTCTGATACATTTAACATCAATACGTGGTGGTTAGTTTTTTAGCTCAAGCTGGGAACTGAAAAAGAATATGAAGATAGCAAAATTGTGAATACACAATCAATGAAAAAACGTAACTTCTGAGACTCCTTTGTTTCTTGGTTCTTTGTCAAGTCTTTTAGCTGACTGAAAAAGTGATAACCGACCCTACAACTGGAATTGTAACATCTCATACTTGAAAAACAAACCATTGAAAAGTAAAACTGACAACATTTTAAAGGACAGATTGAAAGGAACTATTTCAACAGTAATCTCACAAACAGCTTGGAAGGAAAGCAAGTAAAAGAGGACAGACAAAGACCAGAAAGCCATGTAACACAATGTTTTAACAGTAGGTTGGCTACGTGTGCTGGTTACTTGGTTTTCAAAGGTAGCACAAACTCTTGGACAAGTCCTATATAGTGAAAACATGGCAATTAATGTCTAAACATAGTTTCAATGTTTAAGTCTAGAAACTAGATGCTAACTTTCTATACAAGAGAACTCAGATCTAGGAGTTCATACTCAGATACACACAGCAAAGTTCTTCATGGTCTGTTATACAATCTGCTGTAGACTCCTCTGTACTGCCACAGTATCACAGTAAGGTATCATAGAAGAAACTGCCTTATTTGGCCATTAATGTTTCAAACTTCCTCCTACTGCCACAGTCCTAAATCCCACTGACTTTTGCTTGGAACTGAATTCAAAGACCCTAAAAATCAGGTGCAGTAAGGCTCAGTCACAAATTAAGCAAATGTGTTTAACTCCCTCTCTGAACGGCCAAAGTTATCTAACACCAGATGACCAAGTTACATAACTTCAAAATAAATACAGGTTGCTTTTAAGTTATTTTATCATTTGAAGACCTCAATGGTAGTAGAAAGGAATAGAAGCGGGACAGAAGGTAATGATACTCTAAGAATAACATTCCAAAACAATTAATTTACGCCAAAATCCCAAACGGGCTCTCAATCTATTCTCCACCCAGCCTATAATTGTGGTTATAATCATGACCCAGGTGTAGGACCTTGCCCTTGGCCTTGCTGAACTCTATAAGGTTCACATGGACCCACATCTCAGGCCTGACCAGGTGCCTCTGGATGGCATCCCTTCCCCCAAGCATGTCAGCTGCACCACACAGCTCCGTGTCACCGGCAGGCTTGCTGAGGGTACACTTGATCCCACAGAGACACTGTCCGTGTCTCTGACAACGATGTTAAACAGCACCAGTCCCAGTAATGATCCCTGAGGAACATCACTGGTCTCAGCTTAGACATTGAGCAGCTGACCACAACTCTTTGACTGAAAATGGAAAAAACCACAAAAGATGTCTTCAAGAAGTGAAATTCAATGCTTCAGAAGCAAACTAGGGCACGCTGTGGCTGTTCAAATCCTGGAAACAGAGATGATCAGCCAGTTGCATCTTCTCCAGAAATATCCACTGTGTATCTAGCAGTGTGAAGACTACTTTCCTAATAAGCTGAAAAAACTTAATGTGGGAAGACAGGTTGAAACACTAAAAACTTTAGGCATGGATGAGTTTGACACTTTATTCTGGAACAATCATTAGACAACAAAGAACTCTTAACCAGGAAAAATAACAGCCAGCAGAATTCTGTGTGCATTCCTGCTCTGCTTCCAATCCCCCTGAGAACAAGCGGAAAAAAACTGGGAAAGTTAAAACCATTCCCCCAAGCAACCTAAGTTCTCTCTTGGCCTGCTGTTACTACAATAAAAGCAAACCTATTGCAACCAACTTTAGTCAGCTATGGCACAGGTTTTTAGAGCTGAAAGAGTCATCTCAGGCTCCCTTTAAAATCAATGAAGAAAACAGGCATTTAACAAGTCATTTATCTGGTTTATTTTAGACAGTGGCATTGGGATGAGAAAAATTGTGCTGCAAAATGAAAACAAGCCCTATAAACGCCTGTTTCCCTCTACACACAATAAATGAAGTCCACATGAGGAATTGTCTGTTTAGTATGATGAATCCCACCCAGTAAGCTTGTTGCATACATAAATTCCTCTCAAAGGCCTTTTGTTATAGCTGTTACAGTTTGCATCATTTCCAGACTATCAGGCAACAAGGGTGCCTTCATGATGATCTCTAGATGGATAATGGAATCACAGATATTCAAAGCTCTTCTAGGATTTCTAAGCCATCAGATCCTGCTCTAGGGCCTGCATAGACCTGAGGGGTACACCTTACCATGTAAATTATCTACATGATAAACAGGAAAGAAACAGATCAGAGAAACTCTTTTTTTCTACATTGGGAACATAAACTCCCTCCCACTGCAGAACATTATGACAAAACCTGAAAGATTGAAAACTGCAAGAAGATATGCTACAAATTTAAAAAAAAAAAAAAAAGGTTACCAAGCTGCACTTTTGATCAGAAAATAAAAATACTAGCAACCCAGAATCTACAATGCAGCATGAAAAATAATCTTTGGTTGAAGACCTACATCATATTCCTCACTCCATTTTATAGCAGTATTGAGCATCAATGGAGGAGAAGATTTGCAATTAGTACCCAGAAGCAGCTAGAGATGCCAAGGTGAGCATTGCCCATATTGTAAGCTAAGCTTGATAACGGTCTAATATCTGAAAATCCAGCTTTATTTTTTATTTGATGGCAATTCCCCAAAATTAATTGATAAAAAAATCTGCAGGAGATAACAAAAACAGTCACTGTCTGGATAAGGCATACCATCACAATGAGCTTTTATGCTTCCTCAAACAACTGGTACCCAGGGCAGATGGAACTGGCATATCTCTGACTCCAATAATTACTACACCTTATTTATCCACCTGAATAGGTCCACGAAGGACGTAACAGTTGCAGAAGTCATGTAGTATACAACATGTGGCATTCACCATCAGAACCATTCTACCTGTAGAAAATCTGACTTCTTATTAGGCTTTGTTAGGGAATAAAATCTTGTACATCCTACAACAGACAAAACCACAGCAATTATCAGTACAGCTTCACTGCTTTATAGAAGGCTTTTGAGTACCATGTTCACTTGGCAGCTCCTCATCGCAAGAAAGACATTGATGTGCTGGAGTGAATTCAGGGGAAGGCTACCAAGTTGACTGGGAGATGAAGCACATGATGTACACAGAGAGGATGGAAGAATTGTTTGTCCAGTCTTTATAAGAGAGGAGTTAGAGGAGACCTAATTGAGTAGGAATCTGAGCAACCTGATCTTTTTGAACCTGCTCTGTGCAAGCAGTTGCACTAGGTGACCTTTCAGAGGTCACTTCCAACCTAAATAATTATATGACTCTATGAAAGGAATGAGAAAGTGGGGAGAAGACTAAATACAGCCTTGAGGAAGCAGTTTCTATGGCTTTAACACACATTTCCATAAGTTCTTGAAGGATGCTCAGTCAGTATTCAATACTCAAAAGTGGTCTAACCTAGTTGCCTGCAAAATAATGTCATGTTAATATAGTTGGGTCTACACACAGACACTCAAGACTGCTCACAAACCTCATCCCTCTTCACAGTAAACAACGATACAGCTGTCCTAAGGACAAGGAACCATCTTATCTGCACAGACAACTGATTCAGCCAGGCATACAGCCTATCCACAAAGCAGTGATGCTGCTCTTAAATGACCTTTAAAATTTCAGCACTAACCAATGTTTTTCCTGCTGGAGAATCAGTTGTTTTCATGTGTCCCCAGATTCAGGAATAACAACATCCTAAGGAGTGTAGAATGAGTAGTTACGCATTTGGCTTCAAGATGAATCCTGCACAGCGTTACAGACATAGTTACCAAGATCCTCTTACATGCTGTGTATATTTTGCCAATACGATCTGAAGCCATGAAGAAATATATTGCCAACAGAAGCAACCAAATGTGAATGCATTCTACCAAAAGAACTTGGTAGCTGCACTATGTACTAGACTGTTTGCCAGCTAGATCTCCTTATGCAGAAAAGGCCGTGGATTGCCCCTGTCTTTCAGATTCTCTGTCAGATTCCAGTATTAAATGGATGGATTAACATTTTGCAACCAACAAGGTGACACTAGTTATCTTCGTAACTGTTTTTAGCAACTAGTAAATACTAGTCAACACTAGTCAACCTGTCAATTTACACCACCATCTGTACTAAACCTTGCAAATACAAGGCTGCAAATATCCGGAACTGCCTAAGTAGATACACCATATATGTGGAATTAAGGACTCTGTGAGATTTCATATCCTGCTACATATATTACAGGCTTACTACTCCACCTTGTACACCCAGACACAGTAGACATGATCTTGAAGTACATTTACATGCTGTGCACCAGTAAAAATCAAAAAGAAAGATGTCTTGTACTAGTAAAAATGGTTTAAGTCATTGTTTATTGTTCACATTAGGATTTTGATTTTTGCAGTTCCAAAAATAAAACTACCTTGCCAGAAAACAAGGTGATGATTCAGCGTATTTGAAAGTCATCTGAAAAAGGTGTTTTTATTGCTGTTTACTAATCTGATGAATAAGGAACTTTGTGGGGACATACTTAACCTGATTCAACTTCTTTTGAGGGTTTGAAAGTCTATCAAAAAAAAAAGAAGAAGAATAACCTCAGCATAATCTGGGGATGAACCATAAAAAAGATTCAGACAAGGCATCTGATTTGCCATTTTCCCAAAAGATTTCATGTTCAACATTTAACCTATCAGAAATATTTTGCGTTTTGAGTTTCTTTTATCTTCAAGAGAAAAGAAAAACACTAGAAAGTACTTTAAATTTTTTAGTTGATTAAGAGGGACTTTATTAATGAAAAGGTCTGGGAGAGAAGACATAAATGCTGTCAAACTAACAAGTTTGCAAAAGGAAGCTACAGTTACCCTTGAAATCCTTTCTGCAGAAACTATAGTACATTGAAGAACAACATGTAACAATTTTGGCCACATCTTTTTTAACATATTTATAGCAAAACATCTACTGAAAAGCAAACTAACAAAGCAAACTTTCCGTCAAGGGTAACACTCTAACAGATCATCTCCACTCCCTCAGCACAGCATGGGAGAGATCCAGCAGGGATGAAGGACTGATGAGTAAACAGATTACCCAAAGGATTCAATGACAACATTCAAATACTGTGATGGTATATACAGACTAAAATATGGGATGTGTTGAAACAACAGAACAGCCAATGCCTAAGGTAGCAATGGAATTTGTACACAGGGAGAAATGAGAAGCTACACAATTATAGATCCCATCTCTTATGCCTATACCAGAATGCAAGCAAAAACGTAAAAAAATTCTGTTATGTCCATCAGAGATATTGTAACAATGTCATAGAAAAGCTGGCCTTGCAAACCACATTAGCAAGATTAATCAGATGATCTCTGTAATAAACACTACACAGCATTTACAATTAGCATTAATGCAAATTAAGAACCACTAGTAGCCTACAAAATTAATAGCAAAAAAACATGTTCAATAGCAAAATTGTTCCATCCAACTGAATTACAGTTAATGATTCCCACTGCAATGAAGTTCACTAGGATTTCTCTGATCAGGATTCTAAACCCAGGAAGGCTCTCAACTTCCCGAATCTGCCCTGATTTGGACCCTCACAGTAACTAAATCAAGCTGATCAAGACCATTAGGGGGAAAAAAGAGATGTGAAAATAACCACTGACTTAGAGAAACTATAGTCTGACACCTCTAAGGCAGCAAGATGTCTCAGGAATCCATATTCATAACATGGCAAAATAAATTCTGCTCACTTTAGGAGAAAATCTAACAGAAGATATTTCCATGATGCATAGGCTGAGGTTAAAAATTATATGGATTTCTTAGGGCAGAAAGCTTGTCAAAAACTAGGCTAAACCTCATGATTGCCTTGAAGACATTCAGTGATTGGTGAGGAAACATGAGATGCCCATCACCAGCTGCTCTAAGAGACCATTTACACACATTAAGTTTCTGAAGGTAACAATATACTCTCTGTAGTCATAACTCCTGGAAAATCTATTCTCTATTTAAAAGGGCTAATTCACACTTCATAAGGAAATGTACCAAATACTAATTGCCTTCTGCAGGCCTTAGTTCTCTGAAAGGATTCAGCAGAAGAAAACAGACTTTTTGTTTCTCTCCAAGTTTCAAGCTGTAACTAACTAGGATTTTGAAGTAAGTTTATACTCCCATGATTCAATATCTGTTTGTACAAATTATTAGGCGACTCTTGCAAAGGCCCTAGGCAATTAGTAAATATGTTTATGCAAATATTATACTTAAAATGTAAATTGAATCATGCTTATTATCTAAAGTCTTTCAGAAACCCTCTCTAACCACCTCATCTTACAGGTTAGAGAGAATTTTGCTTTTGACTTCCATGGTTATAGGATTAGCCCATCTTGACATGAGTTGAGACATCCATGTATTAAAGATCTGTTAGAGAAGCACACAAACTTAGTAATACTTGCGTCTTCACTGAAATAATTTTCCTTTAAAAAGCAGTTGCCACACAGTCCTGTAGAGCAGAAAGGAATACTACCAAAGTAATTACAATGTAGACCAGCTCTGATTTCAAATCTTTGAACTCGGGTGTAGTTCTGGTTGAAAACATGTCGCTATTCAAGTTCTATGTTGTTTAGATCACTAGAGATGGATATTCATCCCACCTACTTATTCTTCCCACTTTAACATTGTTCTGAGGAGGTATTGCTGACATCCACCTACACCAGAAAGAATCTGGTCTACAGCCTTTCTAAATCCCAGTACTCTGAAAAACATATTCAGGTAACTGTTACAGACAAATCATTTTGTAACACCTGCTCTTCATAGTTTTACCTATGCCCCCCAACAGGTCAGTTCTGAAAATCACCATTCTAACCTCTGTTTCTAGGACACGTGCTCAGATTCTAGTATAAATGCTAAGATCATGTGTCAGCCAGGTCTAGCTAGAGGTTAGCTGGGTAACACATGAACTCAGCTATGAATTCAGATATTTTTGTTTATTGAACTCATTTTTGTTTATTGAGCTTATTGTTTTAAAACAGGTGGTACAGTAACCTATAACTTTTATTTTGGTTACGGGAAGCAGTTTTCCCATTATGGCCTTAATAAAGTCCAAATAGGAAATATAGATTGGATGGGAGAAAAATATTTTGGAGAATTCTTGGGGTTAATGTTATTTTAAAGCTCCATTTCCTGTGAAATACTAGAGCACAAATCAAGCAGGTGCAGGTTAAGGTGAGATTAAATGGTATTCCTTCAGCAAGTAATGTAATATTCCTTCATCACATTTTCTGCCCTGATGGTGAGAGTATAGTCGTGGCTTGGGAAAATCTCGGTGGATGTTTCCTTGTTGAATAGTTTTCTGAATAGAAATATTCAGAATCTCTAAGTCCCAAGAGCATTGTCTTAAGTAGACAGCTCTTGCTCTGTGAACTTTGATAATCAAAGCTAAGCTTATCTTTTGGGTAATTACCTCTTTTAATGTTTTTATTCTTAATTAGAGGCATTTCTGGGATAGCACTGGTGTGTTATCACTTCTCACTTAGGTCTCTGGTGACTGAGCCAGGCTAAGGGTTAACTTTGGCTTAATTAATGTTTTGTGTGCTATTCTGTGAGTGTAGACTTCAAGCTTGCTTAGTCTCCACAGACTTCCCTTCTTATTTTAAGTTTTTCAGGGAACAGAATGTCGTAATACGTATCTGCACTCTTTAGACTTCAAGACATCAAACTCAGGATGACACAGTTTGAGCATCTGAACAGCCTGAACTGGATTTGTGAGAATTTTTTTTCTTAGGAGTGTCTGAGACTGCCTTTTCTTCCAGCATTAAGTATTTCAGGTGGAAGTACCTGTTTTTACTGAAGTATAGTTTGTATGTCTGAGAACTACTATAATTTTTTCTAGTGTTAAAAAGAGTATCTATGTAAAGGTCACCAAAATTGCACGTCTTAAATAAAAAAACTAGAAACACATTTGAGAAACTGATCTTCTCAAAATATAATGAAGCAAACTATTCAAATTATACAGAAAGCCTTTTTAAAATTACATGCTGAATACAGCTGTGATTCTTTAGTTTTGCTTTGGAAAGATGAACAGTGTTGTTAACACCTGTTCACACCTTGTAGCATGGCACTTGAAACTGGCAGCACTCAGCTCTCTAAAAATCCAAGGTCTATTTTGCTTTTTAAATAAAACACTTTGGTAAAACTTTAAAAGTTTGGATCGTCTACTAACTGTGATCCACATAAATTCTGACAGTAAAGGATGAAATATTCTTATTGCAGTATAATTACGTTCTCTTTAATTAAGGTGTGACTTTACTTGGTGTTGTCTTAGATTACCATCACTATTGTTTTTTCATACAGGCATAACTATATGCTTAAACTCTTAAACTTGGAAACCTGATTTTACTGTCACTGGTAGATCACAGTTAATATACAGGAGGACAGGGCACTCAGAATCTAAGGCTCTTTTAGAGCTGCCTGCAGAATCAAATATGACTCTGCATTATCACTCCAGTTCCTTCGACCTCACTATGATCATTCCCTCTTATCCTGTGGTTTCTCTTCCTGTAATTTAAATATCCAGGAATCCTGTTTCCCAGTGTCAGCCTTATCCACTGGACACACAGAGCATTCTTTTGTGGTGGCAGCACTGACGGCATACAAAAAATATCTGGGAAAAGGGCACTGATTTTTTATTTTTCACTACACTCAACTGTTGGAAACAGCTTTATACCAGTAACAGTAATCAGCTTTTTGTACACACTAAAAGTAATTTCTTGTAACTGTAAGATGTAATTTTATTCAATAATTCCATTCTGTACCTTTCATTATCAACAACTTTAGAGGCAACAGCTGTTGGTATACAAGCTCTTGTACAAAGTATACTAGATAATCTGTAGGCTCAGTTCTTGCTCTGAAAAACATAAGCATCTTTACTTTCATCCTTAACAGAGTTTTATTCTGGTTGCCACATCTCTCCTACCCTTACTAACTTCTGTATGTTATTCTACTTTTTCTCAGTGCTATTAACAGCCGCTTTCTGACAACTTCTTGAAACTCTTTGCAATTTTAACTTTAGTAAGGCCCTTGATGCTCTCTCTGTTTATTATCCTCACAGACAAGCTGACAATGTATTTGTTATATCAGTGGACAGTGAGGTGGATTGAAAACAAGAATGGCCAAGATGAGAGAGTGGCATGAAGTCCAGCTGGATGCAAGACACTGGTGGTGTAATCCAGGGATCAGTACTGGGGCCAGTACTTTCTAATACTCTCATTAATTACTTGTGTGAAGGGACAAGAGCACGTCCTCAGCAAGTTCACAAATAACACAGAACTGGATCGAGTGGCTGATACACCACATGGGCACATTGCTTTCCAGAGCAACCTTGACAGGAAGGAGAAATAAGAAAAGAAAAAGCTCATGAGGTTCAACAAAGGGAAGTGCAAGTTCCTGCACCTGGGCTTTAATAACCCCAGTCTCCAGTACAGGCTAGGGGCCGACTGACTGGAAAGCAGCTCTGCAGAGGAGGACCTTGGGTGTTCAGCCCAGAGAAGAAGAGGCTCAGGTGGATCCTGTCCATGTGTAAAAATACTGAATAGGAGTAAACAAAAAAGAGGAAACCAGACCCTGGTAGTGCCCAGCGTCAGGGTAAGAGGCAATGGGCACACATTAAAACACATAAAATTCCATGTGAACGCAAACCCATTTTTTTTACTGTGTGTGAGTGTGAGTGATCAAACTGTGGACCAGGCTGTCCAGAGAGATTCTGAAGATTCAATCCTTCAACATACTCAAAACACGGCTGGATGCAGCCCTAAGCAACCTGCCTTAGCTTGAGCAGGGATTGAACTATAGGATCCCCAGAGGTTCCTTCCAAACTCAACTATTCTGCGAATTCTAAAACAGAAATATTGCTAACATTTTTGCTACCATATCTTCTTGTAAAAGCCACATGGAAACAGGACTGAAAATAAGCAATTTAATCTCCAGGTTGTTATCATCTCAATGCCAAAGTGTTGTTTTCTTAAACTCACCAGTCCTAAGGGGAGACTTCCACTCTCACACCCCATAATTGAAGGTTGGGTGACTATATAAACCTTACCGTAAATTATTTTAGCCCAGTTCACACCCACATGTTCTTAGCCCCACGTTGTTTTTCAGTCTAATATTTTCCCCTCCCACAGTTTTACAGAGATGCAGGCTTATTTAGCTTTTATGGACCCTTATAAGATGCTGTCCATTCCTGTGATCAACCTCAGAGCCTTTCCCTGCACATGCTCCAGTGTTATTTCATCCTATATGAACACAGAACAGTGGAATGGTACACACTATTCCTCAAAAATTATACTAATGCCTTCCTCTCTGCTCTATTGTAAACAATTTCCTCACTCTTTGTGCATAACTGCACATATCTTTTATTAATCTCGCCAAACTAAATTGGAGAAATTAATACAATAGAAGACTCAGGTGTTTACTTCCTCTGTGCTTATAGTCCATTCTAGTGGGACTAACAGATGGGAGGCCCCTTTCTGCATCCTTATCATGATCATAGGGCTAGGTCATGCTGGCTGCAGCCATTTCATTAAGATCTTCCTTCCAGGCATTAATAAATTTAAGTCTTTTTATTACAGTTTTATTTCCACCCATGCGCACTCTCTGAGGCAGCAGACTGCTTTTCTCAGGAAATCTTCAGCAGCATCTCCAAGATGACCTGAGAAGAAAAATGATCTTAGCCCTGAGAGGATCTAATTCAAGTTAGCCCAACACATACCAAACTACCAGAGAGCAGATGAGTTTGGCTTCATTTAAACAAAGAGGAAACCTGCATTCTAAATCATGGCTGTGAAAAAATGTTTTCAACTTGTTCTCCATGTCTCATTCTCTCTTGCAAAAAAAAAAAAAAAAAAAANGCAAGGTGTGGGTTAAACTTTTCAAGAGTAGCAGAAGTACAGGTTCATCAGTCCTTTATGAAAATGGGACTTCAGGGCTTTGAAATTAACATTCAAGTAAGTTTCTAAATTAAAGACACTGAAACACAGCTTCAGCAGTAGAGCTGGCCATTTGATAGCCCAAAAATAGCCATTAGCAAAGCAAATATAACTCTAAAGAGAGGTAATCTATTTAGAAGAACTTTGGAAGGTAGAAGGTGATGGAAGGAGAGGAAAATCTAATGTAGAGACCACTTATAGCTTATGATGCAAATGAAATATGATCCCATGGCATCTGGAAGCTTGGGTTATATTTGTTCATGAGATACAAGCTCCTAATCTTTTATATAGAGTTAGAACAGCATTGTAATACTACATTTTTTTCCCCGTGCTCTCTAAAATTTCGAAGGGAAATGAGGTAAAAGAGTTATAACACAAAGTGTGAGAAATTACTGTCTTACACTGAGCAATCCACTGGCAGTTTTGTGCTCTTTAGTCCTCTTTGGAGTTATATTGTTTTCAATAAGACCTTGTTTCTGTCCTGACATTTATCACAGCACTACAGCCATTAATGTGTGAAAGCCTTTTTTCACATCCCTACGACTATCATTCCTCCTATCTTCCGTTTCCTGGGGCAAATATATGATGTGAAGAGTGGTGGAAGGTAATATTTTTTCTTTGAATGTAATAAAGTCTACAGAACTAAAATAAGCTGAAAAAATAATTCCCATTTTCTGTCTTTTGTGACCAAAATTCCACCTTCTACATAGAGTAATTGCGTATGTTCATAGAAAGGAAGCAAATGGCAATCCAATATTTGGTAAATTTACTGTAACTAAAATTAGAGAGTAAATATCAGTTCACTGAGAACTTACCCTCAATTCATTAGCAAATGTTATCCTCAGTATCTTGATATATATACACTGCTGCACATTCGTCTAATTCTCAGCAAAATGGATCTGCCTCTTTTTCTCATTATGATTCTCTGATTGTACTCCATCTGAATACAGTCACTCTAAAGAAAGAGATGCTTACCCTTTGGTTGAGGTTATATTTTTAGAGTGTCAGTTATAAAGATATACTAAAGCTGTAACTCCCTTTTACTGGATAATAAACATAGCCCAACAGCTGAAAAGATATATTTACAATCTTCCCCCAGAATCCTCCCAACCTCTTACTGCTAAGAAAAACAAGTGGGCCACTGCAGCATGTCCCAGAACTATTTTGGTATTGGGGAAAGTGCAAGTTCCAAAGCAGTGTGGAAAAATGCCCTGCCAGCTGCTCCCCTCTCATTCAAATGCAGGCTTAAGAGTCTTCCCTGGTCAACTGCTAGATAAAAGCACTTTCAGATAACTTGCTTCTACATCATTAATGCCACATCCACAGAGATTTTTAGGTGTCTAAAGGCTTAAAGGTTCAAATGAATTGCTGGAAGCTAATCAAGTATCATACCTCAGCTGACCTACAGTAATTGGCTGTGTAAATCAACAAAAAAATGCAATGCAACTCCGAGCAGCTCAGCTGCCTTCACTAGGGAACACGCTCACTCACACCACTTTGTCTGCCACATACTAAGGGGAGAGAGCATAGCGGCCTATTGAGGCCCAGAAACACGTTACCTCACACCAGCTGGCTCTGCTCTGAGTAACATTTGTATTTATAAATATAAATCTGCTTTCAAAGCTCTGGCACCCGAAAGTCATTGGTGCTTTAGCTCTCACCAGTGATGTTAGCCAAGTGCCAGACGTTCTACCTCGCTGCACGCCGAGAGCTTGGTTTAGTGGAGCCTTTCAAGGGCCCATCTCCGGCCTGTGGATCACAAGCTACGGCCGCGGCCTGTGCTGTCCAGAGGCTGACACACCAAGGGAGGAGGCAAGCGGCTACTCAGCCGAGGGGATTCAAACACAGATTCTTACATCAGGGCACTGGCCTTCTTAAAAGGGATTTGTAATGTAGCACATGCTTCTAAAGAAAAATTTAAAAATGTGAACCTCCAGTGAGTCAAAACTTTGGGAAGTAAACAAAAGTCACGTGCGTGTGAATTTTTTCTAGATCACATGAGCTCCTGGATTCATATATATGGCATTACTGACAGTGATAAGTGCCATCATGACAGTAATAAGAGGTGACAAAGCATGCTGAAACTGATTTAGTCTGGAGAAGAAAAAGACAAAATAGTTGAATGGTCTATATGAACTGCACATAAACACAGTTTCTGAATCAAGCTGGGCCCATAAGCCAGACAGACATGGTCTGGCTGCTAATGCTGCAAACTTAGTGCTCCCCTGTCAACAAGGCACTTGTAAGTTCAAGCAAGTAGTCATAATATGCAGCATCACCTTTTTCATTTTGGCTGCTCTGTTTCCTCAAATTAATGCTTTTCATTAGTATTAGAAGCCCCTCTTTCTTCAGAATGAGTTTCAGGCTGTTTGCAAGTTGCAGTCAAAGGTAGAACTGAAGCTGACCTACACCAAAACTCAATAGCTATAACCAAAGTACCACTGCAAAGGCTTCAGCTACCACACAGTACCAGGATACTGCCCAGATTCGTACAGCTGAAACCAAATCCAACACTCTTGTACTTTCAGTGCTGTTGTCTAGGTTAGCTAGATCAATGTGTGAGCATTGCTATCCCACCTGTAACTGCAATGTAGTTACAGGGAGTTATCATTAGAGCTCTGAACTCATACATACAACAAAATTGGCAATTTGCCTTCAGAACTATTTGAGACACTAAATTTTTGTGAGTAGGCTAGGTTTTATTAGAAACTATGGATCACAGCTGAAAGGACATTGCAAAGCAGTAAGGTGTCATGAAAAAGCTGAGAAGCATCTTGGGAATTACATCTATCTCAGTGCAAACTGTGCCAAACTTCCAAAACATCCTGTAGACTGCTATTTCAAAATGAAGCTAGACATTCACTATACCACATTTCAGTTGCCTAACTTAATGTTCTTATGAACTCAGATTACACTAAAATTTAAGGGGAGGAAGTTAAACTGTGAGAAACTCCTATTAGTCTGCCAAGACTAATAATTTTCCCTTTATACCTTTTCCAAAAGCAACATAATACAGTATAGCAACATGAAACTCTACTTTGCAGTATAGGTATATACTAAAGGTAAACTATATTTCACAGAAATGCAGCCCACCTGAGAAATTGTTTTGGAAAAGGTACCCTGGTGATCCAAGCACCCAGGAAAGAATCAAGACTAACAAAATGCTAAAGTTTAAAAATGCCTTAGAATTTCTGGGATTTTTATCCTCTACTCAGTTTCAGCTCTAATGCTTTTATAAGCAATAATCAAGAGGCCATGTTGCAGACAGAGAGGGATGAAACTACAAAACAGCACAGCCACCTGCCTATCAAATAACCCTGAGCACCACTGGAAGTGTTACTGCCTCCATATCACCTTTCATATGTTCACATCTGGTATAATACAAATCTGTTTTAAATATATTCAGATTCTTCGTGAGGGCTTTGGTTTTTGTCTGCCAATAAGTAAATTCTCTCTTCAGTTTCCAGCTCAGGATTGAAGGTAAAGGTTGGAAGCTTCTGCTACAACTTCCATCTGCAGAACCTCTTGTGTGGGCAGCTCCACAAGAAACTCTTCAAGGCAGTCTGCAACTCAGAAGACATTGATGGCCTTGTTTGCATAATGTAGTGACAGTAGATATAAACACTGAGCCTGTTTTACATTTCATTTCATAGCATATGAACTATAGGCATCCAGAAGACAGGACATAAATTTCAGAGATCAAAAAACAGAGTCACTACCTGTCACTTCACCTTTACAACAATGGTAGCTATGAAACATGCCACCACACAAATTCAGGATTAAAACCCCTTTTTTTTTCTTTTTAATAGGCTAGAGGGGGACATTTGGATTTAGTCGCACACAAATATAAAATCAACCAAGAAACAAGCATCTTCCTAAAATACAATTGCAAAATGCATGCTGCTGGTAGCAGAAAGGACTATCTTTTTTAAGTTAAAAAGTGAGAAACTGTATGCATCATGCACTGACACAGTTGTGGCTGATACAGAACTAAAAAAAAAAAAAAAAGATAGATGACACACAGAAACTAAGGAGACTTTGCTGTGGGTTACTGTCAATGGAAAGCTCAATTTGACTCTCACAAAGAATAAGCTGTCAGCAAACTCATCTCTGCTTGTGGCCTGAGGGCTGACTAGCGCTGTTCAAACAATGGGTGGGACCAACATGAGAAAGGAAGTGGAACCCAAAACGTGCTGTTTGATCCCATCCCATCCGTGGTTCCTCCCAGTAACATTGTTCTGCAGCCTAGCCAGAAGCCATACCCACATTTGCAAGTGCCTTTAATCACCCAATTCCTATTGATTTCAGTGGGAATCAGGCTCCTAAATACATTTATCAGTCTTAGCTTCAGTGGTATTGCCCTCCAACAGCAGTGAGACGCTTTTGTACTACCCTCTTTCTGCTTCAACACCTTTCCAGGACAAAGGAGGAAAAATACATACACGTCTTAGGCATAATTCATGTCTGTTTTGCAAGGAGATAACCACATAACCAGCACAAAAAGATACATCAGGAAGCATATCATTATGTATGGCTTTTAATAGTAAGTGACAGCAGTGGCTGGCTACCACTATATTATCATAACTCTTTCAGAAACACTGACAGCATAGTCAAATTATAAGGAAATTCCTATTCGCCTCTTTCTTTCACACATCTTTGAAAATTAGCTTTAAGACTATGCAATTGTGCTATATTTAACAGCTATTTTACATGCAAAATGTATTTGGGCATAGTTATCCTGACTGTTGAGCAGTTTGACTGCACCAGTTTATAATACCACAATGAAATGTGTATTTAAGGTGACACTCTTTAGAGTTATATTCTGTTAGTGTTCTATCCCCCTTATGAGAGATGATTGAAGAAAAAAACAAAAATAGCATATGGCAGCTATTTCCAAAATAAACACATATCACATCTTGTTCTGAAAACCTGCATGCTCCTCAGTTACTTTAAGAGTAAAAAAAGCTTTTAAAAAAATCAATTCCATTTATTGCCTCCTGGGTTTTGATTTTTTTTTCTGGCAATGGGACATCATTGTTGGCATTACAAAGATCTGACACTCATTTTAAAAAAAAGCATCTGTGCTGGAAATCATGAATGTCAAAGAAAATTGAGAATGCTAGCACATGCTGAGTCTTGTTCTCCAGCATATTAGCAGAAACACATTCCAAAAACAGGTTTTATCCTAAGAAACCCTGATTAGGGGTAGAAATTCTTTCAACAGAAAAAGAGAGAAATGTGCAAAATGATAGCTATTATTTATATTACTTTTAATACTTAAAGTCTTAAATGGTTTATGGATACACCACCACAGACACCACTTGTTTTTGCATGCCACAGTGTCATCACAGACTGTCAGCAGTGACAGCTGACTGACAGTTTATCTCCTTTTGCATAAATGAGACATTGCTGCTGGTCAGACTATCCTGCTCCCAAGGGGAAAAAAAAAAAACAGGAAAAAAAATGTTTCTTTCTAGAACAACGACTTGAAAAAGCAGGACTTAAAATGTCATCTGGTCGACTGCTCTACTCCAAGGCAGGACTGTTAGGGTTTAAACGGTATTCTGACATTTTTGACTCTGTATCTAGAATAGCCTGTATCTGATTACTTGAAGATACAAGTGAAATCAAACCTCACCCACCCCAGAAGCGGCTTCTGAAAACTAATTATGGAAAAAAATATGAAGACTGATACTCTAGGAGTTGCACTTTAATTACATGTTCTGATCTCTGGCAGGCTGTTGTAAGCTGAGTGTTGTGCCTTGAAAATGATGCTTTAAGTTTGAAAGTTCCTGAACACAGGAATGCTTAGGTCAGTGGTCCTTGCCATTGGCTTACAACTATTTGGTACACTGTAAGCACATCAGAACAGTGAACAACAATTGCCTGAAAAAAAAATTCAGAGAAATACCAGATTTATTTTCTTAATCTATTAGAAATTTTGTACCAACCTACTGATATCATCGGACATGCAAACTGATACATCCAGCTTGCAGGTGAGCAAATATTCCTTTCTCATCAGTGAATAATGAGAATTGATGTTGTTTAATCTATCAGGTGATAGAAGTGTCATCTAAATAACTGAATATTTTGTGTTTCTCCTGAAGACAGTGTGATTTTAAGCCTGTTTATGTAAGATGCCTTGAATAAACTTGTTCCCCTTCTGAAGATATTTCTATTTCCTAACTGCAATCTTACCAATTACTTCCATGTAACAAAAGCCTCAGACTGTAAAAAAATTAACCAAATTTTCAGAGCTGTTCTCCTGTTTAGTCATCACATTTTGGGAACAAAATGTTGGCTCTTGCCTAAAGAGGAAATATCAGAAATATTATATGTAATGAGGTTCCCAAAATGGTAACTGGTAGAAGCAACAAAGTGTTTTCACTGATGCAAAAACAAAAATCTTAATCCACATGGGTAAATTAAATACCATTTTTATTAACTGCAGTTAGTATACACCATAAAATCATCTTTGTTCTCTTTTTTATTTTTGCCAGTCATATCTGCCTTTCCCTTTCTGTTCCATTCTTTTTCTTGATGCTCACTCTTGCTATTTTACTTTTCACAAATTCTTTCTATCATTCCACTTTATCTTACTTTCAGATCTAGAACTCACTGCTTACATGTTCTCAAACAACAATCATTTTGTTCTTGAAAAAAGCTGAGGAGCAAAAGCAAAAATAACCAAAACAAACAAAACAAGCCAAAACAAAAAAAAAAATCCCACCCCACAAGCTAACTTGCGACTATTTCAGTTTCACAAAGTGGGCAATTTGAGATGTTTACGCTGCTGAAAGAGGAAGGCTTTTTAAAGAAAAGTTTAAAATTTTTGTATACTACTTCAAAACAAAGTAAGAATAATTAGCTTTACTTTACCCTTGCAAAATAATTACCTAGGATTTACAGAGGCCAGTCTGGTCCAGATTACTGTTTGAAAATATTCCTTGCTCATAAAATCAGTATCACGGCTAATGTGAGTCTACTTAAGTGACTCTTGATGAGTCATTTAAGTGACTACTTAAATTATCTACTTAAGTTATTTTGATGCTCATTTCTGGACAAGATTACCATTAAAGTCATAGAAATAATGTTACTAAATAAGCCAGTGATCCCGTTGTTTCCAGAAGCACTTGTAAAAAAGAGAATCCTTCAAAGGGTGTTATAAGAAGCCCTGATGTGACAAGTTCTAGAACTATCTGTCCATGTGGTAATTTCCTTTTAATTACAGAGAATTAACTGTTTTTACATTTAATTCTTAGACTTGATTTCAGTTGTTTTAAGTTTCTCCTTCTATATCCATGCAGCAAAACATATTATCAGAGACAAATCTGTGATTGTTGAGAATGTAAAATTTGATTTTGCTCGAAACTTTGTAAGACATCCACATTTACCTTACCAAGTAAAAATTCTTCTGAAATACAGATATAGAAATAATTTGGGTAGTATAAAACAGTCCAAAATGTAAGAAAACCACCATGGGCCTAATCCCCCAGATTTTCAACGATGACAATGAAAAATACAGAAAAATACAGGACTTCTGATTTATTTTGTAGTAGGAGGCAGGGAGGGGAAAAACATTACCAAATATTAAATGTTTTTATGTGCAGCAAGACACAAAATCCACAGCATTTCTATCTACATCCATTTAATTTTGTACTTGGGAGTCTTCTACTCCCTTAAAAATACATACAGAAAATACCACTCCATATACTAGCACAAATATAATTAGCACATACTAGCAAGTAAATATTTTATCCAGCACCAATAAAGAGTAAGCACAGCATGGCCACCAAATTATAAAAGTCACCAAGACATGCAATAAGAAATGAAGGCAGAGAGCAGATCCTACTTCCCATCTCTGGACTGCACACACGATCAATAATTAGCTTGTCTACAATTCTTAGTGGGAAGGATGAGCACAACAGACTTATACTAAGGTATACAGCTGACCAAAAGGAGACATGGGAGAAAGAAAATAACCATCTGACCACTTCTGCCTTTTTCTGTCCAGAATTCAACCTCTCATGCCCTGCAACATCTTTACAGCATCCACTAAACATCTTAGACGATCTCCTACAGGGGCAATGGAGAGCATTAACTCTGATTATCCATCCCGGGAAAGGGGTTTTCGTAGATCACACTGTACCATCTTGTATGTTTTTCTATGGTGGAATAACTGAGACACAAAATTGTATTTCAAGAGAGTTGCTGAATATGTTTGAATACTTAGACCTGGTGTGAAGGAAAAAAAGTTGTACAATTTTTCAAGCTCATTCAGGCTATTCAGTGAAGCGGTGTGGAACTGAAGGAAGAGCAATGGAAGCATTAAAATTAGTGAAATGTAAACAAAATGTAAATGAAATACTAAAACTATAAATGAATTAGCATCTTCCTGGCTTCTGGGTTGGAGTTGTTTTGTGGTTTTGTTGTTGTTGTTACCACTGTTGTCTGCTGGATCACAATCAACTACAATAAAAGTTGAAGCAATCTTTGAGCAGACCAGCCCTTCCACACAGCAAGAGTCATAACTGACCTTCTGCTAGCAATGCCTCACACAGCTTCCTTACTGCCAGGATAATCTTACCACTGCAGAAATAGGCAGGCATAAAGGGAAGAAAGGAAAAGCAGAAAGGAAACTGGGAAACATAGAAATTTTTTTAAATCGAGATGATTCAGTATATATTCTGTATGTTTTCTCCCAATCCCAGTTTTTTTACATATTTAAGTGCAGTCTGAAGTAGTATTTTTTTATTGCTTTAAAGAAATAAGGTTTCAAATTTTAACAGAAATCAAACCACAACAAATGACCAGCTCCCCAGGACTCCTTCCTTGCCTGCAGAACTTGCTACAGATCTGCTCTGTTCTCCACTGCTCTCTTCTGTCCAGCCAGTGAGCCTCATTTTAGCTTTGGGGGGTTTAACTGTCCACCGCAGCAGACACTGCCTTCACTGCACTCTTTGCTGTGATTCTGACCCTTGGACGAGGCTTTCCTTTACCAGCTTGACTTCTCTCTCATTCTTAGGACCTCAGTGAGGATCTGCTCTTTGCTAGTTCTCAATAGGTTAATCCAGCTACCCACTATTCCTTCTCAAATATAGTTTTAAACTTACTTTTGTGCTCCTACACAGTGACAATTCATTCACACAATTCGTAATTATCGCTATGCTAAAGCATTCAGCTGTGTCTCTCTGCCCTTAACAAATATTTATTGCCCCTTCCGCATACCCAGGAAGACTCACCCATTCCCTGGCACAACCCTCCATACCTGCACTCAGGCTGGCTCCACACATTGCCGTACATGTGCTGTTTCTGAGCACATTCTTTTCCCCACACTCACTCAATCACACCCTCTTCTTCGTCTAGGACTCTTCAACTTTTACAGCACAAATATATTACTCGCCAAGCTGAAGTTTCAAGTTATGTTAGATGCTAATGTTATTAAGTAAGAATGATGAAGGTCAGTGTGTTAAGAAGTTTTTTCTTCTGGGTGCAGAAAGAAAAGGTGGAGCATGCATTAGTTAGCAGCCGACGAAGTAGAGCCATCCAATGGCTCACCTGAAAAGCCAAACATGAAAAAACATACTGTTTGAGTTTATATCACATTCACATTGAACAGGTGCTCCAGTGTTCTTATGATGAAATAACATTATCTAAGTAGCTGGATTCAAAAGTATTACTCAAAAAGAAAATACATGAAAGTATAGTTTCTTTATATCATTTGACATTTATAATTGGGTTTAGCATTTAAAGTCTATTCACTAAGAAAAGCAGTGAGGTAACATACTGTACATCGAGTTGAAGCTCATAATGTGGCAAATGCTTGATAGCTATAGACATGAAAGATTTTTTCAAATATCTGCCAAGACAGCAAAATTATGGTTGCATCTGTAGAAGTTTACAGTCCTTAACATAAGCATGAATTTTACAGTACCTTTAGAAATTTATCTACTGAAGCAGTTTCTCTGCATGAATCAAAATCATTGTAACAGGAAAGTCAGTAAAAGAACCAATCTTACCTTAAAATAAACTACCATTTCTGTATAATGCATGCACACAGTATTTAAAAACTGTTGAGAATGGGTAGTGTCAGTGTCAATTTTAAATTTGTATAGTAAAGTACTTGTACTACATGTTCATTCTTTGTAATTTAGACTTTCTTGTATAAGAGGCCCATACATTGAGGTCAACTGGGGACAAGTTGAGTGGCAGACATTACTTCATAGTTAAAAGGGACTGCTCCAGTGTTGTTGAATGAGGAAAGCATGCCACTGGAACCAACACAATACAATTCATATTAGTAATAGTAATTATTAGTAATTTTTAGAGGTCTAGAATGAAATGGTTTTATAATCTCTAATACTTGGGCAATAGTACACATCAAACTCACAGCACTCTTACAAAGCATAATACCAATTCCACAACTGGAGCTATTTAGGTGTCTTTCACATACATGAAAGGCCCAAAAGGCTTTAGCAGACCTTTGACAAAGTCCATCTGGCTGCAGGCTAGATATAAATCCTACATAAAACTGATACAAAGAGGGTAAAACTTCCCAAGGGAAAAAAAAAAAAAAAAAAGGAAACATCATTGAGGTAATCCAAGAAAATCAGAAAAGGAAAGAGGGATAAAGGCTAAAAAGCACATGCTTGCCATTTATATTACAGAATTTTAATTCATGTGCTCAGTTTTCATTTATTTTACTGGACTTCATTTGGTGCCACTTACAATGCATCTCTAGAAGTTATCTGCACTTTTGGTCCTACTATCAGGGGAAAACCAGTACCCATTTGCAAAAAGTCCAAGTATTCAGTTGCAAAATCTAGTTTCAGCCACATTTCAAGGCAAGTTTCTTGACTCTAATAGATGAATTGAAAAGACATGTCATCACTTTGAATAGCAACAAATTTGCAGTTGCAAATACAACTGATTTTTTAGCATTTCCACAATCAGGATATGATTTGCGAAGCCTATCCTTCTAACCAATCTAAACTAGATTTGTCCTCAGTCAAATTCTAAATCCTATTTTAAACTTAATTTAAACCACAATATCTTCTTTTCTTTTAAAACTCAAATTGACAAGATCTGTAGTAAAGCACTGTCCTTGGTGGATCATTCTTACAAGCTTCTTGCTAATACTAGCGATCTATGGGATATGTTTAATCCATGTGATCTTTGGCCTCTCCCTAGGAATAATGTTCACTATTCAGGCAGAAGTAAAGAGTGAAAAACACTGAACCACAGAAATCAGGTCTATAATTATCGTTAAGAAAAAAAAAAAAAGATTGTTTGTGACATTTTTTATGCTTCCAGTAATGCATTGGTATCGCCAGAATTTTCTTTCCTATCTAAAGATGCCATATCTAAACTCTTAAAAATAGTAACAGTAAGGTTCAGGAAACAACATAAAAATCATAAGAAAGTTCATCCTTTTCCATCCTGTGAGAAATGTTAAAACTGGCTACTAAAATTAAAATTAAGGTGTACCCCAAACCCTTATCCTAGAGTTTTAATTTAGTATAAAATTTATATACATGTAACTTAAGGAGATACACTGTCTTTTAAGAAATTTTACATTTTTTTCACCTATCCTTTGTCCACAGTAAAAATATTAAGTACTCATTCAGAAGAATCAGTTTTAATTTAATCAGAAATTTTACTCATCTCATCAGTAAAAGCAATGTTAAAATTTATGTTAAATGGAAAATGAAGCTTTTTAAAATCAAATTTTAATTCTAAATATGCATAACACTGCTAAAACTTTGTAAGCCCTCTACACTCCACCTGTTGAGAATAAGGTGAATTCAGCAGCATCCCTGAAAACTCATATGAAGAGTCACATAAGTAAGTAGACCTTGAGATAAAGCTGAAAACAATATTTTAGGAAATCTTATGATAGAGCTAGAGTGTCATAATGTAAGTCAACTAAGATTACACAAACAGTTCTATGTAATATGGTCAGTGAAGTAAAGTTACAAAGCTTGCACAAGCATTGTGGAAGGATGGAATTTGTTGCGTTAGTTATTTAATTTAATAGGACAAGCAATGAAGTAATATAGCAAAGGTAGAATAATAATAAAAAAAGCAGCCTTCAGATGACTGACGAGGTCATAACCTGAAGAGGCATTGTCTATCAATACTAGCAACAGGCAGACCAGATAAATCCTAAAACAGTAACAAAGCTTCTCTCTTCTTCCTGAGAAACACTTAATTACCAGAGTAGAAAACATTTTTATTCTGTAGAGGAATCCAAAATAGATGGATTTGCTCCCAAACTCAGGAAACTTAAAACTCGGGGAACTTTAATAGAGAGTTGGACAGATCAACTCTTACTGTGGTCCAGCTTTACAAGAGGTAACAATAGAAAATATATTAATTTACAGCATACTTACACTAAATACTGGTCCCATCAATATTTTATCAGTTGTTACCTAGACAATAGTAAAATCTGAGCCTCATTACAGTGAAAGATGTGAAGTTGTTACATCTCAATGACAAGTTTAATTATAGAATCAAACACTACCAGTCTTCGATTTGAAATTGCCCACATTTATTGTTTCTCAGGACAAAGTTCAGTAACCATTTACTGGAAACAAGCAGTAGTTATTATAAAGTAGTAACTAAAGCCTAATGTACTACCTATGGGGAAACACCAGGAGGAAAACTTCATTTTATTCTGTGTAACTGCATTTTTTGTATGTGCATTTTTTTTTCTTCTATCTTCCTAACATTTGAGGAATTGAAACTACTGTTAAGAAAAACTATATCATTGGTGAATGTTTCTCAAGACTACTTGCATATATATAGTGGACCACTGTCATACTAATTGTATGAGAGTAAAAATCCCAAATATTTACAAAAAGAAACAAGATTCAACAGATACTTGTCAAAATATGAAGTCTAAATAATTCAAATTTAAATAAATGTAAATACTTAATAAAGAATTAATACGGCTTTTGCATTAAAGGAAAGCACTCACTCAGAGCACTGGTCAGAGTAACAACTAGAAGTTCCCTACTTGGCTTTTCCTAATTTGGAGCTTACTGGGTCTCAGTGCTCCAACCATCCAACCATTCTGATGATCTTTCTCAAGTACAGATTCTATCCTGGAAAGCTTTCTGGTTACAACTTGTCAAGATAAATACAATTCTTCAATAAAACTTTTTTTCCTAGGGAATAGAGAACTTGAAGGAGTCCTAGCTAGCTCTAATAACATATTCATTTGAATCCATCCTGCATACCAATACCATTTGATTGTGGCCATACACAGAAAACATATTTCACCTGTTCAGAAGTTGAGCAACAGAACCCAAAGCATATGGAAATCACTAGGTTAAAATCTGGAGCCACCACAGTGATTTCCTACTGATACCAACACATACATTTATATGCAAATCTTCTCTTTGCCCACAGACTGTCCTTGCACGATTTTTTATGTGCAAAAACAAACCGGGCACACATCTGTGCCTTTGACCTCAGCAGAGCCCTCAGGCATAGCTTAAATGCTACCTTCTGCTGGCCTCTTAACACCAGGAGGTTCAACTCCTAAATTGCAAACAGCTCTGCTGCATATATTTAGTAACAGTAGCCGAACCACAGTCTGAAACAAAAGCACTGAAATAAAAGTGATAATACCAGCCCCACTGTAATTTGGCTCCAAAGCCAGTAACACAGTCAGTCATCAAACATCCCCATATAAACAGAGCAATGATCAGCTTGCATGTCTGGATGTTTTCAAGCGGCCCATAATCAATCTTAAGAGTCTTGTAATGGGTCATAGAGATAATGACTAACTATGATTAAAAATTTGTAGGCTACCTATTATAAGTCTCCTCCACCCATACTCTTGTACAGATCTATCAGTATTTTCAGGTCTTTTTCAACCTAAATGATTCTATGATTTTTTATCTACTCTTTTTTAAAGGTAGCTTCCAACAAGAAAAGTTAAGCCTGACTAAATGTATAAAGGTTAAGAACAAATATTTTGGAATTAAGTCTTCAGATGAAAACAGTGGAGAGGAACACTCAGGGTTTTTTTATTGCCTTCTCTACCACCACACCTTTGCAGTAATCACTTTTTCCATTTACCTTTGAAATTCAACCACATATAAGAGCAAAACTTAGTTTTTGCCATGTTTACTGCTCATGTGGAATTACTTTTAGCAATTATCTCAAGTATTTCTTGAACTCACAGGTACAGAAAATAGCTTCCACTGCTATTTAGCACATTTCCTCACAAAACATAGCTTGGTCAAGCCCCCAGTGTTTCTGCCACAAATTACTATGTTTTTCTACAGTCAAAAAAAAGATGTGCATTGTCATACAAACTCTTGTGCTAGGAATATATAATGTCATATCAGAAATAGACAGGGTCAAATGGTCAGTAACTTGGCTACACAAACATAACAAAATAAACATAATAAATAAATGACCTGTTCTGTGAGACTGGAGTGCCAAGTCTAGCCAAGAAGACTTTTGTTAGATTAGGAAAGACGATTGTGTAAATGACATTCTATTCTTTCATTTTTGATGTACCTGATAATAATACAACTCCCTTTTTATTATTAACCTGGCTTCTAATGAGCAGGTTCTGCCAGAAAGAGCTACATGGTTTTGATGTAAGGCCACTATAAACTCTTTCCCTCAGCCCATTGCTGGAAAGCATACTGCACAGATTCAGCCAAACAGAACGTGTGTCCATCTCTTGGAAACTCAGTTCATGGTCGAATTTCCTTCGTACATTAAACTAGGACACTGGAGCAGCTGGTGCTTATTACAGGTTTGCTGCTGCTGCTCTGGGACTGATAACATCCTAACCACAGGTAGACCTCCAAAACTATTTGGGTGTTCTCACAGCTTTGAGTAAGTGAAATATCTTTCCAAGAAGCCAAACTCCTCAAAATCTAGACATATTTTACCCTCTTTTACTCAAGAAACTGAATGAGGACCAACAAAGAACCCCATACTATTACAATCTTAATGGAGCCACACTTTTAATTTTCTTTGCACATAAAGCAGGATTTCACTGCAATCATTGGAAGGCATAACTGTATCACTGAACAAGCCTAATAAGTCATAGAGTCTCTCCAAACTACATCCACTTGCACTAAAAGTAGTCTACTATCAGAATTGAATCAAAACTTGAATTTAAAAAAGTGTTATGGCAATGAATTCATAACTAAGGAGAAGAAAATACTAAGGACCCAATTGTGAAATGCACCTTTCATGGGAGGAATATTTATGACCATGAAACTAAACAACAGGAGATACCATTAACAAAGCTTTATGGCCTTAGGAGCTTAACCCCAAATTTAAGACTACATAATCTTACAGAAAATCTGAAATACCTAACAATGATCTTAATTTCTACTTACTTGTTTCATGAAATCTGGACAAACCCTTCAGGTTTTAGATTGTCTCTATGATAAAGATAAAAGAATTTTTGTATTATTTGTAAAAAATCTTCTTCAGGTACTTTGAATGAAGTTGAATATCATCAATATAACCTCATCATAGAAGCCAAATAATATATGATAAACAGTTATTTAAAGTACTACTTCTTCTATTTTGCTAGAAGTTCAATTTTAAGCAAATCCAAACCAATCACAATTCACTGAACACAAATAAAAAAGCACAAAACCCAGGCAATTCTCTAAGTATATAAAAATAAACATGCTCAGATGTCTATGTTCAAATGAACATAATTGCATTTAATTGATTCCCCCTTTCAATTAAATGGTGACTATTATTCATCCCCGTTTATAAGCATTTGATACCAACCCCTATCTTTACTGGCAGGGTCACTTTTACCAGACATCAAAGCACTGCTAACTATACTTTTTGATAAAAGTCAAGATTATACAGCTGGACTGGCAGACAGTAATAGTGTAATTACATACAGTTCATACATGTTGTTCAACAATAAACTGAAGGAAAAGATATTTGTTGGCAGCTGTAGCAGTGGTCTAGATTCACCTGAAAATTAGGCAGCCCTGTGGATTGTGTATGCAAGCCCTACTATAGTGGACATGTATGTGTGTTCTCTTCAAAGTGCAGCTTACAACAGAGTCAGGTGAAAATCTGGCTCTAAGGGAAAAGATAATGTGGGTCTTACTCTATAAAAACTTCTTTATGTAGCAGCACTATCTAGAAATATCTTAAGTGTTCCATTTTTCAAAGTTCTGCCTGTTCAGTGTTTACCAGAAGAGAGTGCATGTATGAATTGGCAAGCCTTTTGCTATTTTTTGGCACTTAAACATATTTTAAGACTAATGCTGGCATTTTCATAACTGCTAAATCATTAAAAACATAATATTTTAAGTCTGCAGGGAAGCTGGCTTGGCACTGTTCTCACTTGCTTACCTAGAGTAATTTTTTTCCTGCTAAATATATAAAATCTCAGAAGAATCCCTAGTCCCTCCTATTGTATCTTGTTGGAGTAAATCAACTTAAATAAGAACTAACCTAATGAATCTTTACGTTTTCTAGAAACTAGATGTTCTTATATTCAAATATGTTCGAGATTTTTTTCTAGGTTTGGGAAATGCTAACCAGTCTGGTTCTCAGGCTAACCTCTCCAACCCCACCACTGCAGTTACTGCAGCTTCTGCTGAGATGAAGGCTGGGCTGCAGCTACAAGGCAGCCTTTCACCTGGCCACAGTGCAGCTGAATGAGGATCTACCGTTCCAAAAGCCCGTGCTATGCAGCACTAGAGGGATGCATTCTTAAGCCACTGCTCGCTCCTGAACTTTGGGATTTTTGTGCTGGTTTAGCTGTTGAATAAGAAAGAAATGTTATAAATGTGACAGAGCAAATGATCATCTAGAATAATTATAACTAAAGACACAGGTTTCCCTAATATAAAGTAATTAATTTGATGTGCTATTTGAAGAGGTGAGAAAAAATCTTAAGTTCCATTCCTCTCAGAGCAAATATTAAGTAGAGGACTAAACGTACCTCCAAAGCAAATATTTCTTTTTTATTAACCATAATAAACTAAGAGTGGCAAAGAAGTCACATAAAACTTGCCAGAACATAGTTATTGAACACTGCAGTTTCTAATCTTGGCAATAAATGTAGGTCAAGGGAACTGGAAAATCTAATTACTCTGTAAATTTTTAAACCTGTTTCCTTCTTCTCAAGGAAAAGAAAATTGTTCCTTTGCATTTAAGCAGACTTCATTTTGAAGTGTAACTACAGCTAGGTGGGGGATTATTTTTGCCTGAAGGTAGAGGTT
Source organism: Platysteira castanea (assembly GCA_013397175.1). NCBI lineage: Eukaryota > Metazoa > Chordata > Aves > Passeriformes > Platysteira > Platysteira castanea. The sequence goes on along the minus strand of VYXC01009569.1, from coordinate 2,282,406 downwards.
TTTGAAACTCCTCTGAAGTATTCATGCATCCTGGATTGTACACTCAGCTTTGCTTCACACTTGTACTCAAAGCACCACCAGTTACCTCACAAGTACTATAGCTAAAACACAAAATCCAGAGACACTCATCAGAAAAAAAGCAGACAAAAAACCCCCATCACTGAATAAAATAGATCTTTGGTACCACATTGCAACAGTTCCTTTCAACAATATATCCCATTTGATACCCACTGTTCATACAATGCATTAAGAAAATACAAAAGCAATGCATTGTTAGAAAACTATCATGAATATGAGTATCTGGTATCATTGTAAATAATGATTATTCACTGATATGTGACTTTTTCACACAGTTCATTCTGATTTCAGTGTATACACAAACCATATTATTTAGACTTACCAAAAAAAAAAAATTTAAAAAGTACAAAAACTTTGAACATTCAAGCCTCCTGATGACTCTAAAAATGAAGGATTGTTTAAGAATCACATTTCCAAAGGAAAAAAAAATAGTAATTTCAGGCACTTAAGATGAATTCGCAGCACAGCGAATCTCAACTTCCATCTCTCAAAACAAAAAACTAAAACAAAACAAACAAACAGACTAGGAGCTGTGACTACAGCCAGCCCACTGACTGGCCCATCTCACAGAGCTCTGTCTTCCAGCCCTTACCTCCGCGATACGTGACAAGGAAACCATGAGTTTCACAACAGATAGATTTGTGTGTTGTGTTCTGATTTGGCAGTCAAATGTTTTGTTTGTTTTTGGGGGGTGGGAGGGGTGAGTTGTACAGAAGTGGAAAACCTGGCCTAAGGTCATCTGATCTTTGGACCGTGCTCTCATTAAGTATAAATCCTATTTTTGAACTTCCTCCAAATGCATGAGAGGTGAAGCTTCCCAAACAAAACAAAAAACAATGACAAAAAGCTAATTCAGGAAGATCCATGCTGAAGACTTAAAATGGGTTTGTCTTGAAAGGTAAATCCTGAAACAGTAGCTCAAGGAACCACCCAAAGCAAAATGAGTTCTATCCTGGTCTGTTTTAAAAAGCAAAAGAATGACAAGATTTTTCTTTGATTTATGCATTTGATGAATGACATCTACTCACCTTATAGAGATGTAAGATGTCTTTTAAACTACATGAGAATTCAACAGCCTATACCACACTCCCTGCTCTGTATCATGGATGAATTTATGAATACAAGCATCAAAACCAGTCCTCAACATTCTCAAAGCCTTGGGATATCAACTGACATCTACTCACCCTATAAATTTCAGAGCCTAATTAGATAGGTCCTTCCCTCACATTAAAAAAAAAAAAAAATTATCCTGGCTGGAGATCCATTATATTGCTAAAATCATGCATAGCCTGAGGCCTGACTGGTGACAAGTAGCAATAATTGAGACCTTGGTCTGCACTGAATGAGGAGAAAAGGAAGAAATCTTATCTACCAGTCCATTTGCTAAGTGGCATAAGTGGCAAATTGGCAGGGGCCTTCTTAAAAAGGATATGTTTATACAAGTAACTAATGTGGAAAAGTAAATTAAATATGGAGTTTCTTAATCTCTGGGTGTTTGACTTTACATCTTATTATAATTTTAACAGAACAAAACAACTCAATACAATTGTGGTTTCCTTCCTTCAGCTTTCATGGCTAAGCATGACGTTGCACTGATTCATTGCACTTAGTTCATATTCTGAAAAACAGAAGGTCCAAATTTCACTAAGAACTAGAGCAATCAGTGATGACAAACCAATCTCCCTTCAATACACGCCATAAACAGCATATAAAAAGGGCGACTTGTTTCAGATCAACAAAACTGTTAAAAAAATAATCTTAGGATGAAAAAAATAGGTGTTCCGGAACAGCAAGAAGAAAGTAGAAGTTTAAAGCATACTGGTCCACTCTAAAAGCACAGAAGAGGCTGCTGAATAGCAAAAAGATTCAGATGAAGGAAAAAGTTTATGAAAGAGTTGAGATGGGAGATTTCCACAATCACACTTCACTACAATAGGGACACACTACCTTCTGTCTGCCAACACAGCTGAGCAATCTTTCATGCACGAGCACTGAGGGCATTGATGGCTGCTTGCAGTTGACAGCAACCCGGGGGCATTGAAAGGAGCAGCATTTCCTTGTTTTGCTTTTGGATGGGTTTTGTGCGGGGGGGGGTGTTTATTTATTTTTTTATGACAACGGTCAGATGATAATAAAAGTATGGAACTAGTAGACTTCTTCCTAATCTGGTGGCAGCATTGGGAAGGCCTTTTGTCCACTCCTTAGCTCGCAAATAATACAAACGAAACAAAACCAGCGTGAGCTGCCCGGACCCCAGCCTGCATATACCACGTCTTCCAAAACCAAGTTATTTCAAGAAGGAGTTAAGTTGCACTGCCAAAGCTACACTCTTATTACGGCACTCAAGCCACGTGCATACCCCATCTCCCGCGCAGGGAAAGCCGCCCCGCCTCGCACACCTACGCCGGGCTCGGTGCCACGGCGGCTGCCGGCACAGACCGCAGCCCTCCCGCGCCCCGCAGCCGCGCCGGGCACCGGCCCAGCGGCCCTGGAGCGGCG